>JAFIDM010000003.1:66320008-66408936 GCA_023159025.1 Thereuonema tuberculata
TTATGTAGTTTAAAGTAATTTTAAAAGGTGAATCTCTATTTAACGAATTTTCCATACAACGAACTTTTTTTCGGGATTTAGCGACTTCGTTAAATAGAGGTCCGACTGTATGTGATTTTCGTAGGTAGATATCTAGATACAGAATTAAGAGGATTCTTCTGGAAGTTGAAAGAAGTGCATTCTATTCTATTGTTCCTACAAAACGTTTCTCTTGTTTTTATAAAATAGTTTAATTTTAGACAGGTTTAATGTGGTTAGATTAAATATTTATTTCCTAATTGCTATTCTGAAAAGTTAAACCATTGCTAATGAACTTTATCTGTAATTTAAAAAAAAAATCAAGTATTGTTTTCGACGTTCCTGTGTTCTTCCCACGAAACTCCCACAGGTAGGAAATCTTTGCCTAACGCGGGTCATTCATATGCTGGTCGTCAACATCAATTGCTCCACTAATATTGTTTCTGAGGTTGAAGAGAATCCAGTTAGGAATAGAGCTATTGCGACGGAACTTCAAATACGAATAGAAGAGTTGAAGGAATTTCAACAACTAGGATTTGCATTAGAAGTTTCCATATACTACCTTCGAAATATAATGGAAACTAGCTTAGCTATCTTATTAAGTATGGGAATGATTATTTCTACATCCTTTCTACAGGTTTTAAGTCATTGACAGGAGATATATTCAGATGATATCTTTGAACTCTTACGTAAAAGAGTATTTATTCCAAAAATGTAGACGAGGAAAATCTTCGCAAGAATAAAAGCCGAACAGAGAAAGGTTTTGTTGAAACTTTTTTTAAGTTTATCAAATGTGAGGTTAACGATAAGTAATCTCTCTCTACGTTTTTTATTAACGTTATTTAAAAAAGATGCCCGGGACTCTGACAGACATTTGGAATTTATCGGAACACAGAGTTTGAAAGGAATTCAAAATTTTAGCAACATCAGAAATAGTGAAACTATTGAACTTCTGAGCTTCTTGAAATGTAAAGATAGCGGAATCAATAGAGGGAAAACACAAAGACGACAGCAGAATCCGTCTGTGAAACATTTCCTCTAAGTTTTTTATATATACTTAATTTTTTAGAAAAGAGAAAAATGGCGCAGCAGAATCACGCTGTTGTTTTTTTTCCTCGGGTTTTGTTGATTCTTTTGTGAATACTGGGCATCAAAACATTCAATGTCTTATGTTTTAATTTCTTCAATAAGTAATCTCAGTCAAATGAACTTTAAACGTGTTTTTGTGAATAAATTGAGTACGTTTCGTTTCTGAATCTGAACACTTAATATAATTGACTTCAGATAGAATTATGGATGTATTCGTTTTTAAAAAAAGTAAAAAGTAAATCTTATTAGAATTTATTTTACCTTATAAAATTTTAATTAATAGGTCTAGAAATATTCTTTCATTAGATCGTATTTTGTCAACAACTTTTTGGATACCTAAGAAATATTTAAAAAAAAAAATCATCATTTTCAACCTTTCAAAATAAAAAAAAAAATAAAAATAATTTCAAATACAAATCTTACTTTACAATTAGCTGTTTTTATTTTATTACTCATTATAACTTCAGGCTTTGATTAAAGTATTTGCAATTCTAAACAGTCAAATGATCAAATATTTCAAGGACGGATGATCCTTAAAATTAAAACTTACTTTGAAAAAAAAATGCTTTTTAATATTGACAAATTTTTTGAATAGACCAATTGACAGGTCATAATATTAATGATACAAGAAAAATGTAATAAAATTTTTAGCAAACGCCGGATGTAAAAAAAAATAGAAAACAGCAACAAAAAAATAAATACTTGTTAAAGTTTTAAAGTTATGCCTTACTACATGTTAATTTTAACAATCAAAAATAGAAATTGGATGTTTTTGAATTAATTCAAGAATTCTGACGTTTGATGACACAGTGACTTCATGCGAAAAAAATACAGGAAGACTTGAATAAATTTATATTTTTATGTCAACTCTATTTCTTGTAGGTGTTTTAGATAACGTTAAAGTAGTTTTTCGGGTATTGTACTTAGATTAAAATCTCAGAAAGTGCACCAGTGCAATAAAATTTAATTATTAGCTTGTAATTTGATACAAATTTAGATCATCTAACTTAAAAGGTTCATTACTGAAAGTGACTCAGTTAATTTTATTACAGCTCTTAATGTATCGGTTTTGTCTTAATCTCTTTAACTGAAAGATAGTCATTAGCAGAATTAGCAAGAGTAAATGACTGGAAAATTCGTTAAGAGTGAAAATCTACGATGAAAAACTAAATTCAGTTTTATTTTGTGAATGAAGACATCAATGGAGAGATTCTCTCGTCTCTTCTATTTCTCCCAATTGAGGAAAGATAAAAAAATCTCGAACAATACTATCCTAGAATGCTGAAAAATGACATTTCTTATTTACATAACTCTCAGTAAAGGAGATTAGGCTACGAGGGTATTGATTAAGTAGGTAGATCACTTGGGTCTATTTATTTTCATAGACACTTGTACCCCCTTTGGCCTTTACAAGATTTTAAATTTCATAGAATTATCCTAAATTTAAGAATTACTAGATGAGAATTGCCTGAATTGAATATATTTGCAAATTATTAATTATGTCTCCTATATTAATTAACCTTTATTAAAATAATAAACATTAATATTAATTAACCTTTATTTAAATATTAACCATTAATATTAATTAACCTTTATTTAAATATTAACCTTTAATGTTAAATACCTTTTTAAAAAAATAAAATAATGCATTGAAAATTTTTGTTAATAATGTTTAAAAAATGAGAATGGATTTGTGGTATAATTGCTTAATTTAAAAATTGTTTTTATAGAGTAAGTAAAATAAATAATTAATTTGAAACATATTTAAATTTTTATCTTATTTTTCTAAATTTTGGAAACAATTTTTCGACAAACCAAGAAATTCACTCAAATTCTTTTCATAATCATCTTGAAGATCATCATTTAACTCTCAAAAGTTAAATTATCTAATTCTAGTAATAATATTATGCTGAATTATAAAAAGATGAGTAAAAATCTAATTTTTTATCGCTAAGTAGGAACTATTAATGTGCCTTCTAAGAAAGAAACGGATTTCTGTTGACAGAATTGTGGAGATTCCAATTTTCAGTTAGTTTAGATGAAAGTTAGATCGAGAATGAATAAATATTGAAAATCTAATATTAAAATAAACCCTTTCCACTTTAATTCCGGTCTATGTCGTTTTCGCTATCAAAACATGGAAGCTGTGACATAGCTTATTGAAATGTATTATAGAACCACATTGGAAGTTACAACAGTTGGTCTACAATTAAACTTGGGTAAAAGACTTTACGAAAGATTAAATCTCTCAATTACATGACTATGGTTGTTAATCACGAAGTCAGGGGAGAATTGTGAATTTTTTCCCCTATCATTCTGTGGGATAGCGAAAGGATTTCCGTTCCTTTCGTTCGTTGACCAATTAGCCGTAGTACAGCATTGGTTCTTCGGGCTTCGCTCGGCGATCTTTCTGGCCAGTCTGTTTCTGAATACCAATTTAGCATCGCTTATCCCATTTGTTCGAACCAAAGTTATGAAAAGATTTGTCCTTAGACATTGTGTTCCTTTAGCTAACAATCATCCTGACACAGGCATGAATTCTCTGTTTATTTGAATTTACTACTTACATGTACGATTTAAACCGTGGAATTCGTGTTATCAGTAGTTAACGATTATTTTTAAATTAATCATAATGAAATTTGCTAAAGAGATTATGATTAATTAAGAAAAATCTAAAAATGTTGTGATTATTACGAATAGGAATTCGGTTCAGAACCGAGTTTAAGGAATTGAATCTTTTAAAATTTAAAGATTTTTAGCTTACCCAAAATTTCTTGGAAAACTTTCAATAAAGAGTTGTACTTGAGATTGAAAACTGTTTGATTATTATGATTAAAAGTATTTCACTTACCATTTACTCCTTTGAAATCCTTTCAAAGTTTCAGAATTCATTTTTACAAAGAACGATTCCATTTGTGATTTCAGGGGAGAAAGAAATTCATTGCCGTGTTGCTTCCTGCTTCTCTTCATGGTGTTAATTAATCGCCCGACCCAACAGTGTTTTCCAAGGACCGTATCCTGTACAACGGTACTCACAGAGCGGTCGCTCGATTCCTCGTGTCTCTGTTGCTTCGCATCCCATCCCAGTCTTTGTTACTGCGCCTGCGCTATCCACTCCTCGCCGCAAAGGCACTTGGGAACCAACTGTCGTAACCGAGATCCCGAAAAAAAACAGGAAAGAAAGCTTCGTGGATGAATAAGACAACTATCAGATGTTATCGTAGAGGAAACAAAGAGATTGTAATCTAAGTTTTGAAAAGTGGCCTCATCTTCGAAATTCAAAACTTTAAGATACAGATTTTTAATTTCCAAAAAGTAAAAATTACTGTTGTAATTTTTTGTAATCTAGTTTTAGAATAAATTCATGGAGTTACTTTACACAATTTGCATTATATTAAAAACTATTATCCATTATTTCATTCTTAAAACTTAAAAAAAAAACTTAAATATATTGTTTTTAGAAGTTATTTTAAACTTTTTCTTTCGTTCTCCCTCTTAATTGTATTTTGCTTTACATCCTTCATGAGCAGATCTATGATATATCTCGAAAGTGTCTCCTTCAGTAAAAAAAAAAAAAAAAAATATAACTTTTTCTACATCACTCCACGTTTAAGCAATTTATATAAAGCGAAACAAAATCGCTTTTAAAACATGACTTTCAAAACTACCTATAACTTTTCTGTCGAACCAAATGCTTCATAACAAATGTGGTTATAAAATACATTGAAATTTACGGTTGCCTTTGGCTTTTCTTGGAGAACAGAAAAACCAAATCAAATTATTGGATTTAAGATTTGTGAAGCATTCGGAATCTCATGATCACCAAGGGAGGTATAATTTCTCGTTATATTTTATTGAAATTTATGTTCTTGGAGAAATAAAGGTACTATATATTAATCCGTAATAAAAATGATTGAAATGAATTCTTTATTTTTTTATTAAAAATCTAAATTATATAAATATTACTCAATGGTTTATATCAAAGAGAAATAAAGAACTTGTGAAATTAAAGTTTCTTTTTGTGATGATTTTTTGTAAAATCCTGATAATGACAGCAGCATACAATTGCATTAGAAAAGAAAATCTAATTGACATTTTGTTATTGCTATCATTGTCATTATTTATTTGAGACAGAAGCAAAACTTTGCTCCAATTCTGAATAATTCTCATTCTTTTACCCAATTTAGAATAAAAAACTTAATTCCTATTTCTGTTTCTACAACAAATCTTTGTGTCTTCCTTTCCAGTCATTTCTAAATCAAACAACGCATCTTTTGAAACTTGTCATGAATTTTTAACAAAATTATCGAAGAAGAGTAGCACATCGATGATTAGAAGAGATGATCATTGCAACAAATTATTGACAGACAAAATGGTAAGAGGAGATAAAGGATCATTCTCTATTGCATTCGAAAAACTTGAAAAAAAAAAGAACGAAGAAAACATGAAGAACAAAATTGTCATAAAATTAGTGCTAATTTTTGTTTTGGATGATTGTTGTGAGCCGTTGAGTTGTTTTGATATTTTGTTGAATGGTCCCAAGTAAAATCTCTGTCCGTTTCATTCAAAATTTGTGTTTGAGCTTCTGTGAGCCAATCAAATGCCGTTCCTTGTTTTTGTATTGCCAGAGTGACCTCTTCACACCCATAGGTCATTCTATGTCTTTAATTCGTTAGGTGTTTTTTTTTTTCCTATATGTTATCCAATGATGTGTTCATCGATCTGTCCACTGTAACATACCCTAAGTGTGGAGCCATTGTATGAATCGCCGACGAAAATGGCAAAAATTCCCTTAGGATATTTGAACGTCAAATAAGTAACTCTTACGTACAAAGTTACGTAAGGGTACAACAAAGTTCTAATAATGTCCAACTATGGAAATAGGGAGCCTTAAACTAATCCACGACACAAAGACATCTTTTGATTTGATTCAAATTAATTGGATTTAAAACTTTCAAGACTTTAAGAAAGAAATCAGAAAGAAAGAAAGAAAGAAAAAGTATTGTTTTATCTTCGTTTATTGGATTTCATAAAATCCGTTCAGGAAAAAAAAAGTAAATACTAGAATATTGTAAATAGAAATGGTTGTAATCATGATCAAGTTTAATAAAATATTGTAATTTTTTTCGATGGATTTGAATGAAACATTTTCATATGAAAGTCCATCAACACTAACTCCTATGAATTTCCATGAATCTATACAACTGATAAATGTTAATCGGAAGCAAATGCATAAGTAAAATACTTTTGAAAAACAACCTGAAATACTAAAAATTACAAAGTATTTTTCATTTTTGACACAGTTCAATAAAAATTAAATACAGTATTATCTTTAGAGAATCCTTGAGTTGGCTTCTTTGCATTGGTCCTTGTCATACAGAGAAGCGGTCTTTTAGAAATATAATGATTATGTATTAAGTCTGAATACATAACCAAATATCTTAAATGAAAAAAATCTAATAACCCTGTGATAACTGTAAAGTCCTTGCAAATGCAAAAGAAAAAGATAAAATTTCTCCCAAAATGAGTGATAAAAAGATCGTAATAAGTTAATCCTCTTTATTTCCTGTTTGTCTCTCTTATACAGTAGTTTGAAAAAAAATATTCATAGGAAGAAAAAATGAAACATGGAAACTTTTTTCTGCCGTCCATTAATAAGCCAAGCTACAGTAAATTTTTATATTTGAGAGATTTTTTCTAAAGTTTTCAATAACGTTATAATTATTCTATAAGGATGAGTATTTTTGTCAAAACCATTTCGATCGTTAATCTACTAATAGTAATAATAATAATAAGAGTAGCCGTTCCTGCATGGCCAAGCGGTCTAGACGGCGGTCTGCCGTGTGGCTGTTATGTTGGAACCCGAGTTCGAATCCCGGCGTGGGCATGGCTGTTTCTTTCTTCTGTGTTTCGTCCGTTTCTCCCCTGGCACTTACTATCTCAGGGTTATTTCTTGACGAGATGTGAAATCTCGTCCCCCTTCTTGAATTTCCTAGCCTCACCCTGACGTTGTCAGGTAGGGCTAGCCCGTGGTCCATAGTTGGCCAAAGTCGATGAAAGGAAGGAATAATAAGAGTTGAACGTATGTGTTTTATTTGTTAATAACACTTAAAACAACTTTAGATATTACATAGAACAAAACAATTCAGTTCATCATAACATTAATCATAATCAGTTAATTCATGCTAATCAGGTAAAGTTATGTATTGTTAACGACTGAGTTTTAAATGTAAGTACAGTCAAACCCCGATTATCCGAGTTTCCGCTTTAACCGAGCTATCAAATATTTCTAGGCTTTTTTTATTCGCAAATTAATCTTCATTCGTCTAGTCATATGACCCCCTACCTGGAATCGGGGAATGGTTTCGACACCAACAATCCTGGGTTATCCTTAAAAAAATGCCGAAACATTGCTGCAGAAAAACGCCAAAGTAACGTAAAACAAAAAACAATTAAGGACTTTTTTAAGTAAAAGAACTCTTTCACTATGAATTGTATGTGGTGTATCTGTATAACTTTTGTATTTGTTAAAATATACATTTAAACCTAGACGATTTATTTTATTTACAATTTTCGGTTTAACCGAGTTTTTCTGTTATCCGAGTTAGTCTTGGTCCACATTAACTCGGATAATCGGGACTCTACTGTATAGTAATTCGTTCTAATTTAATTAAAAGGTAAAAGTTGACCATTCAACAGGTAACAGGTAATTAAAAGGTAACAGGTATTGCCCAAGGTCCATAAAAAAAAGACGAAGATGGTCTCTTCCCAGCCAGGCCTATTATAGCTTGCACTGACACGGCGGTTAAAGCTCTCTCTGATCTGGTGTTTCAGAAGATGAAAAGCCTAAACGTCAAGTCCTTTTACAGTATTCCCAATAGCATGCAGTTTGTCAGCAAAGTTAAGAACGCAGAAACACAGGCTGATTTCAGCTTATTCTCGCTTGATGTGAAAACTCTCTTTACTTCCATCAATTTTGACATTATTATGAAAGCATTGTCACACATTGCTACAAAAACCCTGCGACATTTCAATAAACAGTTGCATTTTGAAGATTTGATCCCCCTGATAAAGGCCATATTTGAAATGCAAATCTTTGAGCATGACTCCACATACTATCAACAAAAACACGGTTTATTCATGGGACTGGCAGCTTCAGCGTTAATAGCCGAATGGATTATGATCTTCATTGAAGATTCCGCCGTGATGTTGTTAGACGAACGACAACTACAGATGCCCATGCTTTTTAGATATGTGGACGATCTTCTTATTTATGCTCACAAAGATCACATTGAAGCGATTCATGACCTGTTCAACAACGTACATGAAGTCATCAATTTCGAAATCGAGCGTGATCAAGACCGGTCCATTGCCTTTTTGGACACCAAAATCACAGCCACAAATGCGGGATTTCAAACGCAAGTCCATCGAAAACCAACCCACTCCTTCATTACCCTGAACTTTCAGTCGTTTTGTCCTACAAGCTTTAAAGTCAACATCATCACCATGGCAGTGCGCAGGGCTTTCATTTTATCAAGTACGCAGGACGCTTTCAACAATGAATTAAGGATCATTTACTCTATCCTCCAAAGGAATGATTACCCTAAGTGGTTTATAGACAGACATTTCAAACAAACTATGTTCAAACTATATAATAATGACTGCACATCCAGCTTAAAGAATATGAAACATGTCGCCATTGACTTTCACCCGGACTTATTACCCAAGGTCAACAAGGTACTTAAGGACCTCAATATTGTTGCCACTTCGGCCTGCCGCAATTCTACCAGAATACTTGTTAATAACCGTAACACGGATATACAGCGCAGAAATGATGATAGCAAGTACAAAGGGGTCATTTATGAACTACATTGTTCCGAGTGCCAAAAAATTTACCTTGGAGAGACCAGCAGACGGGTACAGGACCGCGTGAATAAGCATAAACGAGCCTTATTAAAAAATGATAAAACGTATAACATAGTGCAACACAAATTAAACACGGGCCACCATTTTAACGTCAGGGACCCTAAAATTGTGAAGAAAGAGAAAAATGATTTCCGACGCAAATGTCAAGAGTCCGTAATGATAGCATCCTCTACCTCCTGCATTAATGACTGCGTCTCCGTGGGGAGTATTTACCAATATGGTTTCAGGAAAAAACCAAAAGATCATTGAAAAAAAAAAAAAAAAAAAAATGCTGCCACTTGTGTGTTGATAAACACACGTGCTTACATCTATCATCGACAGGAACAGTGCAGACGATCTCCGCCAGGCGCGCAAGTGCTTCCCGCACTAAAAAACAGCATTTGCATAATCTCGACAATTGGTCCGTGAGACCATGCTTACCATTGGCTGTTGATGGGATATTCGCCTATTAAAGAAGCTGGAGGTCAATCCAATAACATTCACTGAAGTTGCCACGCAGCGACGTGGCGAAACTAGTCTGATTTTTTATTGTATATATGTCTTTATTTTTAATCACTTTTTTAGACTGTGTGTTGGCTAAAGAACTTATTATATTGCTTTTGTTGCTGAACAAGAAGTTCATGAAAGAACGTGAAGTCAGCTTTCTTTAAAATCTTACGTTGTTGTTGTTTTTTTAAGGCATCAAACCAGAACGAAAAAGTCTTCGTTTATTTTTAAATCACAACCTCTGCCGAAAGAAAGTAGAGATTTTCCATTTTATCAATTAAAATGCTTAAGTTGCCTAAATCCATTTAATTTAATCGTATTAAAATACATACGGACATTAAGAGACATATTACCATTGTTTGGGTTCTAATACTTTTTAATGGGGATTTTTGTCACTTTCAAACGCTAATTTCTCGGCAATGTGGAGAAATTTTCAAATATAAAAGTTATATTGTTTCTTGTCCATAAATGTGTTTGCCAAGTTTCAAGCAGATCATTAACGTTTTTATGAGTCTCCCTTTCCTAAGAAAACACACTGAAAAAAAAGTTCCCTAATGAGAGATGAATTATTTAAAATAATAGTTCTGTGATTTAAAAAGTGTGGGGATAAAACTCGATAAGATATTCGAGTTTTCCTGATTCTCTCAAATCACTTAACTGTTGTTGACTCATTGACCTCATTTCTGCTGTTCAAGCATCCAAACCAAAAAGTATCATCCAAGTATCGACCTATAATGTGGTATTTAAGCAAAAAAAAATATTAAACTAAATTATTAAGTTTTAGGAATTCTATTAGTAATTCATAAAACCCACATAAAAACACATTATTAATGAGAATAATTGCGTTTTCATTAAATTAAAGAGTAAAAACATAAGATTAGTTGAAAAATGGACGTTTGCGATTCGATCTTCCAGATCCTTTTGGAATAAACTGAATCAGATATAAAACAGTTTCTCAAAGTGTGTAAATATCAAGAATGGATAGTAGGATAACCCAAAATCCAAAATTGCTCAAATCAAAAGACAAAACTTCAGAGGATACTACTGCAGGAATAGTCGGATGCCAGACATTCGGTAATTATCGGCTTAATCTTAAAAATTGTTACTGGATCAACTTAAATACGACAAATCCTATTTCTCTTGTTAATTTCACTGATCTGTGATTTTTTCCCCCTCGATATCTCAAGTAGATTGAAGTTTGTTATAATAACAATAAAAGCAAACTTATTAGCTTTTTATTTTTAATAACGTAAGAATTAAATTAAGAAATTACTGAATAACCTCTGGTCTTGATTTTTAATCTCTGTAAGACTGATGGAAACAGAGAAAGAAAACAATTTCTTTCAGAATCCTTTTGTTCCTTTAAGGCAGAAATAAGACTGAAAATTGCATTTGCATCACAGAGAGATATTAGTCTCTTCTTTTCAGAAACTTCGCTTTGAAAATAGAATTTAAAAATCATCTTTGTCACAGCATTACAGCTAGATTTCGTAATATACTTAGGCCAATCTTATGCTATAAAATGAAATACTGAAGATGGCAATGCCAGTGAAAAAGACTTTTTAATAACCTGAATATATAATGCAAAAACACTTACATTTATTTCTCAAACTCATAACAACTTCAAAACCCGATGTTTCGCAGACATCCAATCGTTCTGCTTCTTCAAGTTAAATTAACTTCGTAGACTGAATAAGATTTCGAGTAAACAACTCAGTTACAATTCTTCAATAATAATCTACAAGCAATGTTCCGCTGGCATATTATATAACAAACAATTCGCATCACAACAAAGATCACATGAAATTACATAAAAGTTTGGAAATAAGTAGATACGATGTGAATAAATTATATGATAGGAATAAATATTAAGTGTTTTTTCATTATGTATACATCGCTGAGTGGTTATTATTTTAAAAATTAAATAATTAATGTTTTGACAGCCTTTGCTGTATCTTTATCTGTGCTGGACAACACTTACAAAAAAAAATCTTAAAAATAATAAAACAAAAGAAGACGAAAGAAGAACAATTAAACATTCCAAAAAGTAATAAAAACAACAAAAGAAACACATTAGGATTTTTTTTAAATTAGGTAGAATCACGGGCCAAAATTATCTTTAAGGAAGGGAGTTCGCGAGTAAAAAAAAAAGATTGGGAATCATGGAATCTAAGAAAAAAAAAAATCCAATGAAAGAAAGATTTAACACGAAGCTAATGCCTGCGCATTATTCTTCGTTATTTTGTGAAGAATTGTTTTGTCGATAACATATTTCTGAAAAAATTAATTAATCAAAAAAAAAAAAAGAAAGAAAGAAAAAGCAGAGCAGGGGATGAAGTGAGCCCTTTTGTTTATTAATTGGGAATAGAAAACTTTGAAAGATTTCTTTTTTTAATTTTAATCTATATTACTAAAATCTTTTATTTCTCTGTCTGTCAATCCGTCGCAATTGTTGTGATTTGTGAAAATAGAAATAATTTCTACAAGTTCGCTACGGGAATCGAACCTGCAACCTTCTGATCCGCAGTTAGACGTCTTATCCATTAGGCCACGGGGACTACATTCTAATCCCTATACAAAATAAAAAGATGTCATAGACGCAGTCGCTGGTTCTAAAAGTAGTCGTGGGTTGGGAGAATCCACTTTTATCGGGTAGTTGTGAGAAAGCAGTCGCACATTGGGAGAATCCACTTTTCCCGGGCTTGTATAAAAATTAAACTAAATTATAACAAATTGATTGAGTTGATTGATTAAAATGTTTGATAATTGTAGCCTTAAACATTTATTCCATATTTTTTAAATAGAAATTTAACAAAATTTAATTTTTCAAAACTTTCTATTGTCAATTTCATCAAATTTACCCAATTCAAATCCTATTTTATTTACTATTCTTTTTTAATTTTTATGTTCAAAGTATACATTTAAAGGCTAAACTCTTTCAACTGAAAAGCGCAATCCTCATAAAATCAAAATCTTTTTTGGACCATTTAACTTTTGCTTCCTAGAACATGTGTTAATTTTTCTCTGAAAGCTCTTTTCTGTTATTCGCAGTAAAAGAAAAAAAGCTTTTCCTGATAAGTATTTGATTAACAAAATATCATAATTACCTTTCCTAGACGTTCTTTTGTTTCGATATCACTTATAATATTTTTTGGTATAATTTTTTTGCATTATTAATAAAACCACTCAATAACTCAAACAATATCTAGTAACCTTTGTTTACATTGTTAAAATACATTGAAATCTAAGTTGGTTAATTAATACATGCAATAATTCAAAACTTAATGTTTCCAATGAACTACAGTCGATTAAAAAATAAACTCACTAACGATAATACGGAGAAGATGGCATAGATTAAAATTATTCTGTTTTATAAGATCTCATCCAAACAGTCCATTCTGAGACTTGAGTAAAATGTTTAGAAATCTCAACATTAATCTAAGATTAGATTGATTTCATTTACTGATAGACCTATTCTGGAGAAAGAAATCTATTTTAGGAATCATGGGAACCTGTAAACTAAAGATATATCTATAGAATGGACTGTAGAGACTGTATAGATACAATTAATACAAAATCTATTCTAGAATTGTAATAATAACATTAGGAATAAAATATTGGAAGATAGGTTTCAAAAAAGCTTTCATTCATAGACATATTTTCATATAAAACGAAATACAGAAAAGCGTAGAAAATTTAACAAAGAGGCCTGAATTTAATTTGTAAGTTATAGAAAGCTTTATAGTGTGGACACGGATGGGCACTGGGAAGTGGGAGTTATTCATTTGTGCCCAATTGATTTCGAGTTCTTCAACCTTTTCAACTAGATAGATTTCTAGATTTTTCTAGATTTTTGCCTGACCTGCATATATAAACTTAGAAATCTAGTTTATAGATCAAAAACTAATTAGTTTATCATTTAGTTTTAGTCGTAATGGGAACATAGAAATATTGATAAAGTAATATATCTGGAATGAAGATAGAAAATTAAAGATAAACTTAGGACTAAAGGAAGAAATGTAGCATATTTCCTTCGCTTTCATTGGTAATGAACCATTACATAAAAGGGCCTTGAGTAATAAGAATTGTTGGTTAATTCATATTAGGATTGTGAAAGAAAGGGATTTGAGACAGAAGATGTGTTGTAATGGTTTCCAGACATCCATTAGCAGATGAACTTCGATGGTAAAGAAAGGCACAAAATCAGGTGGAAGCAGTAAGGAAAGATTGTAGAGTCAGACTGTGGAACCTAATTCAAACTACATAATCAGCTTCCCGAAGTTTACAGTGAAGGAAAGCCTAGTTCTACAATTTATTCTATGGATGACCGAAGATAGTGGATGACCGCAGGAACAACTCTGCTGTGATGTGCTATTGCTACGACAGTAGAGGAGACGTCTGTACAGATGCACTGCTCAAGCACTTCTTTCCCAGTGTAATCCTATCGAGCGTGTCTGGATTGCTTTCAGGCGACCTGTTGTTCTCCTAAACACCCTCTCCAAGACCTAGATGAGCTTAAATGATCTTTAAAAGAATAATGTTCGTAACTATCTACTAAACTCCCAGATCCATCAATAGCACGAAACAGACTGCAGGCTATTAGAGGCGGCCATATTAAGGATTTAGGCTATTTAATTTGGACACCTTCTTTTTAATGGTTTTTTAGGGGCTAATTTTATGGAGGAAATCAGTGTTTCTTACAAAATATTTTTCGACCGTTAGTTAATTAGACCAATCTTCATTCAAATGATCGTTTCAAGAAGTTCATATTTTTAGACAAAAAAAATATTTAGCCAAAAATCCTTTTTTTTTTTTTTTACTGCGGTTGATTAAATTTTACGGGTGATTTTTATCTTTTATTAAAACTTATTTTAATTTTTCTTCTTCCTGTTCTTGTCTAGCTTTTTCTTAATGTTTAGTCACATGATATTTACGCATTGCCATTTCAGAAGTAATTGACACAACTTGTTTCCTTCCCTCCTTTATTAAACGATGCATGAATTTGGTTTTTCTTTTGTTTCCGACATGAAAAACGTTAATCCTCAAATTTGTAACAGAGACGGAAGAAATCAGAAGTTTTCTGAGAATTCAAAGTGTTAAATGTGTGGGTGTCGAATTAAAGAGTCATTTCTTAGTAGACACAGGTGGAAATAACTGCAAGCAATAAAACCGAGGTAAGAACGGTTAAAGCTGATTTTAACCCTTTGATGTCATTTACTTCTCATAAGTAGCAGAAGGATTCCCGTAAAATAAAGCCTTACAAAGAGATAAGCTCGATTTAGTTCATCTAAACATAAAATTATAGAAAAAGATTTCTGTCATGAAATTATACATATAACTTCGTTGCTTTCAAACAATGATAATTTTCTAAATACTCATGCTTCACAATATCAGAAATATCAACGTTTTACACGAGTTCCGGCTTCAAATTTAAACAAAACATCTGACACTGCAGTACTATAATTTCATTTCAGTTTCAATGTAAAAGAATTTTAGGCTTCATCGCTTTTATTTATGAATCAATTTAATATAAAAATATATTTTTGTTTACTAATCAACAACAATATTTCAAATAGCAGTTCAAGAAATTGCAATTTTTCTCAAAAACTTATATTTTTGTTTTTATTATCCTATTATTTTTTGATTACTTAATATTTTGATATAATATATTTGGTAAATGAAAATTTCTGTTAAGTATATTTGGTAATTTGATTAGATAATAAAGTAATTTAAAATTACAGAAGTAAAACAAAATACATAGAAATCCTCAAAAACAAAATTCGAATAAAACTATTATTATTTAAGGATATGTTGCTAGTTTGTATGACAAAATGCTTACATAAGCGTAATGAAATTGTGATCTTTTAAAAATGATCAAACGAATTTAGATACATGTTTTCAACAATAAGCTGCTTTAATGGGAATGTGGATTAGTCAACAGAAAGATCAAATTATAAGATTATTAATCATTTAATGCAGCAAAAAATGCCAAAAAAAGTTAAATAACTGGAACTTTATTATAATCCATATCCTTTTTAAATTTTTGAATACTGAATAAGTCTGCCTTACAAGTGATGATTACAATGTCAAAGCAGCTCCTCCTCAATGCAATTTTATGAAAACGATCATATTACTCAAATATGCTTTAGAAGTTTTCCCTCGTTCCTTTGACCTATACACAGAAGATCAAGGACAATAGAATAGATAGAATGAAAAATGCACTTCAATATCATTATTAATAAGAGATGCCACAAAGAAACTATCAATAAAGCATACATTCCATTTTGATCATGTAGAAATGCTATTGGAAAAACCTGGGGATTAAAACCTAATCTATTGGATCTACACAATGGTTAATAAACCCATTATACTGTATGCAGCCGTAGTCTGGTGGACTAAAGGTAAACTGGTAACAACCAGGAACAAATTGAACACCTTACAAAGGCTAGCATATATGGGTATTACTGGGGCAATGAGGACAACTCCTACTGCCAGTATGGAGGTCCTTCTTGATCTACCCCCTCTTCACTTGACACTTGCAGAGGCAAGAGCGACCACACATAGATTAAAATCAATAATCTCTGGAAACCACATTATTCTAATGCAGCTTTAACTAGGGACATTTCTAAAGAACCATTATTACAAATGAATTCCGATAAAATGACACCTAGAATTTCATTTATAAAACTTTTTCGCATTATCATTTTTAGCCAAGAAGAAAGGAATAATGACAAAAACCCACTGATGTCAATGGAATTATCTGGTTCACAGATGGATTTAAAGAAAATGGGAAAACAGGAGCTGGAATTCGAGGAATGAAACCAAAGAAAGACATTAGTCTAAGTCTAGGAATCTACTTAACAGTATTCCAAGCTAAACATATGCCATTCTACAATGCGCTTATGAAAATATAAATCGTGACTACAAAAATAGGAACATTTATATATTCACTGATAGTCAGGCCGCTCTCAAAAGCCCTGAACTCTCCCAATATTAACTCTATTAAGGGTTTGTTTACATTCCCATACTAGTTAGTCTTGCAGAACATAACTGGATAAAACTAGTATGGGTACCAGGACATAAAGGGATTGAAGGTATCGAGCTAGCGGATAAACTAGCAAAAAAAAGGAGCTGAAACCTCCTTTTTTGGTTCAGAACCAGTCTGCTGAAATCACTAAAATTGCCATTCAGGACTTGGTAAGGAATCAGCAAAAGATCTACTGGAATAATCTTCCAGGACAGAAACACTCAAAGCTCTTATTAATGAGCCTTTAAGAAAAAGAGCCATGGAACTTATTAAACTAAGTAAGAACCAGACTAGAATAGTGACAGGACTTTTTACAGGTCAAATGACAACTAATGAAACACCTTTTTGATATAAAGATAGTTTCAAATCTTTTAGTTTCAAATTGCAGAAGTTGTGGACAAGCTGATGAAACAGCACTACACATCCTTTGTGAGTGTGAAGCGCTTGCAAGCACCAGACACAATATGCTAAGAATGGGTTTTCCCAGTCCCTCAATCTATTTGACACTACCCCTGAATAAAACATTACAGATAGATAAAATCTTATGCAGATTTAAATGACATTGGGATACACAATAGGCCTTTTGAGGCCTCAGTGTAAGGGACTTTAATATAAAAGTACCTCTCATACCATGTTATATTATGTTAAGAGATGCCACAACTGCTGATGTCATGAATTCATTTCCGAAATTACTTGTCTTTCCTTATGTTTGTTCTCGAAATACAATGATCACACAATAACAGTATTTTACTTTATTTCCTCTTGATTTAAAGTGACAATAAAAAAAAAAAATTAATAAAGTATCGATAGTTAAAACTCTATGTACATTAATTCTACATTAGTAATTTTGTAAATAAGCTTCTCACATGTAACTATACTTCAGAAATTAAGACTGATATTAAAAAAAGCCATTACTTTAAATTTAAAGCTCATTCCAAACTTTGCAATATTTAAAAAGAAAAGATGTTATCTTGAATGCTTGTACTGAAAACATTAACATCTGAATTCATCGAAGTGATTGAGGTAATAATCCAAGTTAGGAAAAAGGAGTTCGTGTCGCTTATAGCGAGAGGCAGAGCCCCTAGTAATAATGTATCATAATAGAAAATTTTAATCTTAGGAACTGCCAACAAATTAAGCTTTCCCTTAGGAAAGAACATGTGCTAAATAAAAGACTGAAAGGCTTCTATAGAAGTTACTGTTTCTGTACTGTTTCACAAGATATTGATTCGGTCTCTTTTGAGACACGGAGAGAGAGGAGGCCTGAAAAGTCTTCAAAGCATTAACTTACTGTTTTTCATCCATCTACAAAAACAAATTGATAAGAATGTTTTAAAAGAATGAATCTTTAAAATACCAACTAACTTTACAGATCTTCTAATAGAAACGGATAACTTTTGTTTCTATTAGAACTTCTAATAGAACCGATCTCAGATAGCTGCAAACTGGTCAATGAAATTCTACACTTATATTTGCAAAGATGTTAAGATACAAAATATAAATATTAAAATTTCCCTCACACTTTCAATGTTTCTCCAAGTTTTAAAGAAAAAAATAATAATTAAATTAGTAAAGCATTAGTTATTAAAGGGAGTTTCCTTTTCTCGTTTCTATATTGGAGCTTAAAATAAAATATAGTAGGTGCATCAACTTTCGAATAGCTGCATGGTAAGAGATCATAAAAAGCTGTTAAAAGACAAAAAAAAAAAAAGACTTGTTGATTCACTTACATTGACAGTTTTTGCTTCCAATTGGTCATATCCTATTCTGCTGATATGCACAAAAATAAATTGGGATATTTCTAGTAACATTTAGATGTAATAACAACATCAATAGTGATAATAGGCAGTCACAGTAATAAAGAATCAGAAAAACAAGGCAAAGCAATATCCTTAATCCGCTGCTGAACTTTCTGTAAGAATTTAGATCGAAAATCCTCTGGGGTTATTGAAGGGATTTCGACTGCTTAGCGATGTTACTAAGAAAACATTATGTCAGAAACATTCCATTGAAAGCAGTTCCTTAAGCAAAGGTGATTGTTTCAATTGTTTCAAATCATTCCTCAGTTCATGTTCAGCAATTGTAAAATTACTAATAATAAGTTCAAAATTTTTCCATTATTAAAACCAGTTTAATGATAAATTAGAAAACTAAAAAGGAAACAAACTCCCAAAACAAGGAGTTCATCAAAGCTTTTCTTTAGCTGGAAACCATTAACTGCATATATTGCTTTATTGAAAATTGAAAGTATTTAATGATTTCATGAAAGATAAAGCTATTTAGATGTAACATAAAAATAGTCTTAGAACTTAAAACAAAAGGGGATGAGAGGTGTAGTGAAGGACAAAACTGCATTTTGTCTATAACCACAAGGTAAATGTTATCTGATTTGTTTAATGCAGCCTGTTGTGTTCTTCTTTTTGAAGACTGCGAATGAATCCAAACAACCTGAAATAGCGAGATAAGGTATTTAAGCCATCAGTAAATTAAGTCACAATGGATAATAAATTCGTTAATTAGCTTTTTTTTTCCTTTCAAGGTGTTTCAGTCTATTCACTAAACTATGGCTTAATGTCTTAAATGACAAACGATAAACAACAACTTTCCATTTTAAAATAAATGTTTCTAATTAATTAGCTCTTAGTAAAGGCCGACTCTCCTGAAATGTTCTTGTTACTAAAGTTACAAATCTTAACAATCTTAATAAAATTTCAGAAGTCGTGCAATTTATTTTACAATTATTTTCCCAAAATCAAAAAACAACAACAATAATGTAATAATATCTTTTAAAAAATAACGATTCTAGTACTGGAGGATGTTTTTATAGTTTTATGTTTTTAATTTAACACTTGAAAATAGTAGAATGGTCGGAAACGTCGTGTATTTTAACTTGTTTTTTTTTTAATCCACACATCACTCGTGCTTATATAAGGTAGGCAATTTTTAATAATGTAATAAGTTTATAGTCTAGTAATTGAATGAATATATTTAAAAATCCAAAAAATATATTTAATGCGTAACCCTTTCTTTGTTAATTAATTTTTGTTCTTGTTGAAATTATAAAAAAAGAAAATTATCCACAGAAATAACTTTAAACAATAATAATTTAATTTAAAGAGAATATATATAATGAATTCTGTTCAGTGATCAATAGAATTTCTTTTCTCATGTATTAGAAGCAGCTGTTTTATATTTCAATTGAATTACAGAGATGAAATCGCCTTGACCCACTCATTATAAGAAAGAAAAATTCCGTTCATATCTTAAGACAAATGTTTCTTTCTGATTTTAGTAAAAGGTTTTACGAATAGAAAAATAATGTCTATTGTATTAGTTTTCCTAACTGCACTGTCTTTTTAAAAGTTAATGTACGTAATAAAACTTTTATCTTTTTATTCCAATCAATCAATCAATTCTTGGTTTTGTAGTAAACAGAAGTTTATGTTTTTTTTCTATATCTACAATAATTTCAAAGGCGAAAATTCGATGAAGTTCAGGGTCATAAAGTTACAATCAATTAAATTTTGATCACATTGCTACAAGATTTTGAGATTTACTGAAATTACACAAATCTTTTCCATTATTTTACTAAGAATGAATAATCGGCATCACAATTCTAGATCTTCTATTTCATCCATTTCAGTTTCACTTGAAACCAGTTATTTGAATGAGATCAAAATTAAGCCACAGTTAAAACTTCAGACATGAATTTTACGACAGTTACGAATAACCTTATTAACTACTTTTAAAATTTATTAATTTCCCATAAAATATTGTTATTATTTGATTATTTAATGTATAGATATTGATGCAGCTAATTAGTTTCTAGATTGCATCCTCTTAATCTAAAATTAATTAAATCTAATTTTTAAAAAGCGAAAAAAAAAAAAAAAAAAAGGATTATGGAAATAACAGAAACTCTTCAGTGGAATCTCTTAATCTCAATGAAAAAAAAGCTGTTCATTAAAAATTAAGAAATTTTTGTAAATAGAGCTTAAATCTATCGCATCCTCTGCCGCCTTGATAACTGTATTGAATATCTTTAAATCCTAAATTTAACGCATAATTTCTGCCAAGTTATCTTATCTTATCTTTATAAACCCTTTAATTTGCTTCTATTTATATGGATAATCCAAAAATGTCTGAAATATTAATTGGGTATAAAAAATTTGGGAAATAACTTTTCATACAATCATACTTAACTATGTAAATATCTTAAACAATTCGGAAATACTTCAAGAAAACTACAGTTTGTAGAAATTACTTTCTGCTTTCTCTTGGACATTCACTGTTTTGCGAAAAAGCGGTTGCATTTTATGCGTGGGCGGAGTGCCTGAAGATTTCGAGTAATTCAAGACCAATTTTCTCACAGGAAGAAACTATAAAGGAAAGAGATGTTTTTCTCCGAGGCATAAATTTTTAAGAATTAAGTTTCACGTGTTGCTTTTCAACATTCGTTTTAAACACTGTAACAATCCATAAGAATAAAAAACAATAAATGATAAATTTAATATGAAGTCTCTTAATATATTCCAGGCTTTAAGTATTTCCTTGAATTACTTCTTATAAAATAAAATATTTTTTAATAAAGTAATTTACTAAAAATAAATAAAAAATAATAAAATAAATAAAAGTTGCTCAAAAGAATTCAGCCCAAAATATAATATTTTAGAAAATATAAAATATTAAGAAAGAACTGCCCAGATTTCAATTGATAACTGAAGGTTGTCGAATGAACTGGGTTCTCATTTGCCACAAGTGATTATTTTTGCTATCTTTATGACGGTTATTAATTAAACGTTACCTACGAGCGAAATGGCCGTTTTATTAGAGAATTATTTATGAGTTTTCATCTTTTATTGCCAGTAAAAATAAAGCAAAAAGAAAGTAATTACTATAAACAAATTATGAATTACAAAAACTTTTTCGATCAGAAAAGATTAGCTAATAATCAGTGAAGAGATTTAAGAAATTAATAATGTATATGAGAACCACATTGTACTAAAAAAATGCTTCTTTTTAGGAAATCCACTACATTTGATATTTTGTTCAAACATCGAAAATGAATTTCTTTTCTAAGGAACACGAATGAATGAATTATTATTAGAATTATTATTGTTGTTGTTGCTATTAATATTGATAAGAATAACAGCTGACCAGGAAAACACTGAAATAGATAAAAGACATAATTAACAGTTGTGGACATGGAATAGTCTAATGAAACGACTTAACATGTTAGGTATTATATAAACACTTGCCTGAACAAACTAAGTTCTTTTCTTTCTCTGGAATTTTGGAAAATTTAGATAGTTTGAATATTTGCAGATCTCGGTTAGGTAAAAAGAAATTATCTTTCAAATTTTGATTCAAGAACAAAATAACTATCAATTTCCTTTACTATCAACTGCCTGTTTGTATTATCGATTGCTTCGGTTTTATTTATTTAAATGATCTGAATTGTAGATTTTGTTAATGAATAAGGGCAGCTAAGTCGAAAGTTAATCATTCAAGGTGAAAAGATTCCATTATTTCTCATAAAAGACAACTTAACAATTCAAATGCCAGTAAAATTATGCACAGTTGTTTGTATTCAAGAATTATTCTGTGAAACACCATCTGTAATTGAAGGACTGTGAAATCTAATTCTAATCAATCTTTCTTTACGTTACAGAATAAAATGGTTGGAGTTTTAGAACTGCACTACTTCTAATATGATGAACTTGGTGTTCGAAGACATTCCACATTCGCAGCTATTGTCAGTGTCAAAATCATCAGTTATCAATTAATCATTGTTTTCATTACTGATCTATTGAATTCACTTGTGTGCATCTCTCCCGCATCGGCATTCGTGATCACTGAGTCGTTCTTAATTAGATTACAAATTTAATTCTGGGGATTTCAGCAATAATGAAAAGTTCCTATTGTTACGATGAATCCTGTAAATGTGGAATTTAATTTCAATATCACTCATTGTTTCGAGAAATAAGCAAGCAACGAAAATGAAGACTTATTCTAAGGACAAGTTGGAAAGTAAAAGAATATAACAATTTCAAAGCAAGATGAACCAGAACCTCATTATTGTTTTCTCACCAGAGCTACAACTCTTTAAAGTTTTAAAAGAAATTTTTAATAGTAATTTTTCAAAAATGTTCTTAATGTGTCTTTTTTTTTTAAGGAAATGTAGTTAGTTTTCTGTTTGCATTTCAAACGTCTATAGAGAAACGTTTTTATTTCTGTCTCGAAGACATAAAACATTGAAAATAGACCATTACAATTAAAAGTAAAAAGTTTCCTTAAAATTAAACTCAGAAAAAGAATAATCCCATACTTGTTAGGGAAATTCTTTGTTTGTTAAAAATAAATTTATTACAATCCACATTATATTAACTGAGATGGATCAGCTTTTTCTTAAAACAGTGAATCGATATCTTTTTATAAAAAGTTTTTCTCCAGTAAAAGGGACCGTGTAGTGACTCCTACAAAACTATCATCATCAAGATGCCTTTCTACTTAATTGAATCGTGGAAGTTAGTGATTCAAAGAAATACTTGCAAGAAAATACATTACAAAGATTCATGTCTATCTTTCCGCACGAAGCAATTCGATATTTTATTTTTAAGATTATTCAATCTAAATTTTTAAATGTTTTAAGTAAATCAAGTTTTATTAAAAACGACAATTATAAACCAGATCTAATTAACAGATCAAAATGTAAATATACATTATAGATATAACAGATTATTGTGAGGAACTTTCTTTTATTTAAAGGTTAGGTCTTAGTAAATAAAATAACAATATTGTCAGATATGTGACAGTCATTTAGGAAATTTCATTTAGGAAATAGATTCTACTTTTATTTATTTTTGTAATGCACTCAACGTAAAATTCCCAAATCATCTTACAGAAAATGCAAAAACTCCAGGATGGTTTTTAAGTGAAAACTCAGTGTTGAAATAATCGATTTATTCCATTCATCCATTGTTGCTCAGCTTCCATTAGAGACAAACTTAGGTGTCAGTGAAAGTCATACACTGCTCAATTTACGCATTCACAAGGGAGTTATAATGTAAATTCATAGAGGATTGAAATTGATTGGATGCGTTGTTTCATAGCTTTAGAACCAATTTAGTATAAGAAGATAATCAACAAATATACATAAATGTAGATAGAAAACGTTATAGAAGAGTGGTGTAAATTTCATTTTCTTCACTTTATCTGCTTTTAGAACTAAAGTGACGGACATTGAAATAATAATTTTATATTTAAAATTCGAAATTTTATTTCGAAATTAGTATACGATGGACACAGTATTTTTGAATAAAAAATGTTTTAAAAGCATAATCAAAATAAGAAACTTCTTATATCTCTATAATAGAAGAGAAATTAATTTATTACATTAACATAGAAATAATTAAATTAAACAAAAGTAAAAAAATACAATGTATTTGAAAGTTTTATTATTATTTTTTTTTTTAAAAATGAAAAAAAAATGGTAGGAACGAAGGAAAGCTGGAAATTGTGTCAAGGAAAGTCGAATGAAGTTTGAAAATGTCAATATGGAAACGTCAAATCGAATTTCTCGAAGTTTGCAAAGCGGTATTTAAAGAGGAATTCAACTGTGAATTCAATCAAGAGAGATTTGGAACCGGTGTTGCCCGAGATATTCCTTATAGTAACGGTGGATTTAAACATCCTAGGCATATTCGTCGCTAATCTTGGCTTCTGGGAAGTATGGATTATCTGACCTCCCGCATTTCAAGAAGCTGTCAGTAACGGAGCCAAAGCGGATTTAGCATTTGCTACCGAGGTAACCACTTGAGTAGAAGAGGATTAAAAGGCAAATAAAAAAAAAAAAGAGAAAACTTAGCTACATTATTGGTCGTAATTCATTCACTGTTCCAGGCTTCTTTATCTGCAGAAGATAAACAAGTAACACAAATATTTAACTTGTCAAAAGTCAACAAACTCCATTTACCTTTCCTGTGTTATATCCATGCAAGTTCCCTCCAAAATTAAGTCATTTTTAATTATAATTGTAGAACTTTTTATATTGTAGAATTATTCGTTATTTTTTCCTTCTTTAATATTGAGTATACAATTTAATATTCTCTTAAAACTCAGTAATAAGTACTATCTAATAAAATTTATTATTGCAACTCTAAAAAAGTAATCAATAATTGACTTAATAGAAACAACCCAAGGCTAAAAGGATTTCCAGAATTTTCTTATAAGAATCTCCACTATTATGCTAAAAAAAACATCTTAATTTGCTTTTTCCAAAGATTTCTTTCATTAGTTTCATAATTTTAAACCTTCTTTCTTATTTTCCTAAAAATAACTCATAATCTACATTAGCTTTATCATCTCAAATTTCAGGTAGCGAAGTTTATTCATAATTCATAACTCAAGTTCATAATTTTACATTTTATAATGATTTTAACAATTCAACAATTATATTTCAGCAACGAAAATATGATTTAAACATAATATATCCCCATTGCCGTCAAGGTGGAGTTTAGAATGGAATATTTTTTAATAGAAATAATTTACCTATCTAAAATGAAAATTGAGTAGCATTTATGGCAGCTGTAACCCATCCATTGAATTTACTATTCTTAAAGAAAAAAGAAAAAGAACGAAAGAAGAAAGAAGGAGAAAGAGTGATGGAAAAACCTGAAGTATAAAAAAGCCGCTTTTTGTTGTTGTTTCTTTGGCAGTATACTTCAAAATCAATCACGACACTTGTTCAAAATTTCGCCGCTAAAGACATTTACCACAAAGAAATTAACAAATCAACAATTGCAAATCAAATCACGTACTCAACATTAATTTTTGCTGTAATCTTTTCGATCAGTGGAAATCACCTTTTCCTACTATCAAAACTCTGGGGGAAGAAAACGAAGTAAAGAAGAAAAATAAGTGCTTCAAAGCTGCAGGGTAAGCCTCACCTGCTTTGTAAGGTAAATGTCAACTGGCGGTACAGAAATAAACTTGGGTTTTAAATAATTGATGTTGATTAAAAACAATTACAAGGGTATTTTTATTTAAATTAGTTAGTCATAATTAATTAAGAGTGGAAGAGATTCGTTAATTTAATAAATGTAGGAATGGTGCAAGATGGAGGTATTTGAGAACTTCTGGGCAAAATAATTTTCCTTAATCATATGTACATCAAAAATTCATCAAGTTTTATAATTGAATTTCTGGAATAAAGATAAATTTAGAATAATTAAATAATCGAATATTTCAAAGACATTAACCCATTTAATGTTAGTTTTACAATCTAAACTGACATTAAATAGGTTAATGTCTTTGAAATATTTAATAGTTTTAGATTATACAGCGATTGGAAAAAATAGATAATAGAAAGAACTCTTAACAACTTCCAATGGATGTTTTGTATGAAACTAAGTAGCTCCACTTTATTCTCTGATCAAATTAAATACAAAAATCCGTTTGTTTTGTAACTAAGAATGAAGTAATTATATGATTGATAATGCGGAAATCTTTTTTATTTAAAAATTTTAAAATTCAAAACCAAATCTTAAAAAATAAAAACAGATTCGTTAGATAAATAAGTTTTCTTTTCCTATCTAATAGTAAAAGTCAAAATTTAAAAAAAATAGTGCATTTTTAAATTAAAATAAGCTTTATCTGAGTCAGCCGAAGAACTTTCAAGGAAATTCTATTAATCTTCACTACAACTAAGAAGTATATCGTCGTAAAAATCCCTAATTATAATTAGAATTTTGATTATCATTAGAAAGATAACGATTTTAATAAAGCCTTTCATTTAACTTCAGGTTATTTTTTTAAGGATGCACATGTACATTCCCAATTGTTAACAAGAAACAAAGATACATAAAAATACATAAAAAATTAATTTCTTACCCATCATGACTGAAAAAAAAAATCACAAAGAAATGGAATGCTCATGAGTAGCCTGCATTAAAATAGTGCTGAAGTCTATCAGTTTATACATTCAGCAAATATGCAATAGAAAACAGCAGAGATGAATAGTCCATTGAATAATTTGAATGTTATTACCAAGAAAGGAAAGAAAAATTACTTAACAATAAAGTAATTTTTTCATTTAAAGTAATTTCAAACTATTAAAATTTTTTTCCTGCAATAAATAGATAAATAATTTTCTGTTCGTCAACAAAAAATACTAATAACAGTGTGAAATGGCTAACATTGTTATTAGGTCTAAATAGGGATTGAGAAATGGGAGAAGGTGCTTTTTCGAAAGGGATAAAACTTTCAAAGTTTCTGTGAAGGAACGAGGGTTCACGTGGTCTTCTTAATTGTTTCTTCAGTATCTTCCGTAGATTAACCAGATATATAAGTAGGATGTTAAATATTGGAAACTAAACCCTAGAAATATATTCCAATAATTTATAACGATATCAGTATACTGATAAGTCAATTACAAAGACCTCGGAATATGAATAGTTCTTCAATATTAAAACGAAATTTAGGTTTTAAAATGATATAATGACAGGATTTTTATAAAAGTTTGTAGTATAAGCAATTATTTTAGATAATTTGAAATAATGTCACTTAGATGTAAGTTAAAAGACTCCAAATAAACAATGGGAAATTTATCTTACAGAGGAAAAAGAGATATCAATTATTAATTAGATATACCAATCAATTAGAGATATCAATTATTTCCTAGAAAATCATCAAAACGTTGAAGAGCTATTAGAAAGGAAATGAGATAGTGATCGTTGATTGAAGATTATAATTCAGCTTTTATACTTATACGTCATAAATTCCTACTTTTCACTAGTGAAGCAACGATATATTAGATTGTTGAAATAAACAGGATCCTATTTCGTCTGCCAACAGCTGCACTTGACCTTTGCTACTTGAATCAATGATACAGCAGCATATGACGAATAATAGATGGCAAATCTTCCTCCAATGTTTTGTTCCATGGGAAACCCACAGTGTGTGTAGCAGTAAAGGGGAGGCAAAAACTCGTGGACGAGATAAGAAAACCGACATCAATAGAAGCACCAGGCCTTCCTTCCTTCCACACGATAGAATTCTGACGCGAATGAAATGGTGGCTGCTGCCTTGATTAGCTGAGAGAAAAATGAAGCTGCTTTAGAATTTCAATGCAACTCAAATGACAGGCTCGTGTATTTTCGAAGAAGATAAAGAAATTCCTAAAAAAAAATCTGACTATTTAATTATAAATTTTTAGCCTTAGCAGATAAATCCGTCTAGGAACATTTTTGTTTAAATTTAAAATTTAAAAAGTAACATCTTAAATTAAGAATTAATAAAGTTAAAATGTTTCAATCCCGTGAAAGAGTATTTAGATACAACTTAAAAACGCATACAGCAGGAAAATATGCTCTCGTAAACAATGAAAAGTAACGAATATTTTCATTCAATATATAAAGCATTATTATATTGAACAGCATTGGCGACAAAACACTCCCCTGCTTTAATCCTCTCTGGATTTCAAACCAACCAGTTGGCCCTTCTGTGGTTCTTACTCTACATCGGTTCACCCTATATATTTCTCTTATCCAGTTCACTATAATAATGGAATGGGTAGGAAGAAAGGTTAAGGAAAACTTACAAAAACAGAGTAAAGACACAAAGCATATGATCTTCGCAGATGACATTGTAATATGGGGTGAGAAAATTGTTGACGTACAGAGGGAATTGGATGAATGGACTCTACAACTGAAACTAGTGGATCTTGAAGTTAGCGAAGAGAAAGTGAAGTGATGGTGGTAGGACGGGACAAAAACCTGGAAAGGGATATCTGCATAAACAACAGGGCATTGAAGATCACAGATAGTTTTACTTACCTAGGGACCGAAATAACAAGTGATGGTAGAGTGGAGCATGAAATCACAAGACGGTTGGAGAAAGGGGGAAAGCTATACCAGGGAGTGAGACACCTGATATGGGATAAGAAAGTCCCAAGGAAGGCAAAAGAAATAATCTATAAAATGTATTACGTGCCTATAGTCACCTATGCAGCGGAGACATGGGTGATGAATGCTAGAGACTGGAGTAGACTTCAAGCTGGGGAGATGAAGTTTCTTAGAGGTATAGTAGGGAAGACTCGATTAGATAGAATGAGAAATGAGGATATCCGGGAGGAGTTGGGGGTAAAAAGTTTGAGGGAAAAGGTGGAAGAGGGAAGGCTGAGGTGGTTCGGGCACGTGAAACGAATGGAAGATGGTAGGACTCCTAAGGTGTGGCATGAGTTAAAAGAAGGAGGGAAGAGACCAAGAGGGAGACCGCGTAAGCGATGGCTGGATTATGTGAAGCACAGCCTGGAAGAGAGAGGCATCCCATGGGAAAGAATATGTAGAGAAGAGGCTTGGAAGAACAGGGAGAGGTGGAGAGGCCTAGTTAATTCCTAGACCCACAGTTGGTGGAACGGGAAAGGATATGTATGTATGTATGTATATAAAGCATTAAAAAATAATATGCCAGATTTAGTACTTTTCTGAATCTTATCTTTTCATTGATAATGCTAAATTAATTTAATCTTTCTGAGCATTTTCATTTGTCATCCAATTGGATGAAGACAATTAGAGAAATGCTGCTTTTTTTTCCTTGTGAACTACTTAGTATGGAGTTGCTCGATTTCTCCTACAAAATAACTATCGAAAGTTAAGGTTTAAATCAATGTTTCATACAGCTGCTATAACTTTTCTGCAGCCATTAACAATAATTAGAAAACATTAAATCCCAGTAAAAATTTAAGTATTTTTTTATAAATAATAATAAATAAGACATATTAAACTTCCTGTAACTGAAACATTTTAATTTTTAAAATAAAAAGATCAGGGGTTTTTATAATGATTGCTTTTACTACCTCTCCTCAAATACTGTGTTTATGAATCTTAAAACAAATCAAAACAAAATAATAAATGGAAATTATACTTACCTAAATAAGGGAGTTAGGTTTTCAATTTCCGTTTGCACTTATTTCCGTGTGCGATTTGTGCTATGGTCTTCAAGTGGGATCATTTTTTGATAAATATGTGCGTGTTTTTCTGCCCATGTCTCACTTTCTGTGCAAATAAATGATCGCACTGAGTCCGAATTTGATGCCATTATTCAATAACTTCTTATTGTGAGGAGGAAAAAAATACCTAATGTATAGAATACTGTTTGGTGAAATTCTATATTTAGTGGCAGTCAAGCTCCCGTGCTCCTTTTCGAAATCCTTCTCATTAAATGTTGAGAAATTTCTTTAAAAAGTGAATGCTAGCAAGTTGTGATGCACAGAATAAATGTATTTTTAATAAAATTATTACTGACTTTTTGAAAGATAAGTTTCTGAAAATGCTAATTTATTACGTCTTTCTGTTAAGTTGGAGAGATGAAAAAAAAATGGCGTCTTCTGCTTCTCTTCATACCACGTCACAAGCGCACGAGTTGGTAAAAGATCTAAAGATCTTTCAAAGCATACTTGAAGAACTCCCTTCAAATCGATAGGCCTTTGAGTTGAAATATATTTCAGAATCGTTTGATATGTCACTCTCCTTACAACCGAAAACCTTTCACTCAAGTACCTTTAACTATTCCATATGACTAGTCAAACTATTAATCGTGGTTAACTACATCGAGATTTTAAAACGCAAAATAGCTAAACCAGCATCGCATGACATGAAATGATACTAGTAGAGGGTGTTATTATTTTACTCTCGATCAATCTGGCAACGAAATAAAAAGTCCAATTAAAATGGATTTATCCAAATATCGTCAGTTAACTTGAGATGCAAATTAAAAACCACTTGAAAAGAGCAAGAAATCGAAGTTGCATAAGTTTTTCAAAGAAAATATTTATACTGTTACTCTATAACAGAAACATACGTAGCCCATTCAATTTTATAAAAATGCCATTATTTTACCGCAGCTATTTTTCTTGTGTGAGATTTGTCACTTTCATAGTTTTGTATATTGAATCACAGTAAGCTGAAGAGTTTTAACATTACTGTTTTTAACATCAATAAAAGTCAAAAATATGTTTCTGAGGACGTAATAGTACAGTTGATAATAGCTTAAAGTACAGGAGATCCTTGAAATCATCTCTCCGAAGTACAATTTCACATTTATAATCCTATTAGTTTTGTACTGTATTTCTAATTTTATTTTACCAATTTAAATTAAGAGTTTTTTTTCTTTTTCACTTATAATATACTGAGAAATTCGGACTCTTAATGCGGATAAAGACGTTTATAGACAAATTTTACTAATCTAGCAAAAGCACCGATATGTAATATTCATAAAATAATTCTTATTTTACAGAATATATACTTATTTAGGATGATATAATGAAAAATCCCAAGGAAACTATGTCTACTCTGATCTTCAGGCTCACTCATTATGTTACGAACTTAATGTTGAGGGCATCACAATTTTCTTCACACTGAATATTACGATGTTGTACATTTCACCATTTCAAATAGTTCTCAGAATTTGAACTTTACATGATCCGATTGACTTAATACACTGAATACTTATGATCTTTTTTGAACTCAAAAAAGAGTAATTTACTACAATGGGAATAACAGTCACACTCTACTTAAAAAAATTACACTTTCTTAAATTTTTAGTTTTCAATAAACTGTAAAAATCTAGGAATTTAAAAGAAAAACCCAAAGAGTTTTAATACATCTGAAAGCTTTACATTCTAAGGATCTGTAATGAAATTCCGGAACAACTAACAAATGAAACCACAAATTTGAGAGGGTTCAAAGTTCTTCAGACAATATTGAGCAAACTTTATAAAAAAAAAACAACAACTTTATAAAAGATTTTTAAAAGAGCCGTCAACAAACTAATACTTTGATCAAAAGAGTATTGTAAGGGGATAAAATAAAACAAAAGGGTGAGCCCAGACCCAAGAAGAATAATGCTACGATTCCATTAATCAGTAAAAAAAAAACATTATTGCTTTTCAAAGTTAGTTTTCATTTTGTCACTAAAAAGATAAATATATATTATTTGTAAGAGAATAATAAACCGTTTTGCTGATCTGCTCTTGAAAGTATCACAAGTTTCTCAGAAGAAAAAGAGATCTATGATGTGAGAACTTTTTTTTCCTTAAAATTCAATGCTAATATTTTCTGTCATGGGATAATGCATAAAACATTTTCATTTATTTATTTTTTTTTACTTTTTTAATTATTTTGTGATTATCTCAATTTTCTTTTCTTTGTAACTTTTGTATTTCTTTTCTTACTGTCTATCATTTTTCTGCAACCCAATGCAGGTGTCACTAATTGGCGCGTAGAAAATCTTATCTTAATTATTGGTAATTTAAAAATTCTATATTAATTAAAAGTAAGGAACATCGATCTAATCACGTTGAACTTACTAACAAAGAATTAAGCTTTCGTTAATGTATTGTACTGTAATTGCCTTCGAAAATATCTCATATAGCTCAAAGATGAAATGACAGTATATGACATCAAATAACTTAGAAAAACGTTGCCGATTTTTTTATAAATATAACTGGAGAAAAAAAAAAACCATTGCTCAACGTTCTTGTCTATTGAAAAGATTTATTATGAATTTTCTAAAAATGTTATAAGGTAAGAACTACAAAAATGTTGAAAAATTTCGCCGCTTTATTCAATGGAATTTTCAATGGAATTTGATTAATCTAGAAAAAGCACCGATATGTAATATTCATAAAATAATTCTTATTTTATAAAATATATACGTGTTTAGGATATAATGAAAAATCCCAAGGAAACTATGTCTACTTTAATGTTCAGGCTCACTCATCATGTTGCGAACTTAATGTTGAGGGCGAGCAACCCTATGAAATTACATCAAAATTTACAAACTAAAATAAGAGTATCTTGCAACTCATCTGTAAAAATAGCTCGATTGTTAGCAGAGAAATGTTCTAAATAGCAAATCTAATACAAATGCATTGAATGTAAATTATATTTTTTCTTAAAAATTAACATTATTTTCAAATAAAGAGCTTTCTGATTCCCTAATGAAATTTGTAACTTCCTAAGAAGCTTGTGTGTTTCCTTGTCATGTTCTTGGAAATTGAAAAAAAATGAACAGGTAACTTTGGATGTTTTTTATCTTCTTCATTGACTATGACTTTAGATAAGATTGGTATGGTATTTTTGTCTTGTTTTTGTAGACAGGACACAAAACTTGTTTTCTTTAACTTTGAAAATACAAAGCTTTCACCTTTATTTAATTTCGTTGAAATAAACTCATTATTTGCCGCCCACTTACTGGATTCATCTAGATCATCGTTAAAAGAAATTTTAATATCTGTTTTAATAGCAGCTCTTAATCTCACTTTTCTACCCAAAAACCCTTCTAATGACTTTTAATCACAATTATCATCTTCTAAGACCATGGTCATTAAGATGCCGAAATAAAATACTGCTTTTCATAAACTGAGGAATATGACGTAGACTGCGTTGTTTTACCTCATCAGGCTATTTTTGTCTTTAGTATTTAGATGATGAGGCCAGCGATGCTCTAATGAAATGTAATAGCCATTAGATCTTTTTGGCCTGGGTTTCTTTCAACTGTCTTCTTACCCCTGCTGGGCAATGGACTCGTCTCTTGCTTTTAATTGACACCTGTTGTTCTTTCGCAAGAATGTTACCGGAGAAGAGAACGCTACCACCTTCACATTCATACAATTTAACAAGGGTCACCTACTGGGAACAGCTCATTACACACAAGGAGGGCTTTAATTGAGCGTCAGTGGGCGGTGACGTCTGAAACATCAAAACAGCTCTGCCTTTCTTGTATTCATTAACTTTTGCAAAAAAGAAAAAAAAAAGATTCCAAACTTCGCTGAAGCCAGAAAGAAACACAGAGAAAGAATTTTACTCTAATTAATTTAGTTATAACATTAAAATAAAAGGCCAGTACATTTGACTGATTTTTTAAAAAAATAGTTAAACATTAAAAATACAGGACACGACCCGTTTCGCCTCAATGACGAGGCATTGACGAGTGACCATCATTACAGAAAGCGTGGATATTTAAGTGCTCTCGCAGCCACTGGGTTTTGAAACCTTCGCAGACGACCACTTCCTGTACATGTTTAAAGCATTTGTCACCAGGAGGTGTTTTTGTTAAATATGGGAATGGCCATTTCTATCTCTTTAACATTCGCAGATAAGGAAAGGTTTTAGTTAAAGATGAATCATTTCCACTTGAGAAGGGACCTTGATATGTGAAGCTCTGAAACGTCGTGGTCTTTTACAGTCTTAGATGTTTGAAGGTTAGCGCCAATATAGTTTCTGTATTTTTAATTTTAATTTAGTTATGTTGTTCAAAATTCAAAAAACAAACAAACAGAAATGATATTTATTATTTTCTTCATCTAAAGTACGCTTTGGAAACAGTAAATTATTATGTTTGCATGTTAGCGAATTAGAACTGAAATCTTAAATGATTGCAGATCCTTTAATTCTGAATTTGTAAATTAAATGGGTGATTGATTTTTAAGAGTTTTACTTGAAAATTTTCTTCAGATAATTTAAGAATCTCTGAATATCTGTGTTCTCCGGTAGCACCCATAGATAATTGACTGTCCTTTAGAATTTCAAATTTCACTTCGAAAGTCATATTTTGCCAAACGTAAAAAAAAGAAACTGCCAAATAAAATATTAAAAAATATTTTTAATTTCCAATTTATAAGGAATATGATCTCTTATCACAACTGTATAATACTTACAACGACAAGTCACATGAATGCAAAAATGATGCATTGTTAGTAATGGAGAGTTTGGGGAGGGGAAAAGAAGAGTTTCCAAAAAGGTTGGATTCAAATCTAGATGTTTCCATTCTTCGAACACTCCCTCTACAAGAGCTCCCTGAGAATCTGAGATCTATGAACCAGAGGATTATCATTTTTGGATCCTCATCTATCAAGAAGAGGATACCTTTTTGGATAAGACGAAAACCATTCTTCAAAAGACTTAAATAGAGTTGAAAGATCTGCTCCCTTTAATGCTGATCACATATATAATCTTTAACAGAACAATATCCTGCCAGACCATCACATCCCACTAATAAGAGAATACTTTACATTGACTTTTATCAATTTTTAGTGATAAAATCACATTCTTCGATTGTTCGAAAACAGGACGTTGGCTCATTAATTGTGGCAACATGGATTGTTTTCGGCTTCATCAGTTTAATTGAGCACTCCTTGGAGAGGTAAGATGGACACATACCATTCGCCTAAGGGTTACTCTCATTAAGCCTCGTTCAATTACCTTCCTTGAAACAATCTTCCTAAAGGAGTCATTTATTCTTTGACTTGTAACATACTTACTTATGAAACATAAAAAATGGTAAAGAAAATAAAGATTTTGGAAATAGCTAAATAGGTTCTCATTCCTAAGCTGTACGAATTACATTAAAGAGGTATTTTTAATACTTCATTAAACCAGTAGGTTCTAACCTGTACCATTTCCAAAAATTAACAATTCCACACAAACCCAACATAAATTCACTTTTTAGAGACTATACCTTCAAAATGTCAAAATAATATACACTCATTAGTAAGAAATATTCCACTTAATTGTTATTTTTCAACCATTTCTCACAAATAACAAGCTGAAGCAATGCATGAAGAAATTTTTGTTTCCAATCTACATTTCTTTAAAATATTTAAAAATATTTCTGCACATAACTTTTTATTTATTTTTTCTTGTTAATTTTTAATACCACTTGTAGTGTCCTTTTATGACTTTTGCTATTTCTATAAAAGAAAATTCACTATTTTCTTTCGTAAATTTTACCTTATTCTACTATAAACGTTTCTTTTCTTCCATCCTCTTACATTCAAAAATGAAACAAAGTCAAAATTACGAGAATCTTCTCAAAAAATAAAAGAATTTATTCAAAATTCAACAGAGAAACCACCTGATTAGCAAACTCCTATCTAAGATAGGATTTAAGTTTTAATTTAACACTAACAGGAATTTGCCAACAGAATTCGATTTTGTGGATGACCATAGACATTGACAACGCTTTTTCTTGGCCTAATTTCCTAGAAAGCAAAAGTCATCATCAAGAAGTACTGGATGGGTAATTGAACTGCTACAAGGATCTTCCTGAAACTAGATATGAACATTTAAGATGCACTTTTAAGAACTTTTGTATTACTATTTTTTTTCCGTTTGGGTCCTTGCTGACAAATTAGCCAAAATGACGAATATTCCCAAATAAAAGCTATAGAAACAATGTGTCTTTATGTAATCTCCTAATCCCGTATTCATGGTTCTGATTAAATTGATTAAGTAATGTGGATTTTATTAGTTTTCTAAAAAAATAGGAAATTTTCTAGTCACTATTCAAGCCGATATTATAAATTTAAAAATAAACGAAGACTTTTCATTTATATTGTTTTCAAGATTTTAAAAAGTGTAAAGAAAAAGAAAAAAAGCAATGTTTAATGAAAATAGTCTGATAGTTCTTTCAGGAGCTTCTTGCTATTTATAGAATTTTTAAGTGGAATTTAAGTATACAAACATTTGTCTTTTTTGTTGAGAGAAAACTTTTATTCTAATAATAAATTTTCTTTTTGACTTTCTCTTTTCAATAGATATTTTCAACGGTTTTTAATATTTTAATAATTGCCTTTTTTAATTTCTGAATAGAAGAAAATGAAAATGTTTTTCACAGATTTAACAAAAATGCATATACATTTTTTTTTTGACAAACATACAATTCAGAACAAGAAATGCTGAACGGATGGATTATTAAAACGAAGAATCAGAAATGTCCTTCTACATTTTCTTTTTAACAAATAACTTACATTAATGTGAAGATATTCAAAAATTTTCGATGTCAAAGCAAAAGTTTAATTGCTTTTTTCTGTATTGAAGGAAATTAAAAGTAAATATTAAAGATAAATACAAAGTTATTATTGCTTTATATAAAAATAAAAAAAAATAAAAACAGTTTTCCATTAAATAAAGATGAAATATATAAGATCAGTATTTTAAAAGATATGATCCATTTTTAATATTGATGATAAAAAGTAATTTTAATATTGATGATAAAAAGCAATTTTAATATATCTTTTCATCAATTTTTTATTAATAGTTATTAAATAAAAAAAAAAATATTTTCGAAAGAAATAATAATGAAATGAACCACGCTACCATTAAATGAATGTGGCAAAACTAACATCATCGAGAAAAAAAAAGAAAAGAAAACAATGCAACGAGAATCAAAAATTAAAAATCATTAAAAACAATATTACTAAGGATTTAACAGAAATGTATATTTAAAAAAATGTTTTATATATATAATAAGTTTAGTTTTCAATATGCTGGATGATATGGAATCTTAATATATTATCTTAGAATCTAAGAAAATTCTTAGTAAAATATTGTAAGATTATAAGAAAATATCTTAAGAAAATATTCTCAAGAATTCTTAGGACTAGTTGGTTCTTAACTTCTGAGTTGTTGTTGTTTTTTTTTTCTCTTTAAAGATCCAGGAATATTTTCTTTTGCGTTTCGTCTTCCACAAATTGAAGAAGAAATTCCACAAACAGAATCGATTGTGCGTCGATGGACAAAACTATATTCAAGTTCAATTTCTTTTTTGAATGAAATTTCTTATGCATCGGCCGAAATAACATTCGGTCATTTGAGCAGCAATGGCTTTCATGGTGGAGTTGAAACGTTTAATGGTGAATTGGTCGTGTGTAATTACGCGAAAGAAAAAACCACCTTAAAAGAGATTTCATAAAAAAATGCCTAACAAAATAGAAATAATATTATTATGAACCCACGTTATTTAAACTTTAATCTTGTAATTACCTGCCAAAGAGTACACAATTACAAAAGAAAAAAGATTGGCTTACGAAATAAAAGCGAATTAGTTTCAAAAGTTCTTTAACTCTCGAAAATGGTAATCTTAATCAATAAATTAGACACAATCACTAATTTTATATAAAAAAAATTACTGGCATTTTTTTATCCTAGATTTTATAGGCAAATTGGTGGGCACGACATCTCTGCAATTTTCAGAACATTCTAGTGGACAAGTTGTTGTTCAATGGACGTCTCCCCCAACTGTAAACAGAGTGGAAGTGCGCGAACAATGAACAAACAGCGTTGACAAGCAAGAGTATTCCACAAGGACAGCCAAGATCAGCCGGGGTGAGATTTTAATGAAAGTTGAACAAGACTTGAAGAACTGGGAAGATTAAAAAGAAAAACAACTATTTGAATACGATGGAGTTTACATAATAGTAATTACGAAATTAAAAATAACTGATCACATAAAAATTATAAATAGTACATTTTTGTCATTATTATGCATTCCAAATGTAATAATATGAGTAAAATGGCAAACATACGAGAGTTATTTAAGTTATAATTTGTAAATTATATTAAAACACTTGTAAATTATATTACATTTTTAATATAATACGGAAATTTCGGGAATTTTAGAATAACTCCTTTTGTTGGATATGATGGATGAAATTACAGCACAAAATAACAGAATAATTGTAACCTAATATCTTAGATCAATATGCTGCCTGATTACGTATCTTGTTAAAAGATGAACTAACAACTTGGATTTACACTCGCGTTCGCCAAAAAAATACACACCTTTATTACTACCTGCTTTATCTTAAAGGTCCATAATCTTTTGGCTAGTGTGTTTTACTGTAAATTATAATTACAAATGGAATGCATTATATTTTACTTAATATCAATTTAATACGATCTTCAAGAAGTGTCATATATTTACTTTGATTATAATACTTATATTAAAAGGGAACAAAGTGTGAATTTTCAGAATACTCTGCTGCCAGTGAAAAGGCAGTAATTTATTCAAAGCAATAATGTAATCTGTAAGTGCAACGAAGGGTTAAATGAATATTCAGCCATAATCCCAAATTATAGAAAGTATTTACTCAGTTTCTTTTTTTATTCAGTAACGTTTGATGAGTAACAACTTTTAACGTTTATTACTAGCAGCAAAACCTGTCGGACGACGGGCATAAAAAATTTAGAAAATCATTTTATTATCAACTATCAACTACAAAGTAAATATCTCCTTATAAACTACATTTTTTGTAAATACAGCATCAGATCCTTCTATCAGATGTCATTGATCAATTCGGTCAAGAATTTTGATTTTGACGTCGCAAGCACGATGTGCTCGAGAAATAGCAACATATAACTATCCACGACTAAAACAGGCTCTGGTAAATAAATACCAACCATATCTACAGTTTGTCCTTGTAAATAAATTTTACTAAAAGTAAGAATGGAATAATTATTATTTTTTGACCCATAACGCCGAAAGGCATTTAAAACTCACCTTTGTAATCTAAATACTGCGCTAACTTGTGAACGAAGCATTACGGCAAAAATGGTTTTGAGTTTCGAAATCAGCGTAAAAACTGAGTAAGTATGCCAAATTTCATTTAAATGGGTGCAGGGGTACAAAATTATTTGGTTTTGAACGTATGTTTTGTTAGAATTTCAGTTGTCTAGGTCAGTTGCCAAGGATAAAATTTCATGGAAACAACATGGAATGACAAAATGAACTAATATTTCATCCAATTTGAGTACCCTTGATTCAATGGTACCATTGAGAACCTTGGATCTATCTTAATAGCTTAATTATATCGAGTTACAGACAGACAGACAGACAGACGAACTTAGCCAATTGTCTATTGGATGGATGGATTGGATTTGATGATTTGATGATTATTCTTTAAACTTGCTGTGCTTTATAATTAATTATAACAGGGTTTGACAATTTCTAATTTGATATTTTATATATTTTTGGAAGTAGTTGCATCGCACATTAAAATTAAGATTGGAAATTAATTCTAATTAGAATTCTAATTTTAACGTCTGTAGGAAGTGTTAATTAATGGTACAATGTAGTCACTAAGATTTCTGAATGTCAGTTTCTCAAAGCCCAGTGTAAGAAAATGTAACGCAAATAATGAGTGAAGATCAGTTTTAAGTAATAAAATAAAAAAAAAGCAAAATTAAAGGTATTAACTTTATATGGGATAGCAAAATAACGATATATTCTGCAATGAAACTATTTTTTTCTCTCTTTGGGGTTTTCCAGTAGAAATTTACCAGTACTTTCTTTGTAATATTTATCTGTTAATAAATGCAAATGAAATGAATTAAGTGGAGAATACAGATTTTTTTTTTTGTATAATGATGATCAGGACAATTATTGATAAAGAATATTTCAAATATTGAATCATATTGAATCTGAAAATTGTCTAATTTAGCCGTTATTTTTGCGAAATGATCTTTTGTCGTTAGCATGAAATAAATACGGAAATTTTGTATTTCAGTATCGCAGCGATTTTAAATCATAAACTTATAATCAACTACTTTCTGCTTATTTTATACTTTTTATTTTTATTTTTATTTTGGCTTGTTCTACATTCTTCGGAACCTTGAGAAAGTTTTAGAAATAAAACGAAATGTTGGAATCTACAGTTGGAATCTATATACGAAATATTGGAAGAAGTTGAAGTTTATTTAGTATATCTTATTTTAAATTTATAATCAACTGCTTTGTAGACAAGTTTTGTTTGATTTCAATCATCAATCGAAATTGAAAGCAGTCATTTCAATCTAACTCATAAATTATTCGTTTTAAATTCCTTCTCTTTTTTTCCTAATGTTGGTCACTTGTCCCAATCCATTTTTAGTCGGCATTAATGATAATCCTTCATTGTTTGTGAATCATTTTTTAATTAACTTTCAAATTTTATTAGAAGCTTTTCGAATGGAATTGGAAAATAGTCATAAACGAATTTTGACTAATTATAACTTTATTAGATCAATCAGGAAATTCCTCCTATTCACATAATCTTCAAGTAATAAAGATGGTAAAAAAAAAAACAACTGATTTTAATGTAAGTTGTTATCTAAATACTTTTAGGAGGAAAAGAAGAATAAGAATTTTAATAAATAACCCAGAGAGTGTTTATCATTTACAAATTCTAAAGAAAAGGATCATTAGAAGAAACCAACATCCAACTACAACAGAGTGAAATAGTTTGAGTCAGAAAATAACTGAAAAAAATGATGATGCTCGTTTAAGGATTCTTTCTTAAAGAAAATAAAGAAGTTTACATAAAAAACATGAACCGGAAAAATAAAAATAAACCATTATTGATTTGTTTCCTTTTTTTGTATTTTTTTTTTATAAACATAAATAACAATTTACCATTTTTTATAATTTGATTCCTGATCAAAATGAAAGGATTATGAAAGAATGAGATCGTGGATCTAATAGTCAAATCACTAAGATGCGTATTTTATTACTGAAATATTTTTTATAAATCGAAATATCGTGGATTAAATTTTCGAGGGATTTCGAAAATTTCGAAAATAAACGAAAATAGATTTTACACCATAATTTCGGAATTTCCAATGATGCACTGCCGACTCCCCTTCCCCCATTCTTAAGCTCTCCCTTAAGGTGTTTTCAAAAGGAAAATAAAATCTTGTTTTTCAGGCGGAAAATGTTTTTATTTCCCTTCCATTTTGAAAAGAAATTTCGAAGAAAAGGACAACATTCTCGAAATTAACTATCTGTGTCCTTACCTTTATTAATTTGGTTAATATATTAATTTGAGGAACTAGGTAGATTATATATTACAGTATTAATAAATATGAAAATAAATTGTTGGTAAATTTATTTATATTTTTTCTATTACAGAGTTCCTTGTTAAAAATGTCAATGTATTCAATATTAGATCAATGTACAATTATTATCGAGAAGTCGAGGCAGAATTGAAAGGTTTCACAGTGTACAATTACAACAGAAGGCCATGTAATTGACAACAGAGTTTCATTCGCATTTCCGTTAAAATTCGTAGTGAAAAGTGCGGCAACACCTTTCTAAAACTGCTGATGCAACTTCTGCATCGTGAGCTCAGTTTCTGTGTTGGATTTTTTGTAATGATTGTTCGAAACTTTGAACCTGATAATTTTCAGTTTCAATCACAACAAAATTTAACCCCTTATTTTGAAGTTCTTTGCGAAAATCATTTAACCAATCTGGAAACCTGCTCTTCAAAGCCTAGCAGGGTTGTGTTGAATCCCATGATACATCCTCAAATATCCAAGTAACTTAATAGGTCTATTATCAATAGATCAATACTCTGTTCCAAGTGACTGGTTTGTTGTTCCCTAAGGTTCTTCCTAGCTTTATTCGACCTAACAATGAATGGTTTTAGAATCGATAATTGAAGTGGCTAATTATACGAACCTCTAGTGTTGATGTAATAAAAGCAACGGTTCAAAATAATTCATTTCGGAAAAACAGAAAAGAAATTCTTTTATTTATGCTTTTGAGACCACTTAAGCTTAAATGTCAGAATTGCAACCATCTCATTCCAATTGTATTCAAGAATTGTAGTCAATCATTAATTGTACATCTACATGTTGGTATGAAATTAAAATATTTTTCGTATGAAATGTATACTTAAGTAAAATAACAAAAGTAATTTTTTAAAAAATAATAATAATAACAAATATTGCAACAGTGATGAAATAAATGAATATGTATTATTTTGTGAATTTCTGTTTTTTGGAGTATTAACAAAATAATATCTATTTCCAATGAAACAAATTCAACGTGCAGAGAAATCATGAAGAATTAAAAATCAAAGACTGCCCATTTGTTTCATTTGATGATTATTCATCCTGGTTGTTTTTTCTTCTTTATAATCAAAAGCCTTTTAATTCGTAACGATTGTTAGATCAAAGGTCTTTTGAGGCAGAAAGGGCCCATATTTTTTATTGCTGTTTATTTTGTTCGAGGGTCATTTTCGGGAGCGAAGATGATTTCCATTTATTTTCACAGTTACCTGGGTATATCATCAAGGAGGGTGGATCCGATTCCCTTTGATGAAACATTCAAGCCTTTGAGTTTATATGCAGTTTTTAGTTTTATTGTTGTCCCCCCAACAACTGAACAGCTTCAAACTTACATATTTGGGGATCTAACATTTAGTTTTGAATTTTTTTCCAAAATGGTCCATTTAGAGAAATTAGCAGAAAAAGACGACATTCTTTAGAAAAGCATTGGAATCTAAGCAATTGTTTTAAATGCACAGTATTTCTGTTAACATTTCATTGTTTTAAATCCTTTTAGCTAATCCATTGCAAGAGGTTCGATACATAAGAAAGAATAAAGGATTAAAAGAAAAATGTACTGTTTGTATTCAGTAGATATTTTAATTTTAATATAAATATAGGCTTTTTGTCATTTTCACTTTTTCACCTTAAAAAAAAAAAAATTTAAGCAATAACATTTTAAAGAAATGAAAGTTCTTTCAAATCTTATTTTAGAAATAATAACAAAATGAAAAAGAACTTTGTATTTCTAAAATTGACATCTTTTTTTTAAAAAAAACTAGTTTTCTATTTATAAAAGAGTTGTTGAACTGGAAACCCAATTCAAAGCTAGAACCTATTCGAATAGTGATATAATAAATATAAAATGAGTGAGTAGGAATACCGTAATGTTTAATTCAAAGTCAATTTATTGAATGAAATTCAGTTATGAGGGAATAAGTACTCTAATAGAGAGATAGAAGTTTCAAAGTCAGCCTTCCCTCCTCTCATATAGTTTGCAATTCCTCTCATATTCTATTTGAAAGTTGCTTTTCTGTTTCCGTTGTCCCTAAAATGTAGTAGAGCTTAATAGAATGAGAAAAAAAGACAAAACAATTCTTTCCTGATTTACTATTCTAAAGTAATATTTTTACAAAATGAGCTGATGAAGATCATTATTATTACTTTGCTAAATGTATTTGCTTATGCTTGTTTGCGTCCCACTAACAACTTCTGAGTCGCTGGATGGATCTTCCTGAAACATGGTATGCATATTTAAGGATATAACTTTCATATTTAAAATCTTTTTCAAACAGGTCTTTGACGAGAAAATGGCGAAAAAGAGCGACAAAATTCCCATAGAACAAATAATAGAAATTTATACTTAATTATTTCTACCGAAGTTTTAAATAAAAGCTATTATTCCTTTTTAGCGAATCCATTAATTTGTACGTGGTTTGGAATGATTGAAATTAACTGGATTTAAACAAATACTTCGGAATTTATTAACTTTTTCCGAAAATGGAAAATTTGTTCTGTTTCTGTTCTGCAGAGATTAGAATTTGAAAATAAATTATCCGATTAAAATAATAATAATGAAAAAATTAAGAATAACATAGACTTAAGTACTTTCAGGAACTTCTTCAATTATTCAACGTAGTTGGAAACTTTGTTGTGTTTAGTTTAGCACGAAACATCTCTAACATTGAATTGTGCGTCTGAAACATCTCACTGTGATTATTGAAATGAGTTTGAGACGTCTGCTTTATGGGCTCCGTTGGCAGCATCCTAGCAATTGCATCCCAGCAAAAGTGACATTAGAAATGTTGAGAATTTAATGATCCATCTTATTGATTTACTGGAGAGTAACCATTTCAACTTATTTTTTTTAGTATTTAAGATTAATAAAAAGAAAATTTGAAAACACTAATTTGTTTAAAACGTAAAAGTTAAAAAAAAAACGCGCCAACATTGAAGTTTAATTTTAAAGAAACATTAATATGAAGCTGGAAAAAATCTCAAAATTTAAATTTTTATGCTGGCAAAAAGAAGAAAAAAATCATAACAAGATATCAAATCAATCAAAACAATTTCACTAAAGTTTATCACATATTTATCAAATTTCGTAGAGACAAATAGACGCATTAAGGCCAGCTTAACAATTCTCCGTCTCCACTAAAATCCTTGATGCTTCGCGTGTCTTTGTATGGCCTATTACTAACTGGCGGCCTTGTGTGCTTTCAATGGCACGGCTGACAGATTTCAAATTCGAGCTATCGCGCCTGGAAATCTCGCTCGAGAGGCCGCCGTGTCTGGATATGGATTTGGAATTGCCGACTCGAGTGGAGTGAGCTTGAAGCCCCAGAAACACAGGACGGCTGCTGCGTCTGGCGGCCAAAGAATCCAAAACAAAATGAATACGATTAGACTAGAGTCCGGGAAGAGAAACCTCTGGAAGGATTCCGAGACGGAGATCCTCATCCTTATTTGGGAAGAATTCGCTCAGGAATTGCGAGGGAAAAAAAGGAAACGAGCTATCTACGAAACGATGGCCAGGCGTCTCCTGGATTTTGGCGTTCAGAGAGGAGCTATAGAAATCAAAACCAAAATTAAAAACCTCGTATACATATACAGGTATTTGAATGACATGTTATGTTTTAATTAAACATTTTTGAAAGCTATAATGACTGTTGAGTTCAGATTAACATTAATTGAGTACTCTGTTGCTGTAGTAATTAAAGCTTATAGTAGTAGGCCTAAACAGAACAACAACAGACCATCAACAACAAAGTCAATGCCAATTTAAATATGGTCTTTCTCTTTTGATTTTTAAATAATAAAATAATTTGAATAATTCACAACTAAGAATGATCTTTTCAATCATCAGCTGGTTCTTTGTATTTTTTTTTTTTTTTAATAATTTCAGTTTAAGAAAGTAGAAGTTTTTGACTGAATACTACCAAAAATTATGGCTAAACGTAAAATGATGGTGAAACAGCAATAACAGAAAAAAGTCGATAAATAACATTTATTGTTAATTACAATGTTGACAATTATTTGGCTACTCAAAATAGATGGTTTGGATAAATAATTTTGTATTTGTGACAAATAATATTTTTCAACTGTATCGCAATATATTTTTTAAGGCCAAAGTTTTTCACCGCTTCAATCTTTTTTTTTATTCGTATTTATCTTGTCGTATTAATTGATAACTTCGATATTACTATTCTTCACGAAATTATTGTTTATAATAACATTAGACATTTTTTTGGGTGAAATGGAATCAAAACGAAAATTGAGACAGTTTTATATTTTCAATTTATGATTTTTCAATTTATGATTAGCGGTATTCACTAGGGATTAGTAAAGGTTATATTTAAGAATTTTAATGTTAGTTTTGTTTTTATTTACTATTCATTTGAGATTCATTCGGAAACATCCAAATAGATTAAACTTAATAAAGACATAAATTACAAATCTTGTTTTTATACGACTCGATTTATATTAGAAACCAGTAAAATAAAGGTTATTTTTCTCATTGACATTATTTATTGAATGAAATAGCTTTCGAAACTATTAATGAACATCTGCTGCTACAAGAGCATGTGGAGCTTGTATGAAATCATTTAAAAGAAATGAAAGCAGATTCCATTTCGCATTAACTACTCTTTATAAGTTCCGCTTCCGGACTATTCTATTATAATTTGTGTAACGTAAGGGACAGGCAATTGTAGAAAGTTTCAAAACCAAAAATAAAGTAATTCGTTCTTTGTCCATAAGAAGTTTTTTTTTATTATGAAACAATGGCTATTTAAGAATATAAATACAGCTTTTTTGGAATGGACCAAGTTAGGAACTTGATCTTTCCAAGCAACCGAAAAAAAAAATGTGTTTTTCAGGAATTCGGGGGGAGGGGGCGAAATCTTCTCATTCGATTGTCATGTCCTTAAAAACAAAAGAATATGTGTCAATTCGACATTGACATAGACGTATTCATACACGTTCATTGCAGGACCCTATCTCTCACCTTGTTCCTTTTCATGTTCCTTTATCTAAAATAAACAAAGAATAACTATTTCTAATATTATGAAATAATAATATGAAAAATATGAAATGATGTATTGATAGGATGAGGAAAATTGTAAGATAGCCAATTCCCTCTTCCTCTAATTTTAATTCATTTTATTAAAATATTAACATTTTTTTCTTTTCTCCATTTTTCTTTGTTCAAATTTTAAGCAAATATTTGGATTCTTACATTAAATTTAATTTAAATTTAAAGCACCTGGACTCATCTTATAGCAGCAAATATGCTTTAACAGTTATTTCATTCAGGAATAATGTCAGAAAATATTTTAAAACCACAACCTAAGATTAACACCTTAAGAAGAGATTGATAACCAATTATATCATTAAATTCGCCTCCTTTTTCTGTGGACTATTGTTACAAGGCTGACCATGACATTGACTTTTACTTTCTCTGTATTAGGTCCAGATACAATGAATAGTGATTATATAAAATTGTACTATACAATGTACTATATATATATATATATTACAGTAACATAAAGAGAAAGCGCACATGCATCAATACTATCTATCAATAGCCTACACAAAGACTATTTTTTGGCAAGACTAGTTTTTTTATTTATTTTTTTTATTTTTTTATGTGTGTGACAGTGTCAATGTTGAGAAAGAGTAGAATAGTATTGTTAAAGTATAATGTTGAATCAACCATCATTCGTGTCAGCCTTTCAGAAATTTTAGATGTAAATGTTTACAAAAGGATTTTTATTCACCAATATCCGAGCTTTGTATAAATGAGTCAATATTATTAGTGAAAAATTCATTTGAACTTCTAATTTCTTTTTAATAAAACAGATCGAATTCATGAAATTTCATTTATTGCTAGAATGTGGAATATCTGAAGAACTTTTATTAAAGCTATTATTAACTCCTATGTTTAAAACGTTAAAAAATATTTTCATTTTAAGCTCCGGTGACTTAATATTGACGCTGTATTGTCAAGCAATTAAATTATCGTATGCTATAAATTTTTTCTAGCCTATTTTAAGAGCAGAAACCGTATAAGATATTTTGTTCTTAAGTTATCGTAATTTTTAGAATTATAAATGCAACAAAACTATTTCAGTTACGTTTTATTTTCTTTTTGATAATGAAATTTAATTATTTTATTATTATTTTTAATTTTGGAAATTCAGTAGAAAAAGAAAATATTGAAGTTTACTAAGGTTATGGAAATTATATTTTTTTTTCTATTATTTTAATACAAACCTTCTTTCGTTAAAAATTCAATGAATTTGTTCTGTTATTTGGAGTTCTATCATTTGGCACGAGTTCATTTTTGTGAGACTCTTGGATTAGATTCAAATTAAAGTTAAAAGCAAAAGTTAGGTCTGTTTCACTGCATGAATGGTAGGATGGTGCAAATGGTTCAGATTCTCGCTTCAAATAGACTAAGTGATATTGGGACTTGTCATATTCTCCACATCTAACTGTAACTGAGTTAGAATACAAAATTGTTATCAAATGTTGATGAATATGTGCTACCACAGACCCAAGTCACACTTTAGATGAAGAGCTTAGAATTCAATTTAATAAGTCAAATCAAGTCTCTATCCTACTTAAACAATCTGTTATCTTAAAACTTAAACGATAACATTACATTTAAGCTTAAATAATGCTATCTCTTTGATAAAAAATCGAACTGAAATCTGGGTGAATAAAGATAAAAGATAAATAATATCGTGAATCAAAATAATGGTATGAGCGTTGTACGTTTTTATTGAGAGACCTTATTAACAAGAAATCGAAGAGGGCTACAATGGTATGGCAAGACGCTGGAGAGAGAGAGATCACAAATCCATCTACAAAGCCGATTTTAGGAAAGGAGAGGTTTGTTGTAAGAGCTCAAAAAAATCCATTTGGAAAAGACACAGAAAGATTTAATGACACTAACCCAAACTGGGGTAAAAAAAGTAACTGATACTTTTTTTTTTTATCAATGCTTTGAAATGTCTTATAATTCGTTTTTATTACTTCAATCTTTATATAAAATTAAGATCGGCGAATAAAAGTTTCAATCGATGATGGCATTTTTCGAACAATCTTTTTGTAATCTCACGATGCCGTTGGCAATGTTTGGTCTAAAGCTTATAATGTCTCATCACCTGTGATCACAGAAAATCAAATAAAGCTGAAATTGTAAAGTTATCTTGAAGTCCATATAACTAAGATTCCTACTTATTTTAATGCAAATCGGATCGAAATACGATTGTCCTTAAGCAAAGAAAAGCACGCAACTTAAAAAGTTTTTACATATCTTATTTTGTTGTTAATAAGGTCCTATTTGATGTCGTTCGAATGTGGACCCACAAGGACCAAAAACTAAGTAGCAAATGACCGTAAGCACTAAAAGAAAAACAAAACAATAAAACCGCCTTTGAGTCGTTCCCGCATGGCCGAGCGGTCTAGATGGCGGTCTGCCGTGTGGCCGGTGTGTGGAACCTGGGTTCGAATCCCGGTGTTGGCATGGCTGTTTCTCTCTTCTTCTGTGTTTATCCGTTTCTCCATGGGACTTACCATCTCAGGGTTATCCTGGGCGGTATGTGAATCGCGTCCCCCCCTTCTTGACTTTCACAGCTTCGCCCTAACGTTGTCTGGTTGAGCTAGTTCCCTAATTGGCCAAATTCGATGAAAGGAAGGAAGAAAAAGCGCATATGCATAGCGATCGTAATTTACTGTTACATAATTCTTTTGATATAACTATTTGGGGATTTTTATCATGCAGATATTCGAAATCTGACATTTCCAATTAAATTCCTTTTATTTTCAGTATTTGTGTGGAATAGGATTATTGTGGAAAACAATTTCTTTCCAATTTCTAATCTGCTCTTCCTGTGCTTTTAATACTAATTCACGATATTTTATAAGGTTTGAAAGGATTATAAATACCAACATCAGTGGTTCGTAATACAAACAAATTTTAAAGAAGGGAGTAAATAAAAACTAGTAAAGTTTACTTAACCTGAAAGAAAGTTTGCCGAAATATCTTATCTTATCGCATAGTTAGATTTGCTTGGATAAAAATGCGCGATGATCGGGAAGTTCAGTTTTGCAGCAGAACTCCATTATCGATCTTTAGTGTCCAAACGACGTTTTTTTTCTTTGCATAAAACCGCATTGAAAAAAATTGAAGCGAAGAACAATGAGTTCATACGGTGTCTACAAGCAAAAGACTTTCCACCAGACGAAAGTTGAAAGGAGATTTGGTTGTTTGTCATTGTGGAAATCTGAACCACATTTTCTATTTATTAGAAAGAAGGGAAAAAGAAAAACCTAGAGAGGAGAATAAAAGGAAGGTGGTATTTTTAAACGTTTTTTTTTTTAAAAAAAAACCCCAACTAACACTTGAAAAGGAAAAAGACTGAATTTCAATCGAATGACACAAGATGTTTAACTCATAGATTCAGAAGATGATTCAGAATATAATCTGTTGCAAAAAAAAAAAAAGAAAGTGTTCTATCGCTATAAAACTTCGCACACGCAATCATTATGTAAAGATAAAAGGAATAATCACAAAAGGACTTTTATTAAGAGTAGTGACACAATATTCACACGTTAATACGTTCTTCTCTGGCTGCGATATACGGTGCAACATGGAAGCAAATAGTAGTGTAACGCTGTCCTGTAGCAGATTCTGCCAGATTTTATAAAATTATTGAGATAGTTCAGACACATTCCGTGATGGTGCAACAGTCTTTCTAGCATATCGTTCGAGTGGTGAGAGCTTTGAGGACCTTGGTGGCCATAGAAGGATACGAACACCACGGATATGTTGTTGTGAGAGTCTCGCAATATGAGATCTGACATTATCATGCTGGTAAATAGACTCTGGAATGCGTGGCAACTTAAACAGTACAATTGGCTGCAGAATGTTGTAACATACTGGCATGCTGTCAAAGTATGATACCATGTAGCAACACTAAAGGAGATTGGGTGTCATAGAAAATGGCTCGCCAGACTGTAACCGCAACTGTGATGGCCGTAATAAATTCACTATGGAAATGTGCAGTTCCACGACTCTCACTATTTTTTTAAGGGGTTTTACCTTTTTTTTTCTTTTCCAACAAAGAGCATATTATTAAGCAACAACTGAAGGGCACGTGAAGTGTATTATCTTTTCCAAAATTAATCTAAATATCACTGAAGAAATATATAAAGTTTCATGTAATATAATACACGAAAGACTAATTTTATGTACTTAAAAGTATGGATAAAAATTAATAGATAGGAATTTATAATTCTTAGAAATATTATATATAATAATTTAATAAATAATTCTTTTTAAATAACATATACTCTTGTATGAATAAGAATACCTAAGTCTTAGAAATGCATTTAAACTAAAAATGTTATTCCATTGTTAAAGAACTTATTAATTTTTTTCTTACTAAAAATTCATTTCATTTACATTCGAATTTTTATAAAAATTCAGTGATTTACTATAGTTTAGAAATTATATTTTTATTTTATTTTATGCAATTTTCCACTTCTAATGTTTTTCTTCAATTTGAAGAATTTTTAATTTTTAAATTGGATGATAATTAGGGATGAACGACTTTGTGTAGGCAACATGTAGGCTTTTGAAGATGTGAAAAATATTTTAAAATTCTAATTACTGCAAACAGGTGCATAAAGGTTTGCAATAAGCGTGGTAGATAATTATTTCATTTATAAAAGAAAAGCTTAAAACTACACATAAATTTTGATATTTTCAACCGTATTATGTATTTCTAAAAATTTTGTAGATTTGTCACATTTAATAATTGAATTCTTCACCAAAAATTATTCAATAGAAATACAGGGTGTTTATAGTTAAAGACACCCTACTCTTACTATCTGGAACAATTATCTCAAAGAAAATTGGTATATACACTAATTAGAACATGGGGAAACGATTTCCGATGAAACAGAAATTGGTTATAAGTTTCGCCACTAGGTGGCATAACCATTTGCCGGGTATAAAATGTCAGCAGTGGTTGCAAGGAATCCATTCTGAATGAGATTACCGTAACAGTATAATGACCTCGAGGAAGAAAGACCGTGCGCTGTTAGTAAAGTTATTTAACAGAGGGGCAGCAATAGCTTGGCTTCACTGAGAGCATATCGTCGTTCCAAAGGCACGCGAATAGCGCCCATGTCTAAAAATGGGTTAAAGATGATGATTAAGAAATTTGAAGCAATCGGAGATTTGGGTGTGGCACCGGAAAGGGGCGACGGGCTATTGCGATGGAAGTCGTTGATGAAGTTGCTGTTGCTCTAGCAGACCATGCAGCACGTGCCCAAAATGAGGAAAGCTACATCCGTTATTTTATTTGAAAGTATACAATACCAAATTTACACATTTAACATGTTTCTAGATAAAGCTGGTAAACTTGTTAACTACAGTTTAACATTCGTAATTTTGCTTAATATAACGAAATATATGAAACATAGTTGCCTTAAAAGATGAAAATGTTTACCGGAGACTTATTATGTTTTTATTCTTTTTTTAAATTTATTAAAGCTATTTTTATTAAATAATAATAAAAAACTTTTATACGAATCTTTTCATATTAAGGCAAATCAATCATATAGAAATGAAACTATCTGTACTTTCTCAGATGTAGAAGATAAATTTGTAATCAGTTCTTCAAAGTTTATGTAATGCTGACGTAATGATAGGAACTTAATTATAGGTAAGATAGTTTCTAGAGTTTTTGGACCTGAGAGAGTGATCAAAATGCAATCACAAAAGATCAAAGATCTTACTTTCCAACCAAAATACAACAATAGGCAGCAACTTTAACAAAAAAACACATAAAAGCCTATTTTCTTGCCCCATTTCCCATTCGCACCCATCTAGTTACATTGCTGGAATAAAAATAATGAGGAACAATAGTATTCCGTAAGAGCACAAAAAAAAGAGGGAAAAAAGTGAAATCATGTTATGTGATATGTTGAAAAGCTGTTATTTATTCTGAATTTGTTAAGTTAAAACAAAGTTCTTTATGATTCCTGCTGTACCATAAGTCTAATTATTTTTAATTATTTAATTTCAGAAGAGAAAAAGAATTAGTAGAGAAAGAAAAGTCCCCTCCTGACTGGCCTTTCTTCAATGCCATAGACAAAATCCAGTCGTGGCCTCTTAGTGAAGCAAGTATGTTAACAATGGACATTTCGGAACCACAACCAAGTCCATCCTGTTCTTATACAGTCCCATGCATCAGTGCTAATGTTGACTCTGATGTAGAAGAAATATATTCAGAGTAAGTATCTTAGAATTCAAGTATCTACAGTTTTTGCGAGACAGGCTTATTTTAAAAAAATAAAAGTTAGTAGTATCAGATTCAAGATATATATAAATAGACCTTAGGATTACAAATGCATAGAAAGAGAAGAGTGATAATTTATATAGTATTTCCAACTTGCGGACATTTTCAATTGATTCCTTTTAGCTGAGGAAACAGTCAAAAATATTCTGAAACAGTCAAAATTTTTTTTTTAATTAAATTCTTGGAACTTGTTTCTAGTCAATGAAAATCAACTTGAGTAAATGAAAAGGAAATCATTCAGAAACTTTCTTGGAAAAAAAATTAATTTCCAATATTTAAGTTTAAATTTGCCTGTTCCTTTTAAATATAAATTGTCGTATTTGTACAACATTAGAAGCATTGGAATTTTTACAAAAATTTGGAGAGATACTATTAGATCGATAAGATGCACAAAATTTAAAATGTATTGTTGTAAATACCATCAACTTTACCTTAATGACTAGGTTTTGATATGATAGCTTGAATGTTCTGGCAGTTGTTAAGGAGAAGACAAATGAAGAAGAAGAGACAACGGATTCTTTAAATAAAAGAAATGATTTCATTAAAATCTTTTAGTTGTTAAGAAAATTATATTAAAATCTAAAGGCTTTTAATGAAATTCTTTGTTTTGTCTTAAATTAATAATAATTTACATTTACGTGAACATTTTCATAAATTAATTATTATCAAGGAACAGAGATTAAGTTTTGATGCTTGTAATGGAGCTTTCTCAAGCATTTGATACCATCGTAGAGGTCTGAGTAACACAGAAAATATAAATTGTTAGTATAATTCAGTATTATGAAGAACGAAACTATTATTATTATTATTTACCGAAAGGAAGTTTATCACTACTTAATATTTTAATCATTATTTTTTTAGTGTATTTCTAAAGTTTCTAAACCACATCCGAATCTTTAAACATATTTTTCCCTTGTTTATTTTGCAGCCTAGTGACATTTAGTTTCCTTTATAACTTCCAAATGTAATTTAACATAACTCCCTCCTCCTCCTCCTCCTTCGCCTACCGTCTTATTAGTTATTGTATGAACTTTGCTGAAAGCCTATTTTCTCCGTTTCTATCTCGTTCCCGCAGTCATTCCATAATTTTCACCTTAAGGTTTCTCTATTGAAGCACAAGAATCTCAGAAGAGTTTAAAGAAACCCTGGCGTGGTTTAGTCGTTTTCAATGAATAAAGAAAGGACAATAGTTCTGAAATTACAATGTCTAAGACATTCTTCTTGAGAAAATTCTGCATTTTCTATCGCATAATATTAATCCATTATTTGTAAGAGGTGAGATTTGACTAAGGACACATATTTGCTACAGAAATTGGTCAAGTCTTTTAGCAAGATAAATGGATGAAGTTCTTTGCAAAAAAAGATTAAAGTAAGATTTTATTTTATATTGATTCAATGTCTCTTCACTTTAGAAATTGCTGAGAAACCCATTGTTTTGTATTTAAAAGGTCATTCTTTTTTTACCATCTTTTTAAATTATTTAAATTTATTAGAGAACTATTGACAGTTGATGAGATTGAGTGTTAATTAACAGTAAGATGAAGTTAGCGTCCCAACTTTCTCTTAATAAACACGCTAAGATCCAAACAGATTTTCTGTAAGAGAGCATTAAATGTAAAGTTTTCTCTGTAATGAGAAATATTTAAAATCATTTTTAGAAAAAAGCTATTGCTATTTACGGCAACCGAGGTTCCAATTAAAACGAAAAAGTCATGTTGTCACCGTAAAACTTAGCTTTCTAAGAAAGTTAAATAGTTGTTTGGATTATTATGCCTCTCGGTCGACCATCCGACCTCTTCTCAGCCCAGAAACATTACCAATGTTGGGATCTTAGCTCCAGCGTTCCAATGGGATACGTCTACAACTACGACTGTACGTTAATTTGTTTTGTTTTTTTGTCTCCTTAAGAATCGACCCTAATTATATCAAACATCACTAGAATTTTCCTTTTAATAACTTTTATAACTTTAGTTTCCTAGAAATGTTTAGGCTGTAGGTTGTGTTACCTACCTACATATTGATGTTCAGTCACTACACGGAGATATCTTCTGTTTAAGATTCTTTATGTGAATCCTTATATTTAATTTTGATAATTTATAATAGTTTGGAAAAGTTACTGCAAGTATTTTGAAATTACGAAAGCTAATATTCAAAGATTTAAAACTGTATTATAAGAGTGTCTTACAAGAGTGTACGTTGGAAGTTTTCATTTTTTTTAATGATAATATGAGGACTCCGAAACAGATAGGCCGTAGGCATAAGCTTAGGCTACAAATACCTGAAATCGCTACTGATGCTTCTTTGAATTTGCTGCCTTGATTTACTTGTTCGAATTGTTTATTAGCACTACTTTTTTTTTATTTTTCTCTTATAGTGTAATGAGTTCTAAATCTAGCATTGACAATCAGGATTTACAAGAGGACGACTGGAAGAAGCCTGATTTCTTTGAACGGACAATCGAGAAACAAACAAGACTTCTGCAACAAATTGTGAGTCAACAGACACGAATGCAGGAAGAAATGAAAGCAGTCGATGCCAAAATTACCAACATTCTATTAACACAAGTACATTTGGACGAACAGAACAACAGATTACAGGAAAGAATGGTGATTGCCTTGGAAAAAGTAGCTGATGCTTTAACCAGTCATTTGTATGAAGATACTCATGTAAAATGAAGGACTTGTAGGAAAAAATATCTGATGTAAATAAATATTAAGTAGCTAAGAAAGAATATCAATTGCTTTTTTTGAAATTTCCTTTGTTTGTCATATTCATAATTCAAGATATCCTTGCATGCCATCAAGGACGTATAAAATATGTAGAAAACCGAAATCTGACCGACTTTCCAATATATACGTTATTAAAGGCAGAACTTTTGAGCCATCGTCATTGGCAATTAATTTCTTAATAAAACTCCATTTTAAATCATTTTATAACTTAATAGGAATGTTGGATATGTGGCCTTTTTTTTAGTAGATCAAAATCAATTTAGTAAAGTCTTTGATAGAAAATAAACCATTTAATAGAAAGATTCCGGATACGATGTTACTTTCTTTTATGAATCGATAGAAATTGTTAATTTTAATTTAATTATTAATTGCCATGATTTAGTATCTGCTGAAGGCCCACACCGTCAGTATGATATTCAAAGGCCTACAAAGACAACAGGGTTAATTCTATCTGACGAATGTAACATTAAAATTCTAATTACAATATTTTTGCCACACAAAGAATTTAAAGTAATAAAATTAATCAACGTGATTTCTGAAATGTTAAATTGATTTCGTTTTGTTTGCATTACTTGAAGCCAACTCTACACTTGTTCTACGGGTTCTATTCAGAAGTGCCTTTTTTATAGCAAGCTTTTTCATATTTACAGAAAATAAACAGAGGCCGTTCCGACATAGGCTTTTAACATATGGCAAAAATTATGGTAGGCTGCATATGACTATCTGAAATTAATAGTAGACCACAGACGACCAGAATACCCATTTCTAACTACAGACCCCCTCCCCCGGGGGTATTGATTTAGTCTCCTAATCAAGTGGGTTGGAAGATCCATTTTATGCCAGATGTTTTTGAATCAGCTATTGAGCGGGTTTTCTATTTGCCTTCCCCAGGAAACTATTATGGAACGGCTTCAAACCGGAAGAGAAAGTGAAGAAGAGACTGACAAACACAGGAAAGGAAATAAACATCCATGCGAGTGCCGGGATTCGAACCCAGTTTCGACGCATCAGCCTCTTCCTAGACCGCAAGGCTATGTGGAAACTGCTCTGGAATCGTAGAAGTGGATTATTATAATGATTATTATTTCACAGATTATTCTAGTTTTTTGTTTTTATGTTTGGAATAGATCATAATCAACTGAGATTTGAAGAAAAGTATTTTAGATTCAGAATTGCAAAATACTTTAGATGTAGGCTCAATTGAGCGATTACGGACAGTGACCACTGAATTAACAAACTTCAGTTCAAATAATTTCAAGATTGAAGATTAAATTACTTAATATCCAGTAAATATTATCTTGAAGGATTATTTCATCGTGTTACACCTGAAAAGCATCGTGTTACTCTTTAACAAGATTGGATTACCACCAAAGTGTCTTTTGTAAAGGAGCCCTTGACATTTCAGTTTTAATTTTGTTTTGGTCACACTGAAACCAAATTAATTCCTGGAGCGAAAAGCAAGACTTGCGCGGAGAACACAAAAGGCAGGGTCTAATTGATAAGAAGTGTCATCATTGGGAACATCGTTAACTTAACAAATCGCCAGTTCTGTTAACAAGGCCCCGGGGAGTCTCAGGAATGAAGAACATATGACTTCAACTGTTGCTGCTTTGTTTCGGTGGAAGAATAAAACAAAATGCCTCAGTGCTTCACTTTCATCATATTTCAGCAGATGCTAGTGTTGTAAGTATTATTATTATTATCATTCATTCTCTTTGTTTAATCGATTAATTTGGAAAAAGGTGCTCTGGAATAAAGTTAAGAAAACGCGTGTGTTTCCTCTGCACTTCCCTATTTTCTGCAATGAGCTCTTCGATTGATTGGCTGGAGGCTGAAATTTCATAACGGCTCAAGTGTTGTTGTGGGTGAGAGGAAGGGTGATTCCACCCATCTGCCATCTTCTCAAACCAATCGAAAACTGGCCTCCGGGTGGAAGGTGAGGGCGGAGAAATGGACTCTTCCTTGGACAGCGTGCTTCATCTTTACACGATCTTCTCAGTTTACATTGATGTTATTAGAGGAAACAAAAGACACGTGTTATTCAGCCTAAAAGGGTCGTCAGGGAACGAAATGTACGAATGACTTAACAGATGGATGGACTTTAAAAAGTATTTTAAGAATTTATCAAAATTCAATCAAAAATCAATCATTAAACAAGATTGAAAAAAAAATAATTTACAAGTCCAAGTAAACAAAGACGATTTTGAAATAAAAAAATTGTAAAATAAAATTTTTTTTTAAAAAAAAAATTAAATGAAATTTTTGTTTTACTTTTTAATGTACTTTAAAATTTCAGTATATCAAGAAGTAGTAATTTTTAGGTAAGAAGTTAAAATACACCTTACTGAGGGAATGAAATGCAAGGAATATGTTTAGGACTTAGCCTTCATCCAAAAGCTACATCAATTTAATCAAATTTCAAAGAAAAGTCTTGAATAAATCTTGATATTTGAATAACAATTTCTTCGGTTTCATTTCAGCTCAAAAGCCACAATTTGTTTTAAGACATTAGTTTCAGTAAAACCAATGCTCTTCAGCTAAGCAATGAAATGTTTTAAATAAATTCAGTATAATTTGAATTTATTGAAAAAAATATTTAACATGAACGGATAAATAATTAAGCTTGTAAGTCATTATAATTTATTTAAAATAACTTTTCTTTTATTATTTTATTTCTTTGAGTTTATAGAAAAGAGTTTATGTTAAAAAGGAATTGAGAAATTCCAATGTGAACGAATTTCCAAAAAAAAAATGGGCTGGTGGAGAAATTTTCTGTTTTTTTTTGTTATTCAAATTTTTTATTAATATAATAATACTTTCAGATAATGATTTAATGTCTTTAGGGTATTTTAGATACATCAAGTGATGAAATACTGCATTCTTAATTGAATTATGGTTAAAGAAGAAATGGAATTGTTTTCGATACATCAAGAATTTACAAAGGATGAAACGCTACCACTTACCCACGAAATTTTTGGACATAGGTTTGATAAAACCTAGAAAACGTACTTGTTAAAATAGGCTTAAAAGATTTCTTTTTGATGTAATTGGAAAGATAAGCCTTCTCTGAAACACAACAACTTATTGATAATAATATTTGGAAACAAATCTGTTTGACATATTTAAAGGTTTAGCAGAATAATTAAGTTAGCAAAGTATGTATCCTATCTTGCTTACAAATTATCATAGTAAGAAAGATCAAAAAAATCCTCTGAAAAATTTTGGGTGCTGTTCAGACTGAAAATGGGTGGAAACTTAGGAGTAACAAAGAAGTTTACCAGAAGGTGGAAAGAATCTTGGAGACCATGAAGAAGAGGAGGCTGACGTTCCTCGGACATTTGTATACAATGAATGAGAATAGACTTACTAAACAGATATTTGGATTCTTCTGGAGAAAGAAGACCATTACAGCATGGATTAAAGACGTAAAGAGGGATATGGAAATATTAAACAAAACAGAGGTCGAAATGTCAGACAGAAATACATTTAGAAATATAGTGAAAAATTTGGAATGTTTAAGCCGCAGGACGAGTCATGAATACCGGAAGAGCCTGGACTGAAGATCAACGGAAGCAGGCCAGCAAACGCATGAAGGAGTATTATTGGAAACAGAGAAAGCTTCGCACAGGGAAGAGGAAATGAAGTTGTAGCGTGATCCTAAGTGGTCAATTCGTTTGTAAAAACAAACAAAAAAGACCAAAAAACAAACAAAAAAAAAACTAAAGCAGCTCAATTGGGGAATTCCTTCTGCTATTTCACTTAAATTCGAACAATTTCAATTACTTGTTTCGTGATGTGCAGAATTCTACCATCTCCAGAAAATTGAATAAAAAAGTTTTTTTTATGACGTAAATCACAAACTATTTACATTCAAAATCTTTATTCATTTATGAAAATACATCAGTAAATCGACTGAATGACAAAGCGCTGTCATTCGCAACGAATGGACATTATTATTAAAAATAAAATAAATTCTTAATTTTTTTTTCGTATTTGTTATTTTGCAAAAGCGCATAAGATTTCCGCCAACCCAATATATATAGTAAACTCCCGATTATCCGCGGAACTCTCCTGTTTTCATTTTTTTTACTGTACAATAAATTACAGAATTAAAAAAAAAATTAAATCTAGAATAAGGTAAACAATAAAAGAGGCTAACAAAGTGAAGACAATTATAGACAAACAATTTAAAGAACGACCTTGTGGACGGAGCTTAGGCCGGCAGGTTAAACTAAATTACGGGAGAGTCTTCCATAATAATAAAATTTAAAACAAATAACTAATTTAAAATAAAATAATTGTTTATAATGTATATACTGTAACCGTATGTATTGCCATTTTAATGTAAATAAAATATGTTAAAAGCATTTTTGTGTTGATTTTCGTCCTATTTTTGGATTATCCGCGGAATTCGCTTATCCGCGGTTGCCTCACCACCCAATTCCGCGGATAATGGGGAGTTTACTGTATTTAGTTGAAACGAAATTATTTTTGTACAATTTGTATATCTTTGCAGTTCTCAGAAAACTCCATATTATCCACAAATGCAATAAATCAAGACTATTACTGATAGTTTGATTTTAAATATTACTGATATTTAGGAAATTAAGGTAAAACTTTGGCAACATGCATAAACGGTGTCCAAGTTATGATAGAATAGGAAAGAAGAAAAGTTTATTCTATTCTCAATGAACTAAGTGCTTATTTCAAGCTGCTGTCTTGGTAAATCTAGGGAAATTTTCGAAAACTATTAAAGTTTCTATTAACGATGGAATTGTTTGATGGAAATAACCCTGGTCCATCTAATTACGTGGAATTTAATATTCTTCGACTATTCTTAACTATGGCTCTTGCAAGATGCAGTTGATCAAAACGATAGTGTTTAGCATAGCCTCTAATCCTTCATATTCATGTAGATTTCTTTTCCATATAATATGGCTGTTGTAAAAGATAAATAACGTGAAAGATTCCATCACGATTTAGCTATAATGAAGCTAAAAATAACAAGAATTCTGCCACAATGAGTGAATCTTTTGGGCTTTAGAAATGAAAAAAACAAAACTATTTATAAGAGGAATAAAAAAAAAAAACTTAACAATCTAATTCACTGCTCTTTATTACAAAACTTGTTTATTATTAAAAAATTCCATACTTAATCAGCGATATTTCGCGGGGTATTAATCTTTTTGCAATAATTTGATGCACTATGAACTTTTGTTGCATAAGACTTATTCTTTTTTGTAGCTGCTTTGATTTTAATTTCAAAATGTAGCCTGAAGAAGCAGGCAGAGATTAATACACTCCGAAATATCGCTGATAAAGTATGGAGTTTCTTATAATAAAAAAATTAACAAATTTAAGTTTTAATTTGCATGTTTTTATTGGCTATTTACTTTTTATTGATTGTTATAATTATTTTACATTATTAGATCTGTTATCTATTCTGCATGGCTATTATGACAATGTTTTCCAATTTGCCTTAGGTTTTCACAGGCAACAGGAGTTTGAGAAGGTTTTCTATATTGAAATTAGTTTGAAAAGAATATTTTTTTCTTGAACTGCGTATTTTTTTTTCTCTTGTGAAATTTAATAAAATACTCTTCTGAAAACAAAACAAGACTTAGTTGATTGAAGATTTTCAACATTCCTACTATAAATAATAAGTTTGGCTTTAGAGTAAATGAATATACTTACTCAAAATATTTAGACAAATAAATTGGAATAATTATAATTATAATAATTGCAGAGAAATCAAAAACCAATTAATACATTATGTACTAAAAAAATATAGTAAAAAAACTTCTAATCTATACTTTAACTTTAATTAAATCTTTTTTCAAAAAGATACACATTGAACTTTCCAGCACCTATAAAACAGGAGTAATTCTATAATTACACCTAATAGAACTAGTAAACATTAGAAAAAAAAATAAAATTTTAAAATCCAATGAAAAGAAATTTAACGTGCCCGATGATTGAAAGAATTGAGTAAGCAAACGAAGGCACAACGCTACAAGAAAGGATTCGCACCCTGAGTTGTCACCGGAAAAGCTAACCCTCACACCTTCTAAGTCTGTCATCGGTGGAGTTTGGCTAGCTGATGAATCCTAAAAAGGACGAAACGGTCCGTCCCAGTCTCCTCCCGGTTAAAACTAAGGGTGGGATTTCTTTCTTGAGTTGTGCCTTCGTTTGCTTACTCAATTCTATATAATCCACTTGACGGCTTAAATTAGATGTAATCGTGGTGATGTGTATAAATATTTTAAATATTTTTAAAACAAAAAGAAAGTTAACAATAATCAAAAATAAATAAATACTAAGCATGTAACGAAAATTTTCTTTCCTGATGTAAAAAAAATATATCGAATAAAAGTGAAAATTGTTTTACAATTGTAATTAATTCGGAAAAGTTTACAAAACAGTTTGTGAATAGATGGGAAACTGCAACGGCAGTTTCTGCCTTATTAAGCGTCCTCATCCAGTTTTACCCTCCTTGGTAAACTCAGAGTGCAAATCCTTTATTACTGTGCATCTTTGATTGACGTTTTCTAAGTTAATACATGGCCGTTAAACTTTATTTTTAACGACGTCAGGTCTTCATTTCCTATTTGTAGGCGAGCAAATATACAATAGATGAAATCGTTAGCTGATGCTCCAGTATCATTAACATTAGAAGAGATCATTTTTGATTTTTCTTAGAATTTAAATAAATAATTCTGTAAAACAGCAATGTTTAAGAAAATTTAATCAGGTTTTGTCAACAATTCTAATTGCCGAAAATGAATTCAGAGGAGCGGAAACATGGAGAAACTAATTTAAAGAATAGAGGCTAAAAATATAGAGAAATACAGTTTCTAAATTACACGATATGACTGAAAATGAACAAGATGACGAACAGCAATCTGTAAAGAAACTAAAAAGAAATATATTAAAAAGAAATAATAAATAGAAAAGAACTTCAGTGGAATTCCTGAATGAAAAAAGACTAAAAAGTGTTGATGAATTGAAAAAATTCGAAAAGGACATTTTTCATCGAAAAAGCTAGAAAGACCTTTATTTTGGATTGAAAATGGTTGAAAACGACAATGATGATTAGTTTCTAAGTAAATTTAAATTGTTTTTAAATTCCTATTACGATTCCCAAAATTTGAATTTTGTTTTTACTTTTTTTTCAAAAGAAATGATTGCTATTCAATTGACTATGAGGGAGCGGCATATCTTGATTCAATTGCAATAAGCTAAGTCGAATTCGGCACTGCTCACTTGAGCCAAAACTTCTTATTCCTTGAAGTACTCTTTACCTCTGTTTTAAAAGGAAAATCATGCCAAGTCCACATTCGTTCAGTTTTAAAAACTGCAAATCGTAGAACATCGTAAACTGCAATAGGGACTCCTTTAAAAAACCCTTCTTTCTTATTAGCAATATCTTTATTTTGTCTAACACATGTTTCTTATTAAAAAAAAAGTCCCTAAAAGTTGTTGCTTTGTAATTTTAAAAGATTGAACGTTCATTTCTGCTTGAATAGCAGATTGCTTTTCACTAAATCTACCATTTATTTTTTTTACGCTTTGCAAAAAAACAAAACAAAACAAAACAACAAAACTGTGAGACACGTTTCAAAGAAGGATGTTAAGAAGAAAAACATTTACACTACTACTTTCCAAGCAAACTTGGTCTCAATTCTAATATTTAACTTAATTTTATTTCAGAATTTACTCTTTCCATTTAAGACGTGGATTTCCTTTGCTTTCTTGGTGCCGTTTCCTTAATCTGATATCTAATTATTGTTGTTTTTTTGCGTAACTTTCCTTCTTAGTTTTGCATTTCCGAAATAATTATTTAAAATGTGCTTTTTTTCTTTTTCTTTTGCTTTTTTTCTTCTTTAAAACATGAAGTCTTGAAAGAAGAAAAACGAATTTAATAATAAAAAGTGTCCGTTTCATCAGTATCTGGTTAATAATATAAAATATTAAATTTTAGGCATTAAAATATCTGTTAGAATTTCCCTCTCACATATTCCATTAATTCTCAAAACTGAGAATGTCAAGACGTGGTTCTATTCTTTTGGAAAAACATTCCTTTCTGAAATCGATTTCTCTTCAAATCCTCTCATTCCTTTATCCCTCCATAGATGGCGCCACATCCTTAAAAATGAATGCTTTGCCAAAAGAATCGCAGAAATTACGATATAAGAAGAGAAATTAAGCGATGCCTAATAATAATAATAATAATAAAATGCTATTAAGTATTATTGGTTTTCATCCACATCTGATGTAAATCAGCTTCGAGAAAAACTTTCTAAGATAGTGAATCAAAAGTTGATTTCTCTAAAAAAAGAAGTTCTCTAAATTCAAGATGCCTGTATTTTGAGGCTGTTCATGAAATTTGCCCATTTTGCACTGAAGGTATTACTTAAAAAAAAATCAGCTTATTACTACTAAAAGTATATTAATAGTAAAAGTTTTGCTGAAATTAGTTGAACAATGTCAACAAATTTTTGTAAATCTCTGAAAAATAAAATTGAACTAATTCTAAAGAATCGAAGCTAAATTATTTCAAGAAAATAAGAGGACATCAGAATAAAGGTGTTCGTTTTTGAAAAAGAGGGTGCCTTAAAAGACTAGGACAAAGCGTAATAGTGGCTCCACGGATCAAGTAGTGGCAAAAGGGCGAACTACATCTATGAAATATTATGCATTTCAAACTACTTCAGTACAGCAAAATGAGACAAAACTCGAGCGAATGGGTTTTAATATTCTATTGCAAGTAATCGTCCTTTCTAAGATTCAGCTTTCGAATTCTAATGAAATATAAAGATCAAAATTGTAATTCATCAAAATTCTTTCAGATAAAAATTGTAAATACTTTAATTACGTAATTGTTTAATACTCACTGGAAATTTTGAAATAAAATAACTGAATGTCAGAATATAAGAAATAATCTATAATTTTCAGTAATTCAGAAATTTTAATTATTGCAAATTGCAAGAAATATCGGCTACTTGAATAATTCAGTTGCTTTAGTTTAATTTAATGTCGTATCTTTTGATTTTGGTCGTTGTAAATACTCGACCTGAATGATAAAACAAAATACTAAAAACATAATTCAGTAAAATTACATCTTATTGAAGTTTTCAGGAAAGAAGAAGAAAAAAAAAATATTCGGATTGAAAGTGTTTGGGAAGAAATAAAACCCTTCACTGGAATATAGTATCAGTATTTGTGTATTTGGTTTATTTAGCTTGATAACTCACTTGTCTTATAAAGTTATTTAATAAAAACCTAACAAAATTCACATTGAATAACGATGTGTTATTGACTGTGTATAGTTTTTTTTTTTGATTGAAATAATTGTAAACATATACCGGTAGCATTAAAGTGAATTAATACGCCACAGGAATTTCTCAGTGAATGATTTCTTCCAATGGTTTCAAAAGTGGTTTTTCAGTGATTTTTCGCAAATCAAACAAAGCAACAGAAACAGAACTGAAGGCAGACAGGCACTAAAAAATATAAACTTATTGTAGCATGGTTTTAATACACACATTAACTCTTTATGTTTTATTTATTCAATTTTTAACAAAAACGTTACTGCTCCATAATTTTTCATTACACGCTGATATAGTTAGAACAATTAATCCAAAACCAGATTTATGCTTGGATTACTTTAATTTAAAATCAGACTTGTGTTTTGATAAGTTATAAAGGTTCTGTAAACTAATTCAATAACTCATTCATATCCAAGCTTATTATTATATATTGTATTACATTGTTTTATTGCCTCGAACTTCCTTTCAGCTTATATTATAGTTTTGTGTTAAATATTCGTCTCGAGGCGAGATAATGTTTTTTTTTTAATTATGAAATTAGGTATTGAAGGAGAAGGGAGTTAAAGAGACCATTTTTTGATGATGAGAATTATGCAATGTTTTCTCAAACGGTAAAATGTCAATGGTAGTGAAAAGGACTTTCAGGGGTCGTTACATTGAAAGTTAACCTGTTTTATATCCAGCCATTTGATTGTCATCTTCTTCTGCAGAAAGGAACCGACATTTTTCCCTGGCAGCTGATTCTCAAGTTTTAAATAGAGACGCCGATTTTCATCAGGTTTTGTTGACGACATAACGTTCTCGTAGTCAGCAATCCGGACTTATTATAAGGAAAGCAAGTAAAAGTTTTCCAAGTCTATTATTACAAAGGAAAATACAAATGAAACATCGAGATAGTTAGAACTATAATTATTAGGGGACGTCCATTAATTACGTGAGGTCAAAAGGGGGGGGGGGGGGGGGTCCGGCAAAATCTCACCAAATCTCACCAAGGGGGAGGGGAGGGGTCAACGAAAACCTCACGTAAACTTTTTCATTCAGTGAAAATATATATCAAAGCAAGATTTTTTTTTTGATTGTTAAAGCAAGATTTGCGGTTTTTTTTTTTTTTTTTTTTGGTTGTTAAAATTTTTGAAATCTTACCAAGGGGGAGGGGGGTCCGGCAAAATCTCATAAAATCTCAACAAGGGGGAGGGGGGGGGGGCCAAATTTTTTAAAAAACACCTCACGTAATTAATGGACGTCCCCTTATGATAAAGGAAATATCAATTTTTCAGTGAGCATCATGATTTATTTTTAATTTTTTCGTATTAACGCCGAAAAGAATTGTTATCATTGTTATTAATTTTACAAAGTTTGTAAAAATATTCTATTTTCCATTCTACAATTGACGTCAGTTGTTTTATTTAATTTGATTCATTAAAGATAGTATCAATATTAGAACATGGAATGGTATTTGGATGAATAATAATTAAATATCTGTTAATTAATTTTACCACAAAGTTAAATTAAGTTTTCCCTTTCATTGAGTAAATATTTATCTATTTTCAAGCTTACTTATAACGATCATCAATTTTTTTTACTAAAAGAAAGATTTCATTTTTTGGTCAATTGTTCATTAAATAAAACTCTACTTATTTTAAACCTCATTACTTTTGGTCTATTTTGATAATTTTTGAACAGATAACTAAAAGAGATAGGGTAGAGATTCCACCTTATCTTAACCGAAAATAATGTTCATTCCAGAACCTTATTACATTATATTACAATCTTTCATATATATATATAATTTGAATAATTTGTTTTGGATTATTAAAATCTACTGCTATCGTACATTTATCAAATCATTTAACAAAAAGTAATGAAAATATAATATAATGAAATGCGTTGTATTTCCAAACAAACCAGTTGGCAATAAATACGTAAAATAGGTTAATTAGAAAGTTGTGGAAATTTGATAATGTTCAAAATTTCGATTCAAAACATTGAAATATTCTCCTCTATTTGTAGGGAATTTTAATAATGTATGACGAATGTTTTATTTTATATATTGTGTTATCCTCCAGATAAATAACTAAGTCGGCTTGAAAGTAGATTCAAATTTTATTAGAAACTAGAAGAATGTTTATTGGATCAGTTTTAAGGATTCATTAATGAACCACTGGTAAAGGAATACGAATGGGTGTTTGGGTAGTCACGTGAAAGAACATAAAACAAAGAGTTACCGACCGAGAAATTGAAAGAAAAGATCGATTATTTGAGACTGAGACAGTTCATGAAAATAATGTTTGGATTTGAAAGAAAATGTTCAGGTATTCATATATGTGTTCAGAAAATTCAGGTAAAAAACTATCGAAAGATTTTTAGTGTGCTTTGGTATGAATGAAACTGGGCTACTGCATTTGTTGATAATCTATGGTATTTAAATCAAGACGAGAAAGAGATATTCTAAAATAAGTAAAATGATGAATTAATGCATGTGGTAATACATCTAATGGTCACGTTATTAAAACTGGAGACGCGAATGATTAGCTATAAAAAGAAAGAGAAAATAGATTTGTGAGTGGATTGCTCTGAAATATGGCGAATGATGTTTCACTGTGGATTTTCAAGAATCTGTTTCTTAATATCATCTTTTTTATTTTAAGCAGAAATTATTTATCGGAAAGTCGCATTAGAGAGAGAGAGAGTATGAGGGTTTTTTTTAAGACAATGTTGTGAATATGAGGGTGATGCTTCTCATTAGTATTTACTATTTCTTACGAAATAAGGACAGTTCGATAATTGGAAGGAGCTATGAATTACAAGGGACTGTTCAAGATTCTAGGGAAAGTTCATGTCATGATTATGATTGAGACAATAAAGCAAATGAATGAAAATGTAGATATGCTCTTCTCAATGCCTATAATTGTGGAAAACAGAGAAATTGTTCTGTTCATTTGTGATTTTAGAGAAGACATATCAGCAGAATATGGTTTGTATAACAAATTTATGGATTATGGTTTGATATCAAATTTATGTGGAATTGTGAAAGCAATGTTTGGGAATGTATGCGCTTCAACGATAGAAAGTAATGGCATATCAAATTGATTGAGACCGATGAATTTGTAAGACAAGAAAGTGTTATGTTTCCTAGTTGGTTAATATCTACATGGATGGAGAAAGACTGCTGTGTCTGATTAGATGTGAAAGTAGGTGATAAAAGTGTCTTCTTATTTTGAGAGTAAATAAGTTCAAAAGCTGTTTGTTACTAGAATGAACGATTTGAAAGGAGAGAAAATAAGACAAAAATATTACAGAGATACAAATCTGACATACGATGATACTGTAATGGAGTTAGTGTAGAGTAGGTGAATTTATTTAGACTTCAGAAGTATACTTAATAGATAAGGTGTTCTTGAGGCAAATAAATATTGGTTTGAATTTCGATAGGTATTCTTGGTGAACGCTAAAATGGTTATTTATAACACTAGACTTTACTTATTCTGACATATAGAATTGAAAGTTTGTGTTAGGTTTAAGTACCAGATGAAATGTCTACTGTTACCATATTGAATGTTTCACAAATGCGGAAATGAGAAAGGTAGACTTAGTTCAAATCGGTGTCATGATTACGAGAAGGCTACTTTGAACTGCAGAAAAATGACGAGATAAAGATGGATTTATATCTGAAAATATAATTTTTACAAGAGAGCGTACATTTTCTTCTTCTTATTCTATCCATTGTTAGACCATTACTGATCTGTTACGGCTTGTATTGAGCAGAATCTTTGTATCTAAGTGGTCTTTCTACACATGTTTATCCTTTTGGATGTGGTTTCAAAATCTGCTTTGATATTCTATCAGTTCGTTTTATTCACGTGATTTTTCCAATTTTGTCGTTATTCGTGCTATGAAGCTTAATATTGGCTTAGTTTATAGATCTTCGGCATTATATCCATTAAATCTTCTCTTCATTTAAGATAAAGACTCTTCTCTCAGCACATATATGAAAAACAGAATGATGGAATGAAAGTGATGTCTAAGAAAGTTTTGAGAAAACTTATTTGTAGTCTGTATGTTCTTCCTTTTCTTTCACTTTTTCCAGTATTATTTCTTACATTGATTGTTATGCTGAGTGGTTGATTAATACATTAAGACATGCAATTTCTAAAAATTAAATGACTTTTGAACTATAAAATGTTTTTTTTCTTCTTTCTGACATTAGTAGTTTCCAGATTCTTATTTTTCAATTATATTATAAATTTCTAAATTAATGCAACAGAAAGATATAATAAATCTTGATCTACTTATCCATCAGTATAGGAAAAACAAACATACAAAACAAAGTAATTTTAGAATTGTCAACTGCAATTCTTAAGATTTCTATTATAATCAGAAAGTTTTTAGAATTGGGGCTTTAAAAATCTCTTTAACATCATAACATATTAAAGAGATTTTTTGATGTTATGATATCTTTAATATTATAAAATGTGGAAAACGCCCGAAAGTTCTTATTTATTTATTAGTTTCTATTTTTCAATATGAAATATCAATTTTTAGTGAAAGATTAAGAAAATATAAAAACACAAAAAACACGTAATAACTTCTTCATCTTTACTCAATATTTCAACTTCTTTAGCAGAAGTTTTCTTCAGGAAAAAATTACAGAAAGTGTAGAGAAAATCTAAGATTTATCTCAACACTTAAAACAGAATTAAATCTTAAATCTAAGATTTTCTCTACACTTTCTGTAATTTTTTCCTGAAGAAAACATCTGCTAAAGAAGTTGAAATATTGAGTAAAGATGTTTAAGATGAAGAAGAAGTTATTACGTGTTTTTTATGTTAAATACATTGAGGAAGAAGTTTAGTTTTTCATTAAAATATAAAAACGTTTGGTTTTCACTTTATGAGTAAATTGTATGAATTCATTAATAGATCTGAACATAAAATACATTTTTATTTGATTATAAAATATTTTTTGTGTAATTGTTTCTTTATAATCAAGTAATGATATTTATCTTAATATTGTTTTCTTTTATTTTTAAAACAAAAGTTTTAAAGCCCAAGTAATTCTTTTAAACATGAAGAAATAGTAATGATTCTTCAAGAATAGTAATGAAAAAAAAATTATTATATTTTGGGAGAGATTATTTTTTATTGGTTGTTTTTTTTTCCCTTTTTTTTCGCTGAAATCTTTTAAAATGAAATGCATTTCCCATTTTTCATAATTTTTGAATATCAACATATTATTATTTATTCCTTCTCAAGAAAGCTTTCCATTATTTTTGTCAGTTGGAGAAATGAAAAATTACAAGTTCGACGTCTGTGAAGAGAAGAAAAGACAATAAATGATGAACGAATAAGGAGTTGAAACAAAGGAAAACATCCTTGAGGGGAAAAAAATCAAGAGAAAAGAGGACCACCAATGAATTGACTTGTAGTCAGATGGATTTTCACAATTAAAAATACCAAAACAACTTATTAGTAATTGAGATTAATAAATTTGCAGCTTGTTTTAAAATAGTTTGTCAAAAGCAAATAAAACTTTTATCCTAAAATATTTTGTAATTAATTTTCAATTTTGTAATTAATTTTCAAATAATTAATTTTCAAGATAATGTTCATTATCTTCTGAAATTTAAGAAAAAAATCAGAAACAATAATAATGTTTATAATCTTTTTCTTCGTCTTCAGTTAATGAAGTCATTTCGCGGTTCCAATATTTCACGTCATTTGAGAAATCATTCGGACAGGAGAGAAATTTATTTATTCCCAAACTTTCTCTAAGAGATAATAAAAAGAAAATGCTTTAAGATCAGAAATAAATAAAATAATAAAATAAAAATAAAATAAGTTTTAAATTTTCTTTATTGAAATGCACAAATAAAATTTGAAGTTGAAGAAAACCAAAAGTTGCATCAGAATAAAATTTTTGCTAACGTTGTCGGTTTCTAACTTAAACTTGAGAAAACAATTCCATTCCAGTTGGAAAGTAAAAAAACTAGAATAATATCAAAAAAAAAAAAAAAAGGAATGCTGGTATTTGCACTGATGATATCCAGTCTTTGAAAACCAGACGTTCGATTATTTAATTGCTCAATAATTAACACGAGGATCCTTCAAACGAAATAAACGGCTTTTGAAGTGCGTCTTAGCCTCGATTCTCCTGAGTGATGTCCAGTTTAATTGACATCAATCATTCAACTCCCTCACTTTTATTTGATGGTAACTTATAAGTCATACAAAGTGCAGCAAAACCACGACGAATGAGACCAAAGGGAACGGTTTTTCTGCTATAAAGAAAGATGAGGTGGAGCATTTTCAGTGCGCGAGTTTCTTGCCTACATGAAGATGAGGAAATGGGTAGCAAAGTGACAGTTAATGCATCACGTGACTATCAAACGCTAAGCAACTGCAGAAGGTTCAAAGGTGTCTGAGGACAGAAGATGATTATTTTCAGTAAGAGTATCGTGAGAGCACAACATATACATTTCATTCCCCGAGCATTAGAATGGAAGTTTTAGTGAAGACAGAAGAGCAATGGTTTTCGAGGATAATGAGTTCATATGCCAAAAAAGCCACTGCCCGCGTAGAACAATAGGTAATGACGTAGCATCATCCATCTAAGACGGATGTTAGAAGATTCTAATAAGTAGAGTTAATCGTATGAGATTTGGGACGTCATCTTTAACAAGCAGTAATAACAAGCAGAGTTATTACTGTTAATAATATTAAAAATAATAATTGTCCGAACCAATTTAATCCTTTTTTTAAATTCTACAAAGTAATATTCTGAGACTCATCCATTCGATTTCTAATATCTTCATTTTTAATATAGTCCAATCTAGAGATCCTTGTGCTAGATTAATCTATATTTCCACTATTCCAATATTTCCACGTCATTTGAGAAATCATTCGTACAGGAGAAATTTATTTATTCCCAAACTTTCGCTAAGAGATAATAAAAAGTAAATGCTTTAAGATCAGTAATAAATAAAATAATAAAATAAAAATAAAATAATTTCTACTGCTCTTTTTCTTTATTTTCAAATCTTCAGTCATTACTCAGATTTTAGTTGCATATTTCAAAACTAACTCCACCAGGATCTTGCCAATGTATTTCTTTGTATTGTTCCTTATCCCACCATACGGAATTTAATCATGATACATTTTTTCTTTACTTTGTTCAATTCTATTTTTTATTTCTTCTTTACCAAGACCTTCAGATTTATTAATGATTACTCCTAAATACTTTGTCTTTTCAGCTTGTTTTAGTTTTACTCTAATACTAAATTTCGCTTTCGTTTATAGCCAAATCTTCTGACTTTTGAAAAGTAACTGTTAACACCCAAATCTCATACGTCCTCGTACATTTCATGCATCTGAAGCTATGACAAAGGGTTGTAGCCTGTTCCTGGTAATGTTCAATCTTTAATTCAAACAAGTCTTAAAAGATTGGAAACGAAGCAAATGGTCATCGCTAGAAATGATCGTTTTCTTTTTATTCTTTAGTTTTGCTGATGATAGGTAATGAAAGCTCAAGATCATTTGATTTGGAATTCATGGTGAAAAGACTAACAATTTAAAATAATTTAAACTACTATCGTTAAAAGAAGATTGGGATATTCCTCTGTTGTTTTATTTTTTTTTTAAATTTGAGTTAACTACTTAAAAAAAGCAGAGTTTCTTACCATTTTCACTTTATCTCAGAAAATCCAAACTCTTTAAATTTATTATTTATTAAATCATCCTATTAATAGGCAAAAATTGTCCGGATATTTGTATGTTTGTCATCCCAAAAGCGCTACAGACACAGTATTTAAGCAAGAAACAAAATGTAAGGTGGCGCTACCAATATTTCTGTGTCATCCCAACATCGCTACAGAAACAGTATTGACGCCGAAACAAAATACAAGGTGGCGCCACAAACATTTCTTTGTCTGAATTGAAATTATTTATGGCAGGAGGTTAACTTATAATGACAAAGCGTAGGACTACTATACACGTTTTGTTTTATTAATTACACGTAATCTCACACCTTATTGACTCTTCAAGCATATTTCGAAACTAACCTCTAAATATGGATAATTACATGCTTGCATGTTACCATGATCAAAATACGTATTTTGTTTTATTGCTTAGTCATCATTCAAATTACATGTGGGCTGTTATGGAAGTCATAGCTTTTAAAAATGAGCTTAGAACATCGTTTTCATTCGTGCAGTTTTGAAAAATGTCACGGTATTTCAAAAATGTGGAATCTGTTTTACTTCCGTGAATATTTCACGGGTTGCCACTAGTTTAATGAATTGGTTGAAGTAATTTATAAACATAATTGGCAGGGAGACAAATTATTTTGTACAGTGGCCAAACAACTGTGGTGATAAAGTATTAACAATAAAACGACAGCAACATGTTGTGTAACATGTTGTGTAAGTAATGATAACAACTAATCATATTATTAATAATAGAGAAGAATAACAACAAAAGTTATTCAGCCATTTGCTATGAAACCGTTTGGGTTTTTTTTTCTATCCTCTTCCAGTATATTACTTTTCAGCTACAAAAACAGCCAATTACTGTGGATTAGTTGACATTGTCTGGAACACAGCTTAAGAGTCAGTATTAAGTTCCTGCCATATTATATTGGTGGACAGAAACGCACTACAGACGGAAAAAAACAAAAACCTAGCCTCGCAAATCTGACTTTTGTCCTTACAAGATGATAGGCTACGGCTTAAGCTGCTAGGCCTGAATCGCTAGTTAAAGAACTCAGGGCAACTTTATAGTCTTAGAATGACTTTCAAAAGATTAAGACGGATTGATGACTAGATACAACTTTCAAATTCCCTTTTTCTTTGAATCTCTTCTGATTTAGTGATTTTTTTTTAATTTTCCTATTTCCATTTATCTGAGGATTTAGCCAAAATAAGTAACTCACTAATTTTACATCAACTGAATACAATAGAAACTACAATGTATATATTTTATTTTTTTCGGAAAATGAAGTAAATGTTTATGAATGTCTTTCATTTTTTTTGTTCTCGTTAAAATAAAAATATCATTTATTGTGGATTGGATTCAGTCAATATGCGAAAAAAATTCCTATCCATCAACATTCACTCGGCGACCCTGTCATACCAATTGATTTCCTTTTCTACCTATTAAAGAATATTAATTTTTTTAAGTAAAAAAGATTGATTATTGTGTTACTGATTAGTTTTGTCTAAGAACTCAGTAATATAAAACCTACTCGCGAATCTATCGTCATTTGTACTTGATCTCTTCGATGGCAGCCTTATTTTGACTTTCTAAAATTAAATTACTTAATAAAAAGCTTTTAACGATGCCTCTGATTTATCTTCAGTCCATAAAGTAAAAAATAAATACGAAAAAAAAAACATTAACAAATTTAACGTGCGGAAACAATATTAACATCACAATAAAAAGCCTACTCGCACATGAATAAGGAATCACTGATCTGTTTTTATTTTTTTTCGGTACCGGGAATCCAGTTCAGCTGTTTCAGGTTTCCTAACCTTCATCAGCTGGATCCGCCCAGTATCTTATAGTCAGTGATCCCAAGAAACATACAAGAAACATATTTTCCCGGTATCGAAAAAACTAAAAACAGATCACTGATTCCTTATTCATGTGCGAGAATGTTTTTTATTGTAACGAAAAAAAAAAAACATTTAACATGAAAATAAATTAAATTACAAAACGAATAACTTTTCACTTAGGAAAAGTACTTTTAGTTAATGTTTCTCGAGTTCGTTTTATATAATTAGACGGAAAATTTCTAGTTAACATTTCTCGTCAAAATTTATTGACGTCGGTTTGAATTCAATTAATCTATGTAATTAAAACATCAATTTATTTAATAATGCTGAGAATTCAATAAAAGCAGTTCGTTAAACTACTTTTGCTATTTAAACAATGTTGCAAACGATTAATTAATTTTCCTAATAAATATGTAATATAAAGCTCCCTTTCCACAGATACTCTAACAGTTTACAAAAAAAAGCGTTTTTCAATTTATATACTATTGTAACATACTTATATTTTCATTCAGTTTAATGCACAGAGCAAAAGCCAATTAAAAAACAATTAAAAGCCATTTAAGTTCCACATAATCCAATCCAACAAAATACTTAAATAAAATGAAGGATTTATACATTTTAATGAAGCTTTCCTTTATGAAATCTCTTCGAAACTTTCAGTGAAATTTAAGATGATTTCAAATATTTTACGAACTGAAGCTCAATCAGATATTTACAATGAAAATGTAATGTGAATATTTGTTATTAATCAGGAATTGAATTCCTATGATGTAAAGGATTTCTGTATAATAGTTTGTATTCAATATTAAAAATTTCCTTTTGATTTATCTTATAATTATCCGATAAATGATCTATGATCTTGAAAAGTAGAGTACAGATTAATATTTAAGTTTTTATAAAGTTTTGAAATTTAGAATGAATATGAAATGGAAACCTTTCAATGTAGAGACTACGTGTAAATTGCATATTTTTTTAATGTAATTTCTAATTTTTTAATGCAATTGCATTAAAATATTACAATAACAATAATCGACGGCTTACAAGGAAATGAACCAAGAAGACAAGGGTGGATTTCCAAGATGACCTTCTCCTTTACAGAGTTTCGAGACAAAAACTGTTCAAAATATCTCACGAAATTGGAATAGAACGCGAGACCTTCATTTGGATAGCAGCAGAGAAAAGTCCGAGTTAAATATAACAATACCTAAAACAACTCGAACCTGGCGCGGAGTTCCCCAGGGATCAGTTCTGAGCCCACTACTATTTTTTCTCGACACCATTTCACAAACATTTAACTCCAGAAACTAAGATTCCATCTAAAGTCATTTGGAATATTATATACATAGAAACGAATTTAAATAAATCTCTGAAACAGAGACTGAATTGTCGGGTAATGAATTCAAAATTCTACTAAAATCCAAATAAAAACAAATACACTGGCAGGAAAAACAGAAACAAAATGAAACCGAAATTGATTCTCAATGGCCAATTACTTGAATCAACCGAAAGTTATCCAAAGTTTCTAGGAGTGACTTTGGATTCTGAGCTCCATTTCTGCATCAGAACTGAAACTTCCATTAAAGCCCAAAACAAACTTAAACCTGTACGATAGTAAATGGAGATGTTAGGATCAAGCGTGATATTAGAATATGCAGCCCCAATTTACAATCGGGCAATAAACATGAGGATCCAAATTAATAATTGGAGCTGACCAAATAACAGTAAAGCTCAATATGAATGTCAGCTGTAATATTTGAAAGAAAGAAGAAAAGTTGCAACCTGATAAAACGTGTATGATAAAAAGTTATTTGATTTAAAAAACAACACACAGATTTAATTGAATACTTCGCATGTGAAGCCTTACGGACTCATGTGCGGTAGCCCCTCTTTAACACAATTTTCTTTTACAAAGGTTCAACATTTTGATTATTTTACAACCAATAAATTAATTCAATTAATTATTCAGCTTCTGATTGGGCCAATGTGTCATCGGTTTGAACCCACGTCATTAACGTTAACGGTGACGACACTTCTTCACATTGTGAAGAAATAAAAAAGATTAAGATTAATGATAAAAGTGTAATTTTTTTCTATCGATGCCAAAGATTTATTTACTTCGGTCGCCTGCGAATTAATAGTTAAAGCCTTATATTTAAAAAATCTTGAAGTATAATTTATATTGGCATTAATAAGTTTCTTATTTTCCAATCAATATTTTTTGGCTAATGTGCAGGTGGTTCAACAATATAAAAGGATCAAATTTTTATTAACCATAAATTCTTCCAAAATAAAAATTCTCCACAAGACCAAGCGCCAAGTCAAAATAAAATAAAATACAAATACAAATACAAATTAAAATAAAATATTCATATAACAGATTTTTATATACTAAAATCCATTAAGTCCACAATCCAAATCATCTTAGAACTTCTGAAAATGTAAAATCTTTAAAGAAGAGTTTATTATAATGTAAAAGATAATCGTCGAAATCGCATTGTTGCCTCAAAAGCAAGACTAAACAATAGCCTCAGTACTGAGACCTCTTTGTTTATTGATGACTGCTTCTGGCTGATGATTGCCAAAGAGAGTGAAACAGCTGTTCCAGGATGTTAATTGGTAAACAATTTGGTCTCATCCATTGTTGTTTAATATAAGGGGATGTTTATGGACCATCGTGGCGGAGGTAGCCATGCAGTTTCTGGAAAATTGTTTTTTAAAATATTTCATAATTCCGTGTATTTCTTTAAAAGATATATTCAAAAGATATCAGAATCGGAAATATGGATGGCTCTGATATTGCTCATCACATCTACGATCAGCCCCTCAAGTGGTCTTAATAGTTTCTTAATTTCAGGTAGTAATGATAAAAAAGATGCAAGAGAGAATCGTATTTTATTATTTTTTTGGGTTCCTACAACACGACAATTCCAAACAATAATATTTATATATTAATTGCAAGTTTCAAAATCAAATGGCATCAAAGAAGAAAATAATTGGATAGCGTATTCGGAAACGAAAAACTGAAGCAAGACATCATAAGGGCGATGGGATTTCAAATTTTCCAGTAGAGGGCAGGATTCCAATAAGGACGTGTCATCACCGTTGATGTTATTGACGTGACTTCAAACCGATGACTGATTGGATCAATCAGAAGCTGAATAATTAATTGAATTATTTTTTTAAAAATTATTTTTATTTGTTGTAAAATAATCAAAATTATGTAAATATTGAACCTTTATAGAAGAAAACTGTGTTGAAGAGGGACTACCAAAAAGGAGTCCGAAAGACTCCACATGCTAAGTATTGAATTAAATGTTTTCAGTTAATTTTAAAAATCTGTGTATTGCTTTTTTAATCAAGCAATTTGCATCAGTTAAATTTACCAATAAAATCAGAAGAGAGGAGGCGGCATTTTTCTGACATTCCCAACAACATCGAAATAACAAAAATGATCAGCATCGGACAACTGGTTTCAAATTACTCATGAGAATTACTAGCAATAGAGAAAGTAAAATCTTCATCCCAAATCAGTAATACAAGAGGAATTACAGAGTTGAAAGACTATGTCCGAGGCAGTCCTTTCGATGGAAAACAGAAATATTCATAAGAAAGAATACATAATATTTTGACTCACCTAAATATCTTAAGAAGAATATGCATAATGTAATGGATACCTCCAACATTTAGATATCGAGGGGAATTGAGCGAGCTGACAATCTGCCAAAGGAAGGCAGAAAAGGAAATCATTTTGCATAACTCAAAGCGATGCCAATATAACTGCAATACAACAAAATCATAAACCCTCCTCCTAAATTGACTCACTCGATCTGCGATCTCAATCTGAACAGGATATCACAACAACATTAGCACCCACTGCGAACTTGACACTTTAGAAATACGAAGATAAAAGATGATCTTTTACCACAAGAAGCTACAGAAATTGCAACAACTACGAGAGCACTCAACTGTCTCCGGAGCACGTCTTCACCTACCCTGCCATCGTCACAAACATTTTCAGGGTGATCATCGTCCAGAGAAGGATCTCTACTGCTGCAATGCTGGCTGAGACAGTGCTGAGGGTACATGGACCAATTTAGAACTCCAGAGATACGACAACAAGAAATAAAGTAGCCCTCTAAAAGCCTGTATAATCCTTGAGGTAGGGGGAGGTAAGGTCCCCGGAGTTTGAGTTCGGGTGGTCAGCCTAATGCCTGCCCGCCTTAACCCCTGAGAAAGAAACCGTTTCCCATTCTTCAGAGAACTAGGTAGCCTGTAAGATCTGTCTGGAGGAGAATTAAGCTTGGCAAAATTCCCAACCTCCTCTGGGATTAAAACCGGCTCCTTATAACACGGAATTGATCGGGTTAGCCTTGACAACAAAATGCCATGGCGATTTAATAGTTAAGTTGTGGGGTACAATGCTTTGATTTACATGTGTTGGGACTTGTTTATTAATTATTGTAACTATGGATGCGTTTATTTAATAGAATTGTTAAGTTTTGTTGTTGTGATTTTTATTTTTTGAAGAGATGATGTATTATTTTAAAGCTCACTCCAGAGCTCGGATTTTTTTTTTTTTTAGAAAATGAGTAGATATATGTATCTATGTAGTTTTACAAGTTAGAACAATTATTATTAAAAATAAATGTTTGAAACCTACCCTCTGGGACATAGTTTTTGTTTTTTATCATAAACTGCTGAAGTCTGTAATATCTTTAATCTTTAATATCTGTATTATCCTTGAAGTCTTTATCTTGATTCCAACTGTAAACGAAGTTGGAATCAAGATAAAGAAGATCGGAATGAAAAAGCATGATAATCTATTTTCCCAAAAATGAAAAAGAATAGCTACTTACATAGAAGGTTGTAAGAAGAAGATGGAAGGGATGACTTTCAGAATGAAAATTAGATAGATGAAGGAGCTTATGTTCTGCACTTTCAAGAGCAACCCAAATCTGGCATCAGCGCTAAGTGTAAAGTCGTCAATAAAGAAGTGTTGCCTATGAGAAACGCTCACATCCAAGATGCAAGGGAACTTATTCAGAGTGGAATAAACATAAAAAAGGTATTGGAATCCATCTGATATTGTAAGAACTCAATCATTTTAAAATTGTTAGAGCTAAAGTGAACGAATGGTTAAGACCTTGGCGACGTAAATTGTAGACCATTAATTGCAAATTATAGATCATGTAAACGTTACATCCTCCAGCCCTCAATCAAGCACTTTTCCATTTGACTAGTGTAATGGGCACCTGTCAGTCCATTTCCTTGTCGTCAGGAATTCAAGACATTTCCTGTGTCAGGAATTCAAACTACATTCGTTTTACAATGTAACAGATAACGATAAGGGAAAAAAATCCCTAGACTTTGCCGTCAGTTGATTAACTGGACTAAAATATGTGACTAAAATATGTTTGGATTTCGAACGTCGACAACTTTACATTTCAGTCTTTTATGTATTCATCATTATATATGTATTCATTTAATTTTGCATTTATCGCCAATCTTGCAATTCTCCAAATGTATATTTTTTTTATATTATATTTGGAGAATTGTAAAATTAAGTTTTGAAAAATGCCAAAAAAAAGTAGTTAAAAGTAGTTTTCAGTAGGTTTTCAGCACAAAATATTCACAAACACCGATTATTCATTATATTTTTTATTATCATATCGTCATTTTTACATTATCAACAGTGTCAGGATGATAACAAACAATTAAAAATTAGGATGATAAAGGATAGGATTTTAAGATAATTAATTGAAGGTTTCAGAAATTAATACGGATTTTTTTTTTTCTAAATACATTGTTTTTCGTTTTCTGGACGCCTCTGACTATGCCGCCAATCTTGATGATATTTTCAGAATGAACACTATTAATGCACAACTGTTTGAACTATTTTGAACATCCTAAATACTTTATTAATTTTAATACTAGCAATTTAGAGACGGACGAACAGTAGAACTAAAGATGTTCAATATATTTCCTCACAATAATCACTCGATCTTCATTTGTGATTAAATGACGAAAAGTCACAGACAGATGACAATATATTTTCTTTTCGTAAAGAAGTTCTCTTATTTAACTATTGTTCCTCTAAAAAATTTCTTACTGAATCGTTATAGATTATTTGCAAAATCCTCTGAAAGATCAAATGAGGCGATCACTTTGTTTTAAAAAAACGAAACCGTAGATGAACAAACATTTTATTTAACAACTCATCGATTGTAATTAATTATATTAATTTCGTGAATTTTTTTTTTATCTGCCTCAGTGTTTTAGGTTCTCTTCCTAGAGATAACGAAGATTGAACAGCATTCATTATAAAGAACCAAATAAATTACAACAACTGTCAAAATCAATCGTTAGAGATGAAGGACACCTTTATAACAAAGATTTTCTAAATTGTAGATGCAGGAAAAAACTACTACCAATCGCATTCCATTAATAATTAAAAAAAATCTGATTTAAAACAAATCAGCAAATTTTAGTAAATATATTTCTTCGGCTTTGCTTTTTTTAGAAAAGAATCAGATTTAAACTGAGATTATAAAGATGTGAGTTTAAACTTTCAGAAAACAATCTCCACAACGATCATCTTAAAATATCGGAGATAGTAAATGGAATGTCATCATAGGTTCCAACAGTTGCTTTTCCATTTCAATCCAATGTTTTTTCGTTATTCGGTTGTCAATCAGTGAGGAAAATGTATTTCTTCTTAATTGAATAATGGAAGTCCGGGTAGCAATGGCGCCACGCGACGCAACATTACGTAGTGAAATGCGAGGGAGGAGTCTTATCGAAAAGACGTAGCGAAGAGTAAACTGCTTCTCGGAAACAGAGAGAGAGAGGTTGGGTAGTTATGGATCGGCTCAATTAAGCCTTCCATAGCTCCTAATCCCCCGCCAATTGGGGGAGAGCTCAGCACGTGTGCAATTTCTCACGTAAACTTACAAGCAATCGATCGTTAGGCCCGCCACGAGAACACGTGTTTATTGTGCTAAATGTGTAGCTTCTCAATCAATTATTACATGTTGGACTCGTTACATAGACAGCCAGGGGTAGAGCAGTGGGAAGAACCGATCATAATTCCGTGGAATTATATCCATACACATGGGAGCAACCGCCACGCCAAGAGGCAGTCGGGACATATTTGTCACAGGTAACCTTCGGCAGATAAAGGATTATAAGGTTTAATTGTTTGGCCGAGCGCTATTTAAACCCCAATTTATGTTGCCAATTGAAATCCAAACATTGGCGAGTTCGTCGATGTGAATTTCGACATCGACTGAATCATTGTGTAATACTTAATTTGCCAATTCACGAGAATTTGAATGTGAAATTAACAGCGGAGTTCATTTCCTTATCAAACAAATAAAAGAATTTACGAATGAAATCATAACCATCGTTCTTTCACAATTTAAAAATCGAATGAAAACATTTATCTACTGACAATACATAATAGCACATATATTATTGTCATTTCCATAAAAACAAAATACCTTGATTGTTAAATTAAAATTATATGATAGTCCATTCGAATTATGTCAATTTTTAAACAAGTTTTTGTTTTCCTGAATATTTTATTTCCAAATACAAACCTATGTATTCCCAGGAGACATTCTGATTGGTAATTTGCAAGAATCATTTACCTTTGAAAAGGAGCTCTGCTCTAAGGAGACAAAAGAGGTTTCGATCTACTAATAAAACATTTCATCGGGGTTGATTTTTTAAGACAGAAGAAAAATCACCTTAAAAATGCGCTATAAATTTAGTATATGTCAGCATTCAAGCCGGCCAGAAATTAATTAAATCGGAGCAGAGTTAAATAAAAGGCTTAACTTTTGCCAAAATACTAGAAAATTCCTAAGTAGCAGCCCATAGTTTCGTAAATGTTTCTAATTATATAAATAAATATAGTTTCTAATTATATAAATTAAATGTGTCAATTCTTCTACAACTCCAACTGCTACAGTCTACATAGACCTGTTAGGCTTATAATGATTTTTCTTGGCAGTCCCATTGTCTTTCAACCAATAGCAAAGTGGATGTCCCTTGTCTACATTATGTTCAAGTAATCTGTCAATATTTCTTTGGATTTTTTTTGGAAAGTTCCCACAGTTATTTTGTTCCAGTAGATTTTAAAAATCGAAATGGAAATTAAACGTCATGTGTTTGATAGTTATTTATTTTTTGAGAATTTACAATCACTAACAACCGTCAAATGGAAGATTCGAATTAAAAAGAAAAGCATGAATTCAAGCAATACTTTATGATATACCTTTTGTTTCAATGAAAAGTAATTTCACACGCATACATTAAAAAAGCTATTTTAGAAATTATTCATTTAATATTGAACTTAACTAAAACCATTGGGGTCACTGTTTTGCTTTCCAGTATTCATTCCCATTAAATTTTCTCTAATAAGAAGAATTAATTCGAAATAAAAGAAAATTTGTAGTTTCAAAGTTCCTCTTTTTATGAAGTTTTATATTACTTTTTTACAACATTACTTTTATATTATTTTTCACCATCCTTCCCAATTTTTTTGCTTTCCGGTTTTTCCCGTTTGCCGGAAAGTCGTTCAAGCGTCAATCAATTTCCGCTCGGGTGGATCAATTTCTTGGGACGTCCCAGATCCTTCTATCTACGTTTTCCGTACCGTCTTAATTAGAAACCTTTCTGGCTGGTTGATGTTCGTCCCTCCGATTTTCCACCTACAATATTACTCACGTTTCCCATTCGTTCTAAAACGAGTCCATCCAAGAAGAAAGTTCCAATTCGTGACCAAAGCCGAAAATTGAGTTTTAATGGAAATTTATCCTAAATGTTTCACTATTATTCCCTGGTTTTCAGAGTGTGGATCTTACTTTTCCATTAAAACTTAGCTGTTGTAATAAATCGAATTCTCCATAACAGTAGAAATTTATTCCCCAGGGGGAAATTAATATTTCTTATGGTTTGTGATAGTGGCCATGCTGTGTTTGTTTCTTCAGATACAAATTTATTTAGTTTTTTTTTCCTAAGGAACCATAAACAGAACTTACTAATCTTCTTTCAGTTAGAGACACGAAGTACATAATTATTACGAATGTATTTGCTTGTGTTTATTAGGTTGTGGAAAAAAAAATAAAAGGAAAAAGGAGAAAAACAGGAAACATAAACATAATCAACATAAATGAATGAACAACTGCATTTTTATTTGTTTTTTCTGTGTCATTTCCATTTCTGTGGATATTCGACAGTTGACAACCAACTATATCTGCTAATTCTTTAATTCAGCAACTCAATAATTAACTTAACTATATAAATAAATGAAATTTAATTGAGAATGGTTAAAACCAATTATGAAGAATTCTTTATGAGTTACTTGTGAATAGTTCAAAATCTAAGATTGCCTTATAATTACTAATTTAAACTCAAATGTAAGTTTTCTACGAAATACGGAAAAAAACTTAATTCAAAGTAGTCCTCTCCAAAAATTACGCAACTAGTAAAAAAACTCACGTAATTTTTAAAAGTTACTTTTTTGTTTGTTTTTAATAATATTTTTTACTACTGACACTCAAAGAAAACATCGAAATAAATATTTTCTAATTTCTTTTTCTTAACGTTTCAAGGTAAAAAGATGGAACAGCTTAGGCCAGAAATCCGTCACTTCAGAAGCACAGAATCCAAATTGCGAGTAACTACACCTTTAAAGTTGACGACTGTTTACAGGTTTTTCTTTTCCTTTTCCATTGCAACTTCAGAGTCTAGATCTAATCTAAACTCAGCTCAAATTTATGATCATTCAAAATGCTGAAGACATTGGACAAATAAGATAAAAATTGATTAGCAAAATCAAGGATGATTCAAGAATGATCTCAGAAAAGTAATCATAGAAGAAAACTTAATTATAAAATTCCCGACAAATGTAAAATAAAAAATTTATATCTTAAAACCGTACTCTACTGAAGAAAACCTCAAGGGTTGATTATTAGGACCAACCTATCGTAATAGAGACATTTTCCTAAATTCTCAAACATTTGGGAGGGTGGGATTGATAGTAATTCTTAGTACAAACCAACATTAATTGTCTTTACACTCAAGTGTTACATCTATTTAATTTTAATATTATCAAATGATAATTATTTCATTAATTAATATCTTACAGATTATTTTAATAATTATCAGTTGAAAGAAGACCGAGAAAAGAAAAAATAAATAATCAAAATTAAGCAATGGAGACAATTAATAACAAGTTAATTAATCTTACATTAATAACTTCTTAACTACTAATATAAGTAATATACTAAATATATAGTAATATTCAGTATAGACAGTTTTATGTTATTCTATTGTAAAATATAATGTTAATCTATTTTTGTAGCTCCTTATTTCATAGTGTATTTATTCCATAAAATGGCTATTTTAATAACTTTAAAAATGAAAAATAAAAAATAGTAGGATGTGTAATATTTTTGACAAATTATTTACTGGCGTTTTGAGATGTCGAGATATTGAAAATGGAACTGAATTTTATAATATTTTATAATATTGGTTTCCCAATAGATGGCGCTAGCAGTAAATGCTGGTCAGAAATGGCGGATCAGAAACGTCACATGGTAAGATTAGGTATCTGTCAACAACTCATCATCATTACATTTGTGAATTTTTATCGGCGTCATGTACTTTTTTGTGTGCGGATATGTCGAAGTTTGAGCCAAATAAGCGTCATTTGTTGGAAGTTTTGCTTTTTGCCTTCAATTCAAAAAATCTGCTCAGGCGCGTCGAATGATTACAGAAACTTATGGTGAGGCTGCTATTAGTGAACGTGTCGCGAATGGTTTCAACGCTACAAAATGGGTGATTTCGGCGCGGAAGACAAGGAGAGTCCCGGACCGGTGAAAAAGTTTGAAGACGCAGAATTGGAGGCATTACTGGACGAAGATTCATGTCAAACGCAACAAGCACTTGCAGATTCATTGGGCATGACTCAACAAGCCATTTCACATCGTTTGCAAACCTTGGGAATGATGCAAAAGCAAGGAATTTGGATGCCATACGAGTTGAAGCCAAGAAACATCGAACGCGTTTTTTCACGTGCGAACAGCTGCTGCAACGATAAAAAAGAAAGGTTTTTTTACATGCATTGTCACTGGGGATGAGAAGATGATCCATTACGATAATCCAAGCGAAAAAAATCGTGGAGATACCGCGGCCATGCATCAACAACGACGGCCAAGCCAAATATCCATGGCTCAAAAATCATGCTGTGTATTTGATGGGACAAGCTCGGAATGGTGTATTATGAGCTGCTGCAACAGGGTGAAACCATCATAGGAGCTCGCTACCGAACACAACTAATGCGTTTGAGCCGAGCATTGAAGGAAACGGCCGGATTATGAGCAAAGACACGACAAAGTGATTTTGCTGCACGACAACGCTCGGCCACATGTTGCTAAGATTGTGAAAACACTGGAAACACTGAAATAGGACGTCCTACCCCACCCGCCGTATTCTCCAGACATCACCCCTTCCGACTACCACTTATTCCGATCAATGACGCATGGCCTGGCTGAGCAGCACTTCCGTTCTTACGAAGAAGCCAAAAATTCGGTCGGTTCGTGGATCGACTCAAAAGACAAACAGTTTTTTTCGACGTGGAATCCGTATGCTGCCAGAAAGATGGGGAAAAGTTGTGGCTAGCGAAAGACAATATTTTGAAGAATAATTATGTAACCATTTTCCCACAATAACGGCTCAAATTTTGAGAAAAAAAACGGCGTTTACGATTTGTACTCCTGTATATATATATATATAACACAAATATATAATATAATATATTAATAAAATAATAATTTCATTTAAGCAATTGTTTAGGATAAAAAGTTTTCTAAATATTATAAAATTCAGTCCCAGTTTTAATATCTTGACATCTCAAAACGCCAGTAAATAATTTGTCAAAAATACAAATTTTTGACAAATCATCCCACAAGAATAGTACAAATCATACTATTCTTTTATTTTTCATTTTTAAAGTTCTTAAAACAGCCATTTTATGGAAAAATGGTACTATGAAATAAGGAGCTACAAAGATAGATTTTTATTAAGACTGGTCCCTTTCACAAAGCAGTCTGGGACCATTGCACCAGTTATCCCCTCCTTAGTTACGCTACTGAAAGGAAGTATAACTTATTTGTTTATAAATATGGTCTAACATTCATAAAGAGATGGATCAGATAGAAAAGGAAAGGCTAGAATAAGAAGTAGGACATTTTTACACGATGTGGCTTTCAGTTTCAGTTTTTTTTTTTTTTCTGTTGGTTTTTTGATTTTCTTTTTAGGTTGGGTGTTTTTTGTTAAAATTTGAAAACAATGCCTAGCCTTAAACTTGAAAACTTATTTTTAGGTCTTACTGTATTCGGGTATTCTTACAATATTCCATATTTTCTTTAAAAACTATAAATTAAGTTACTTTAAAAAATGCTGTAAAATAACAGAATCCTACAGCAAATACAAAGAGAATGGTAGTGAACATGTAGCTAATAAATACGTTAATCCATTTGAAATGTAAAGAATTCAATTTTGCTGTGAATTAAAATCAACATAATTAGCTTTAACGAGATTCTAGTGCTATTTAATCAGCTGGAATAACTTCAAAGTCCCTGCGGGGGCGGATCAAAGGTCAGGCAGATTTAATTAAGAGAATTAAATATAAATTTTAGTTTGTTTGCGGATGATAAGCAGCGAAACTTATAAAGAATTAAAGTTACAACGAAAATTAATGAAAGAACTCCTAAAATTAAAAAAAAGATTTGTTTCAAGGATATTTCTTACACTTAAGGTTGGTGATTTAATTTGTAAACATATGAAGTGTTTAGATAAATATTTCATTTTTACAGATAAAGGATCTCGAAAAGCGTTGAAATCAGTAAATATTTTAGTCTCTTTAAAGAAGAATTCAAAAATAAGCCTAAAACAGCACTTGGAAATGCTTTGATTGCACAGACAATTATTGTGTGTAAATAAACCTGATAATATCTGGAAACACTACAGTGATTATTCAAATTTATAAGATTCACGTCTATAATAATATAAATCTATCTGTCTAATTGAAAGGCATAGGTCACATCACATGTACAGAATTTTATAGTAGGCCCAATGACAGCCATAAATTGTCAGAAGAGAAACGGAGAAGAAAGAAAAAAATACATCCAAAGAATCCGAATTCGAATCCAGATCTAAGTTATTTATGAGGTTATAATTTTTCTCATATATTATCCAATCAATTTAATTTTATGTCTGTATATGTAAGGTTCTCGTGTCTGTGTAACCTCCCTCCACAGTGCGGGAATCGGAGATCCCAAGTCGTATCACATTGGACTCCCCATGTCTGAAGGTTTGGGCAAAAAATCCGACTTCCGGCCCAAATCAATTAAGCTGACCTGGTCAAAAAATACTTGTAATTGGATAAATTTACGTCCTATCTACTGTAGAACGAATTTTATACCTTAGATCAAAAGTGGCCATTGGTCCTTATTTAAAGATTCGGCCGAATGGTGCCAATTGTACGGATGGTTTCTTTCTCTGTTTACCTCAAAATATAAATGGACTTGTTTTGTTTACAGTTTATTAGAAATCGCCAAAATTCAGATAATAAAACACGATTTTTGTCTCATTTCAACGTCCATCTGTTTTTGTTCATCTATCCAAGATTAAAGGGGAAAGCTATCTCTTATGTAAGAGAGAGAAAAAGTTAAGTTGAAGCTTCTAAAATGTTTCGGAAAGTTTGCAGTAACATTGCATCAATCAATGGAGCAGTAAAGTAAATGCACCGGCCATTAAAAGGAGAATTTCATTGTTTTCGTGAATTCCTGCTTTATTTATATCAGTCATGTTATTAGAACTACAGTTCCTTCCGTACAGTTCATTTCTTTAAGCCTTCCTTACCTTAAAATTATGAAATGAAGAGCAATTAAAATTTAAATTGGTGTTTTTAATAAATGCTGAAAATGTTTGAGTAGTAGACACATAAAAATTGGAAAAATGTAGTAGTGGACACTTCAATGTATCAATGGTGGACACTAAATTGTAATGAGAAAAATGCTTGTTGTTCTTCTTATATTTACTGCAAATGATTTACATAATAGAGACACATCATATTAAAAACCAATTTTTTTTGTTTACTATTACAAATAAAAAAAAAAGCAAATTAAGTTTTCAGAAATTAAGTTAGCATTTTTGGTGTAACCAACCATTTATCTACTGAGTTTGGAAATTGCTAGCGATGTCTATCTTTCAAAACCAGAAGGCTTAGGAAGTTTGCAGAGTCATAAATGTTTTCATAATAAATAAAAGAGATGAGAGAATCATCACTCATTCTGTTGCATGGCTTAAGAGCGAGGACCGCAGCTTCATTATCATTGTAAATCTCTGTGATTTCATAAACATATTTGTATTCCTTATTCTTGTCTGAAAATAAGCCAACAATAAAGGCCCTTCGGATTGCCAATCCATAGAACGTTCTGGAAAGACCTCACCAACATTTACCTCTTATATTTCATGTATTTCATTAGTACCATTCGTACATTCGTTCAGTTTCTCGCCAGTTTTGTGAACAGTTACTTCTGCTAAATCTTCACCCACAGTTTCTCCAATTATTTCAGGGATTTCCGATGAGACTTCACCAACAACAGTCCCCACATTTCTAAACAAATGTAACTCTGCAGCATTTTCTTCTTCAAAATTAAGGCTAATGTTGTTCGTACTA
>JAFIDM010000003.1:66428936-66486915 GCA_023159025.1 Thereuonema tuberculata
ATGGTCAGAACTTTCGGCCCATGTGAATAATTTTGAGAAATTAAGATTTTGTAAAACACTAATTGTAAAACACTAAATTCAAGATTTTTTCAATTAAGCTTGGAATTCTCCTTTTTTCCGAATTACGATCCCTTAGAAAACATACACAATATGATTTCATTTCTATTTAATTTCCCAGACTTTTCTGAATTTATTCATCCAAGAAGAACTGACTTAGAAAGTTCCTAAACTTTTCGACTTCCTGTCAAGTTAGTCAGTTAGATTTTAAGGCAATTATTTCAAACCTTAAGCGTCAAATTACTAAGGCTTCAAAGTAAATTCAAAATTGCTAAACGGAATTACTGAGAATATTTTATACTGAATTTTATTCAAATACTAAAATGAATCCTGAAATCAATTGTTTTCTAATTTGAATGCAAATACATCCAAGGTTGAATGGATATTATTGTCATATCTTGAAATGATAGTTAAGTACTTTTGACATATTCTCTTTCGTTGTATCCTACATTACGTAACGAAACTTTTATATGCTTAGAGGGGATATTTAAAAAAGACAAAAAAAATGTACAGTGCAACTTGGATAATTCGAACGTCTTTAATTCGGAATCGTGGTTAATTCGAAGATTTCTCTTAGTCCCTTGAATTTCTTATTAAATCAATGTTAAAAAATCGTGGATAATTCGAAGTTCAACTTCTTTAATTCGAAGTTTTTTATAAAAAATTTCGAACCATAACGACTTTTCGTCGTTTCATCATTAAGAAATTCGACACGTGACAACTGAAATCCCCTTCCCGCCACCGTTCGACACGTGACGCCAGTCGACACGTGACGCTTCAGACGCCATTCGAGCTTCCTGCTGTCAGTGTCACCATGTCTTTCAGTAAACCACGCGTGTACAAGAATTTAACGTTCGCTGAAAAGGTCGCCATCATTCGCGAGGTGGAAAAGGGTGTGAAGAAGAAATGCCAAATCGCCAACGAGTACTGGATAGCGCCGAATTTCGTCGGTACATTGAAGGACAAAACAACGTAAGTGAAGCTGTTTTCCGTTCACTAAACATGCTTGATGATTTTGCTAACCTTAAGCGATTGAATTCTACAATCAGACATTGCACAATTTTTTGAAAAACTATAATTTTCTGTATTGAATGTAATATGTATTGTAGCTTACCTAATATAAATCTTATTTTGTTTACATACATATAGTGTTTAAGTCTTTCATACCATGATCTTTCTGAATAAATATTTACTTATTGACAGAATAATCTTTTCAAGCATTCAGTGGACCTAAATTAAAATTAAAAGATATAACTTCTTTAAGTCGAAGTCTTGGAAAATTCGAAGTTTTGTAGTGGTCCCTTCAGCTTCGAATTATCCAAGTTGCACTGTATATTTTTTCAGACAGACAATTCCTTTTTTATGTTTCAGAAAGTACGTTAATTTGAAAGGTTTATATTTTCTTTCCTAGGATTTATTAAAATGACGGTTTTATTTAGAGCGTGTTAAGATTTGGAACACTACTTTTTGCAGTGAATTTACATGCTGTTGTTTTGTTTATTTGGGATAAAACTGTCAAAACCAAAACATCCTTTGGAGACCAGCACAACCTTTGCGCTTTTCATTAACTGTGGCTGACAACTACTAAGCTTTAACCAACAATTTTGACAACAACTCAAGATGTGCCTGTACACATTTTATCTATTTTCGTTATCCTTTATTGCTTCACTATTATTCCTTAATCAAAACGTAAGTTAATGTCAACACCATAATCAAGTGTGGATTAATATTACAAGTAATGTAGTGTTACAATATAACACTTTCAGAATCACTTTTGAAAAGCCACGAGATTAGGCCTAAGCAGTGAAAATCAGAAGTCAGAAATTAGAACCAAAATCATAAATCTATAATGGTCACTTGAAAAGCTTTTCAAGAAAGTCTTTTTTGGTTTTATCATTTAATAGCCAAACAATCTATTCAGGTCAAAGTTACAAGTGACTTTTTTTATATCTTTTCTTAATATTCTCTGGTAAAACCATGTAGCTTTGAGTTTTTTTTCCAATATAATGTCTACAATTTTCCCAAGTTAAGCAATCTTTTAAATTTTGTGGATTTTAGTTTTGATATGGCATCTTACAATGAAGATATGAAAAAAACATGATAGGATATGAATTGTCAACATCAAGAAATTCGAAGCAGGAATGAAGTAAAAGAAAAAAAAGAAAAATAGCCTCAGGATTATTTCGATAATTCAAAATATCTCTCTCCAAATACACAATCTAAAGCATAGCTCAAATCAATGAGACATGCTTGAATGACTTAAGTTTTCTAGTTAGATTAAAACGAATTCTTAGAACACTAACTCAGAATATTATTTTAGAATGAATACATTTCTTTTAAATTAGGATGCACTTGGGTTCAATATATATTCAATAAGTTTCATCTGCAAGCTTTATTATAAAACATACTTTCTTCTTGTTATGAAATTGCATAATTATAGCAAGACATCCCCAAATTAAATTAGGAATTACTAGAATTGTTCCTAGAAATCCTTTTAATGTAATAACACTCCTTTAATTGCCATTTATTTATTAATTTAATTTAATATTTCGTCGTAAATTAATTTAATTTATTAATTTATTTATTTAATTTAATATTTCGTCCTTCTTTGCGAAGGACTTCTTCAGGTGATACCAGAGGACAAGAAACTATTCTCCTTCCTCAACATTTCATAAGGATTACAAATAAGAACTAAAAATAAAATATTTTCGTATACAAGTTAACAATTCAAAACTATCGTATTCACTAGACTAGTTATTAATAATGATAACAATTAACATATTAAAAATAATTAATTATTTTAATTAATTTTTAATTAATAATTAATGCTTCATAAATAACAATACTAACATTACTCGCATCACATCATTAATATCTAAATTATTTACAAGATATATTTAAGATGCTTAGACTAGAATTGAATGGGTGAGTTGAAAAAGGTACATATTCCATAAATTTGACAAACTAAACTGAGATAGTCATTTTCTTCTTTGCACGTATATACATCCATTAAACAGAAAAAGAAACATATTTCTCAATTTTAAGTCTGCTTTTCAGAGCCATGTAAAAATGATTGAGTCGAAGAAGGGACATATTCCAGGAATAGGTTCTGTTGTCAACTCAAAGCCGCACTAGAATTGAGTTGAAAAAGGAACATATTCCTCAACGCATTTACATTGCTTTATGCTATAAAAATTTATATATCTAAATATTTACAAAGCACAATACCTGGCGTGATATAATATTACATAACGTAACATACAATACACAAAAATAAAATTTTATGAGATTTTTTTTTTTTTTTTTTAAAAAGATTGAGTTGAAAAAGGAACATATTCCTCAACATATTTACATAGTTTTATGCTAAGTTATATATCTATATATTTACAAGGCACAATGAGTGCGCTTCACTTAAAGGTATAAATCGATAATAGAAAATTTTTTTGTAAAACAATTAGTTTTCTTAAAAAACAGTTTTTTTTAGTTTTCCAAAAGTTTACATTTGTGCAATATGTACCTTTTTCAACTCACCCATTCAATTGTTATTTACTTTTACTTCTCAAAATTTTCTTTTAATTTTTTTAACTAGGAAAACTATTAAAATATTTGTCGGACTTTCTTTTGTGATTCCTAGATTAAAAAAAAAAAGACAATCTAATTATCCTATTATCTTTTTTTCCCTATAATTATCCTATTATAACATAAAAAAAGTGGATTTCTGCAAGACTTCTACTTGCATTATAGTCTCCATTCAATCATGATATACAACTAACATGTCTTCTTAAAATTCCCTTCTTTAATCACGATATTTCGTTTTCTTCAATAGAAAACTTCTTCAGGTTAAATTGAGGACAAGAAATCTCTTTCTTCTTCCTCCAGAATTCGCTATGATACATTTAAAATTAATTTTATAATACATTTAATAATACAACCCATACAAACAATACAGTACCTGGACGTCCGTCCGTGTTTACAATACTTCTACTACTAATTAATGGCGGTGCTAAAAGGATTAACGCTGTTTGATTTCTAATATGGGAATTTTTTATGGGAAGTTTTTTCGTCTTCTCGCAAATTCCACTTGAAAGAATTTCAAATGTAGAAGTTAGATGGTCTTTAGTCCTTAAATATGAAACCAAGTCTCAAAAATATTCAACCACCGGTTCAAAAAAATGTTTTTGTGCAGGAAACTACACATCAAATCAATCAGACTGTTTGTATGAGCCTCGTGTTCCAAGGACAGTAGAACGAAAAATAATAAAAATCAAATGCGATGTCAAATATTGAAAAGAAATCAATTCTTGAAAACTGAAAAATATTTGTAAGCATAATTTAATATTTAGATAGATGTACATACATAATTCGTAAATATTAAATATTTAGATAGATATACATAATTATGTTGTCTATTTTACCGCTGTCAGAATCACAAACGCATTACAGGCGCAATAAAACTAAGTATCTGGAAGACTGAGCTTTGCTCGGTAAAATAAAACGAAAATAAAGTAAGAACACTGTAGACAATCGTGGTTAACCCTCTTTCTGTAAAATGGACAGCTCTGCAGTGAATATTCGCGATGTTGAAACGAAAAAGTTGTAAAAATTATTATTAAGTAAAATTATTAATTTATTGCCGGTAAAAATAAAATGATTATTTTATTACAAGTAAATACGCACAGAATACGAATTTATTAAAAATGAAATAAAACGAAAATAAAGTTAGTACACTCTAGACAATAACCTGGTATCCAGATCAATCCTAAATGAGTTTTCCCGAAGTCGAGACCTAGCTAAATCGCTTTCTTGCACCCGAAAACGATAGATTCACACCACTTCATCAAAATTATTAGACCCGTTTCAAGATACAATTTAAAAGAAGTGCTCGCTTTATAGTATTGATAAGTAGAGAATTAACGGAAGCATTGCACACAGAAATTTGAAGAGCGATCGATTCCTGTGTTACAGAGTATATCAATTTGTAGATTCAGGCGTGTCGTTCGCCATATATTACTAACCAATTGCTAACCGATTTATTGTATGAGATGATTCTACCACATAGTAAGTCTTTCCCTCTCTTCGAACTCTAAAAGTCTCCTGTTCGGTAATCTAATGAAACCTCTATTAAAGTTGCTTGTTGCCAATTTCTTTTACTCGAGAATTTACATGCATTACTTCCATAGCAGGCAAAAATCAGGAAAGTTAGGATAATATGTAGATATATAGGAAAATTAGGATATACAACGTTCTTGTCATTACATACAAATAAAGTAGTACTTTATTTTATTTTTCGAAATATTTTCGAAGTTAATTGGAAACATATCAAGTGGCGACGCATTTCCTCTCACTGAGGTTTTGTTCCCCATCTGATGTTATATAATTGAATAGTTGTTCATTTACAGTGTACTTGTTGGCCGGTGAAAATATGCTTTCTGTACAAAGTATAGGCGCCCATACAGAGAAGGATATGCGGGACTTTTAGGATCTATATTTCCAGAAAAAGCTTGATAATCCTACACCAGAATAACGTTGAATGCCTCAGAATATACTACCAGTGCGACAATAACAGTTTATAGCATTTTATTTCGAACGCACAAGTAGTATGAACTGCCATGAAGTAACTGAAACTCACTGTTAAAAACAGAATTGGCGACAGGATGTTACAGCAGAATTGAAGTTATTTATTAATATTCAGGATTAACAATATTAAATAAATACTAAATAAATATTAATCAAACTTCTATCCATCGCTTTCATTGAAGTTACTCCATTCGACTGTTGCACCGAACTTAACGGAAAACTTAAAAGGCATGCTTGAAAGTATGAGAAAGGGCAAATCCTGCTTCAGCGAAATTTTTCAGTTCTTTGTGCAGATTACGTCACTGTATGATATCCAGATTTACAATAGCTCAAGAGGTAAGAAAGATTCCTATATACTGTGAACAGAGAATTTGGTATACTAATTCTTCGGATTAGATATTAGGTCAAAATTTGTAACCAATGATGCAGTTCACTATGAAAAGTCTTAATGTACAGAAGAATCTCTCATTCCCTTTCCTAAATGAAGGGATAGCAATATTAAAATCTGTAGAAATTGGTTCTAGAAAGTTCGCGCAACGTGTCATATCATCAGAAGGGAACTTTGAATGATGAAAGATGCCATTATCTCTTAAACTATCAATGAATTTTGAAGAATAAGGAAGGATTGAGGTAACTTTAAAACTTTAAACTTTTAAAACTTTAGACAATTAGAATATTATTAGAAATCTTTTAGTATGCGAAAATACAACCTGTTTGTTACGATTTGATATGCTATATTCTAAATGTAACATCTTTCTATCTCTAAGTAGCTATTATTCTACTCTTACAGTGTTCAGTCCTTTATCTTAAATGGTCCTGTGTTGATTTATTCCTTGATCATTTGTTGATTGCTAGTGCAGAGAATAAGATTAGTTCATATATTTGACGAGGCTAATAACACAGGGATGTGTGAACTCAACTCTACAGTAATTTTTAGAAAAGAACGAAAACACATAAATGTAACAGTTATCAGAAAGTTTTCATTTAACAACTTAAGTGAATCTTTACATTTATAGTAGATTATTTCAAGATTCATTTCAGTTGTTTAAATGAAAACACTACATTTATTGTAGATTATTTCGTATAATAAATGAGTCCTCATTAATCAGAAATTAATACAGATAAACAATTAAATATCGCTAATTGTTCAGTAACAAGCATATAATTAAAATTCTGAAATTGATTTGTAGATATGTTGGTAATTGATAAACAATAATTTCACATTAATGTTTCTAGTTACATAATCCGCCGAGTTAAGGTTGAAACGTTTTGAAACTATGGCCGATAACCAATATATTTTGAAATCTCTTTCTCTGATTCCTGAGAGCCAGCGAAGACGGGAACGGAATCTAAAACTTTTGAAAGGATATTTGAAGATTTTAAAAATATTTCATTTTCTACTTTTTTTCAATTTTATCCTGGTATTCGGATTTTTTTTATACCTGGATAATCAGTGTTATTGTCTAATATAATAATTTTTATAATCACTATTTTTAATTTAATATAATAATATAAATAATATTTTAAGATATTTTATTATTTATATTTTTTCATAATTATTGCTTTCTTTATTGTATTAATAGATTATTATTTAATACTTATATAAATTTTTGCTTTGAAATGTAACAAAATTTTACAATTACTTCATTCGCTGTATAAATTCTCGATTTCCGGTGCATTTTATAATGAAAAAAAATTACATTAATTGAAATTAATTAAACGACAGAGATTTAAAAAAGAAAACAATTTAATGAATCTTTCAGACCAAGACATTTTACTAAGTTTATTTAGGATTAAGTTTTGCTGGGTTTTTTTTTAAAAGATCATAATATTTTATGTTTTTCTTTTCCGATTAGAGAAAATTATTGATTTTTTTTTATATGTTTTCTTCGTCTTAGATCTGCCGCGAAAGCTGAAATATTGATGCCAAAGCGATAAACGTTGATTCTTCATTATCATTTGAAATGCTCTGGAGTATTTTTTCCTTTCAACTTCTTATTCGTGCAGTCAGTCAGGGTAATCAAGCAAACTAATCAAAATTGCAATGAGACCTATGTATTCGAGTGCCTGCTGGCAATGGGCTCCTTCTTCCCCCTCCCCCGCCCTGTCGCCGTGTCGCCGCGGAGCTTCGCATTGTCCTATGGGTGCTCGGAGGAAGGATGAGCGGTATTGACAACACGTGACGTCACCACCGTGGGAATTCTGCAACCTGGCGTGACCCTAATGCTTTTACACAGGCTTCGAGCCTAATACACCGGCAGTGGCAGTAGCCGAAGGAGAGTGGGGGAGAGCAACGCTCCGAAACCGGCGAGCAACAGCGCCTACCACAAAAGCGCGCGAGCGCGCAGCAATCCGAACGTATCCCGTGGTCGGACGGAGTTCCCAACAGGGCCATGTGGACCGTCCACTCAGGACAACGCCCCCCAGAGGCACAATGACAAACCAGCAGCACAAGATCATCTCATCATTCTCTACCACCATTGATAGCATCGTCAAGGAAAGGTGAGTACACCACCACCTCCTCTCACAACACTCAAGTCTATCCTTTTGCAGTCTCTTTCTTTCTTTCGAAGAGAAACTTTTTATGGCTCCCACGAGATGGGATTTCGCAACTTCAAGCAAAATCTGTACTCAACTGAAGTTATATTTATCTTTTAATTCTAGGTCTCAGATTATACAAAAGAATTTAAGATAAACGGAACTTATAACTAGAATTAAGAATTAACTTTAAAACGAAATTTGTTTAATAAAGTTGCAAAAGATTATTTTACTAAATTTTTTTTCCGCTAAAATTCCTATAACCATAAATTTATCAGGGGAAAAAAAATCTTCATTTATTAAAACAACGAAAAAAAATACTATTAGTTTCAACAAAGTTTATTAAACCTAATTTATTTCTTGTCTTGAATATTTTGTGTCTCTAAATGGCAAATTTAATAAAAAAAAATATATATAAAAAAATAGTTTTCAATTTTTCTTTAACTTTAAAAACAATTAATAAGCATTTGTAAACTTAAAAATAATTCTAAAAACTATCTTAAAAATTAATAATAATATACTGATAGGATTTAATTTAGAAAAATCAAATTAAACTTTGAGTATTGTGAGCTATGTATTCATTACCTATCTTTCAAAAACTAAGCTAAAACTAAATTGCGATTTATATACTAACCTTCGCCCTTTTATAAAATCTATTTTATAAAATATATTTTTGAATTTCCCTAAGTTTGACGAAATTTTTTGAATAAGTTTAAAACATAATTTAAAAAAAAATGTAAAGAAACAAAAAATAATTAATAACTATTTTTAACAAATTAATTAATAAGAAAAATAATGTAATTTACTTTTAAAAATAAATGACGACTTTTTTCCGAGGATTTTGAATAGATTCGTTTTCAAAAAGTTTGGAATTATTGGAAAAGTTAATTCAAATAAAATTAATTAAAAGTCAAGATTTAGAAAAGAAAGCTTAGAAACTTATTTAATTTCTTATGATCAATTCATCATGATTAGAAAAAAAAATTAAATTCATTAAAATTAAATATATTTTTAATTAGATGAAAATATAGTTAGTTCATTAATATCTTTTGGATTGTCTTATTTCAAATTAATTTATTACCTTAATTAAACTGACTGAATTTTAAGAGCCCAGATTGAATAATGTTTACAGATTTAAGTTTCGGTCGTTTACGAAGGATTTCATTTGTGAGGGAAAATCTTGAATTGTGTACGACTTGCAATGGAGACGTTTCTGCAGGGAAGCCCAACAGACGGGCGGAGCTTTACCGTTCTACGCATACTATTCCGCGAAAGTGGTTTTTTTATTACTGACACAATTTTATCTTTAACGACATCAAGTTTTATAAATTATTAAAAAAAATAAGATTGTGAAAAAAGTAAACTTACAAAATAAGGATAAAAAAATTAAGCAAATTAATAACGAAACCTAAACAAATGGATGTTTTATTAATGAAGAAGAGAGGATTTTGAATAGATGGATCGATTTAGCCTCAAACTATGATTAGAGGATTTAAAATTCGATTAGTGCCTGAGATTATACACATACATCTGTTCGTTTTAATAATTATTTCAATTTTTTTTAAATAATAATTACTACAAAGAATGCGATTGCTGATAAAATTAACTTTTACATGTTTTTTCTGATACACGACCTGATGCAGATTACAAATCTAAAAACGTTAACTACATCATTTTAAGAAAGATATTCAATTCAATAAAATCATGGTACAATAAAGTGGTTTTTTTTTTTTTATTTTCAAAATCAAAAAGTTTGCCTTATTGTTTTGTTTGGAGTTCTTATAGTGTTTTAAGGATAAATACTTCACATCAAAAAACAGTATTTTATTTTTAATAAAACTTCAAAGTAATAATCTGAAATTAAGTTCAAAGTAATTATCGCTTTTTTCACTCAATTACTACCAAACTTATCGTCTATATATCTGGCTATGAGGAAAGACTTTTATTGGTTCCATAAATCATATCTTCATTGGGATATTACGGAAACATATTTATTATGGGATTTCTTTTCTTCTTTCATTGAACGAGAAAATAAGAAACTGGGCCTACAGCAAATCCCTTTTCCGAAAACGAAGGATTCCATCTGGAACCTTAAATTAGAAGGACATATATCAAGGAGATAAAAAAAAGGGGGATAAAGAAAATCAGAAACTTAAGAACTCTCTTATCACAGAGAAACGCCCCCTAGGAATAGAGGACAGCGAAGTCTTTTAAGTAGTTTCCTTTTTGGACACTCGAACCACAGGAGCACTCGTCATCGAAAAAGTTGTCTCGGTAAAATCGACAAGAACACGAAAGAAAACAACTTAAAAAGGCAAATAAAAAGAAGGAGGAAAAAATAACATCAAAACGATTCTTCTTATCTTTCAATGAAGAGTTGCTCCGAGAGATGAGGAAGATTATACACATGAACTTAATTGCTTTCTAAAAGAGAAACAGAATGTTTCTAAAACCTCCACCCAAAGTAGATTAAAATCAAAATCTTTAATCGAAGAATTTAGAAGAAAACATAATTCGATATCGTTTCATTGACTTTCATTATATTAAAGTACACCCAAAATAAGAATTGTTTTCTTTTAGTAACTCTTTCATTAGTTCATCGGATGTGATAAATTTCATATAATTTCTTTACGCACAGCTTTGGTAGATGTCCTTACAAAAATCTTTTCTGAAATAAATGAATTCCCATAGGAAGCTATTGGGGGATCTTGGAAACCCGATACAAACATACAGGACAAGACATTGCCCAGTCCTACGATCTTGCACTTTTAATCCCAAGCAAAACTTTTGAATGGGTATTTTATGAACTTCGCGGCGAGTTTTGAAAAGAGGACTCAACCTATCCCCTCCACTCCTTTTACAAAATGTCTGGACAACTTAAGTTAAATTATTATTACATTATCAGCTTTCTCAGGATATTGAAGATAAAATGAATATTAAAAGTTTAAACTAAATAAAAGCTTAATTAATTAGATTTACTTTCTTAGCAAATGAAAATAGCAAAAAACAAACAAAAGAAAACAATAACTGATACAAAAAAAAAATCATCATCAAATTGAATTGCTCTTCTTCACCCACGAGTAAATGGTTTAGTTCCTAATCACTTTAAATTGAACAGAAAATCGATTACACAGTAGGATTTTTAACCTTTTTTTTTAAGTTCAAACCAGTTATTAATGTTGAAACCTGTGAATTATTTCAAATTTTAACCATTTTCCTTTTTCCTTCTCTTTTTTATTTTTACAGGGAATTGTAATAATTAATAATGATAATGAATGTATTAACATTGAATATTAATGTTGAATACGAAGTTTTAATTTCGCAGCTTCAAAGTTGATATTTTAATTTTGAGTCATTAATTTTGTTGTTTTCTTTAGATTTCCTGATCTTGAAAAGTCTCAAAGATCAGGACAATATTACTGTTACTTTGAAATTTAAAAAAAAAAATAATCAATTATCAAAAACAAATTAATCCTATTTATTTTCATAACTGATTTCTTTATTTAAAACAAAAAACCATTGAATTCTTTTTAAAATTATTGAAACAAAAGGCTAAACTTAGAGTTTTAAAAGGTTCATATCAAACACCGTTTGAGATCCATAATTTATGGAATAATTTCTTTTAATTGACATTTCCCGCTTCATTACTCATCTGTTTTATTTGCTATGAACCGGAGAAGACTGTTTCCAAGTACAATTTTCCTTCTCATTTGGTGCACTTGTGGACTCGACCGACTCATTGGAAACCTGTGGAGCCACTTCCTTCGCCTCCCGAAGGCCGCTGAAATTAATGATGGTCGCTGATAGGTCTCACAGTTACTTGTGGAAACTCGGCATATGTTATGTATTGGAAACCATTTGCTCGGTGCAGTCCGTGAGAAGAGTCCACCTCCACCCCGTCTCCCCACTCCCTAGGCGAAATTTCGATTGGAAACGAATAAAGAAGCTCTGCTTATATGCATGAAGAAAAAGGAAAAGAGACCACTCATCTGCAATTGCGTGAGAAGTAACTGGTAGAGGCTACTAGAACAGCAGCTGGTAATTACAAGACAGACAAAAAACAAATACAGTTTTTTATTTATTTACACATGAGAAATCATTAACGTGAAGTTTAATCACATGATTCCATTTGAAGAGAAAAAAACAAAACAACTATTAACTCAAAAATATTAGAAAAACAAGGGTAAAAGAAAAGCACAACGACTATTCGTAGTAGTTACAGAAGCGCCTTAATTAAAAAATACAACAACAGAAAACACAGGAACATTTTTCAATCACCTAAGGTAAATAATCGTTGAGTTGTCAAGGTCAAACAAGGATGGATGTATTTTATTACTTCGTTAGGGTATGCTGGACATCAAAAATATATCATTCTGTCAAAATTGATATCCATTTTCCTTACGATTTCCTCCATTATACAACATTTAACAGACAGTATCTTTTTTTAAACTGTAAATCCTCAAAGGACGTAGTAGCTTTGTCAGACATGTGTCTATCTATTATCAATGAAGACAATTCCCAAAAATTCTGCAGTTCTAAATTATAATTGGAAAGTATAATTATCGTATCAAACTTCGATTGAAACACGATCAGTTATAATAGAATGTTATAACTCAACTCATACACCTATCGTGAAAGGGTTATGAATGCTATCAGTAGAACCTTTCATATCTACTACAATGACGGAGCAATGTCGAGCTAATTACACGTACATCGACGGAAGGAATATTATTTTTGTCATGGGAAGAGAAATTCTCAATTTGATTTGGAACAATCACACGAAACTTCATTTTTGCATTCAAAAACAACAGTAACATTTAAAGCTTTTGTACTTACAGTGAATCCACGTCATTTCGTTTCAAATGAAATACTTGTTCAATGACATTAAAATAGACATAAGGAGCTACCATAGCTCATGGATCTGTTTTATACATTTCTCACTTTAAATCGTTAGCATTATTATTTTGAAATAATGTTTTTCCTGCATTGCTTAAAGATTTTTTTCTTTGCTCTTTTCAAACGAATCTGTTGAAAAATTTTATTATCAAGTAGGATCATTTCTTTTTACTATGTACCAATTTAATTTCCTTTTAATTTTTTAAAGGAGGTAAATAATCGACCATTGTCATTCTATGTAAGGTTTTATTTCCTTGCAATGTACATCATCCAATTATTATTTGTGCTGTTATGTTCCAAATGTTTTCTTGCCTATTCGCGACATTTTTGTATTTTTAGTAATTTTTGTTTTCACTATATAAGCACATCTTTTTTTATTATTTTTTGAGATATTTCGATACGATAATAACAAATAATAATACGATAATGCAAATTTATGAAATGTGTTTGAATTCAAATTTTTAATCAGACTGATCTTGACAGAATTACAACAGCTTTCTTCCTCGAGTTTATTAAAAGTATATGTTTAACGTTTAATGCAATTTCTTAACCATCTTTCAAGAAAATAAGTTTCATAATTAAAATTCCGAATGAACATCAGCTTATTGAAAATCTGTCTTGAAAAGATAGAAAAGTGTGGATTGATAAGAAAAGGAAACAAAGAACTGATAATGATGAAGGATGAAAATTAATTATCTTCATGTTGATATGAATATAACACGAAAAAATGTTCAGGATAGAAGGTTTTTAACTCTTTTAGATTCATAATTTATGTAATTTATGTTTTTTAGAAATTAAAGAAACAACAACATTCTTTAAATAAATTAATTTGATTGATCATTGAATTAAACTACTTGCCACACATTATTTTAAGGAAAAATATTCTCTTCAACTAAGTAACCACTGTGTCCCGAAGTTAAGACCTTTCAAACCTCCGGCTGCGAAAAATCACACAAATGTTGTGTGTTTCACAGGATTGGTTGTTTACCAGGTGAGAAACTCCCTTCTGCATAGAAAAACATAAGCGAGTGTGCCTCCCTCCAGGGAGAAACGTACTTCATTGTCCAGTATCGCCATAAACAGATGAGAAAAGGCCAGACGACCTGTGGTCAACATTAAACCTAATAGTGGTTGAACAACGTGCTTTATGTGGAAGCAACCCAGGCTTCCCCTGGTAAATCTCTGCTGCTGCTTTTCAACTCTTTGGGGACGCAAAGCACATGGTGTCTGCTCAGTTTATTGTTTGCCCGCAAATGTAATTCCTTAGAGAATGAACAATAAAAAGAGGGAAAAAAATCTCTTTTTCTACTTTAATACATTATATAATGTAAAACTTCTCCAATTAAGTATTGAAAATATATCACAGCATTAATGATTATTAAGTAGTACATTTAATAATTATTTTTAAAAATAAAAAAATAGAACAATTTTAATGTAATTCGCAAACTGCCTTGAGACAACGTGAACTGAATTGTTTCCAATCCACAACGATGATTCAGATCTCCAGAGAAATAAGATTTTAATATTTTTGTCAAGGCACTTTGATACGAGCAGGCTTATTTCGAGAATTACCTCTTGTTATTGTGCAACTGAATAACTACTGCTAAATTAGATTCCAATTGCTGTCATTTCGTACGATGAATTAGAATGACTGTTAAACGGAACTATTCAGAAATGAGGCTGGTTTTTTTTCCGTTTACTTAAAATCTAAATGTAAAGGTGTTGTCATTGTGAAAATCACCATGCAATCCGATATTTCTGCAGTAGCCAATTAAATGCATGTTCCTAAATATAGCAATGTTTTCATTATTACATATATATTCAATCAGAAATGTCAAAGCATTAAAATTAAAATTTGCATAACGATTAAAATTAAGTCTTTCTAAAAACTTCTAAGATTTTGTTAATAGTTAATTTGGCTCTCTCTTATTAAAATTTATGCTTTCTAGTTTATATCTTTGAATAATTCTCTTTGTCATTAAAATCAAACCAATATAAGAGAAATAACACACATTCAATGTGAATTATCAATTATTTTGATATTTGTTTTTGTATTTTTGTATTATTATTATCAGAATCTAAAATTTTTAGTTTAGATTAAAAAAGAAAATAAAGAAAGGAAAAGTATCAATAACATGATTACTTAAAAATATAATACTTATTCAAAAATGAAATGTAACTCAATTCTTTATAAGAATTGATTTAATATTTCTTTGCTTTAAATAATTATTATATTTTTCACTTTTTAATTAAAAATTTTACATAATTCCGAAATTTAGTAATACCGGAAGTAAACTTGAATCTTTAGAAAATTACTGCCATACTCTGTAACGAATCTTTTTTCCCAAAACAGAGCAGTAAGTGACTGAGAGCTAAGAGAGTGCCATATTTTTATAAGATAGGCTATACATATCAACACATTGTACTTTGCGATCGTTATAGTACAATATCTTACTACTTAAACTTTTGATTGGTTTATTGATTGAATACAACCAAGAAAAGTAAGCAATAGTGAAAACATACAGAAAAGAGGCAAGTTTACTGAATAATCAAAATGAAGTTAAAAGTATTTTCCTTATATATCCATATATATTTTTTCTCTCTTTTTTGAGTGGCTCATTTTTCTCCAAAATGTCATTTTCAATTCTTTTCCAATTCAACAATTTACGCTTTAATATTTTTAAGAGGTCATTTAATTTTTGAGATGGCAATCCTTCTAAATTTCATCCACACTCCTTTCATGGTTTTCTAATCACTTCATTCCATGCATAGACAAATGTTTTGGATACGAATCTAATTATAGTAGATACTATTAGAAATGGGGAAGAAGTCCTTTTTGTAGTTTGCATGCCTCCAATTTCTAAATTTTTTATCGAGTCAGTTAGATAAGAGGTAATTACCAAATGAAAATCAATGTAATATTTATATGTAAACAATGGTTTTCTATTTGCTAAACTCTTTTTGTTTTGGTGTCTTAACGATTTGCCCACGAATTGCTTTCTATTATTTTATTGTTTTTCTACTGCCGACAGCAGACAAAGCAGTCAATGAAAAATTATCGAAGCTTTACTATTAACTTGCTGAATTTCAAGTCCATTTCAAAAGAATTTGAACTGAAAAAGGATTTTAATTTCCAGTGTTCTCTAGATCAACGTTATCACTTATAAATAAAGTGAAACGATTCTGTACCTCTGCAACATCTGACACAATGTTTATTGTTTGCATGTGGAATGTACTTATGTTAAGAAACAAAGTGTAATTTCCAAAAATATTTAAAACTATTTTAATTTTAATCTTTTAATTTACAATTTTAATTAATAATGTTTTTCAAAGTTGGTTAACCTCTTCAGTAATTTTTTTCTCTTTTTGGCTCATCTTGATCTACACTCGCGGCGTCTCCTTTGTCATGGAATCAATCAATCTATTAAAGCCTCACTTTTTAATGATTCCAGTAAATGGTTCAAATCTTTTATTTAGACTGATCTTCGATTTTGCTATAGGCTGATAGCATTTTTCATTATAGTAGCTGAACTTAACGGGAATTTTACATTAGTTATTATCTTTAATAAAAATATTTAGTTTAGAATAGCGAAGTGAATCTCTCCATTCCGAAGTAGATCACATTTTGGGAACCGTTTAATTCAAATACTACAGTAGCTAGAAATATGAAATGTTGCATGTCCAACATTTACATAGATTACATTCTACATAGAAATCCATGTAGAAGTGAACAATTATATTTTCAACACTTAAACCTGTAAATTTTATAAGAATTATTTGTTTTTAAAAACTAGAAAAAGCCAAAAGAAAGGCAATAACAAAAGCGTCATTAGTTCTGAAACCGAAACAAACATTTTTAATAATTTTTACAATAATAATCCTACAGCGTCGTAGCATTAGTCCATTTTAAATATCTTCAATCTTAACATGTATATATATTTATTAAGCCAATTTTCCGAAAAGATTTTAACAATGCGCGAGTCTATTGAAAGCCCGGTTTTTGCTAATATTTCTTCCATCTCAACTTAATAGTCATCTGTTCTTTTGATGTTTGCAGTGAACAAAATGACTTTTACTTTATTTAAATTGATTCTTTTGTAATCACTAAGGTGATTTGTAATCTAAATAAAGCCTACATCTTTTGTCATCAATTCTCAAAGTGATTTTTCCTTTATAATCTTCATCACAACCCCAAACATTTGATACCTTTGTTTTTATCTACTTAAGTGATTTCTATTCTTATATTCTAGAGTTAACTAATCATTTAATCAATAATATTTGTCATGAGGTTACCGTGTGACATAGAATTCGTTACTGTAAATTACAGAAAATATCTCAGCTTAAAGTATAGAGCCCAGATAAAAAAATTTTAAGACACAGAAACTGTCTACAACTGGAGTTTCTTACTTTAAGTTATAAAAATTGACAACACCCACCTGTCAAGTGAGCTATTAAAACGGTTCCAGAATTCGAAGTTGGACCCCGAAAGTACTAATGTAATTTTTAATTTGTACATAAAGTTTTTTCAATCATGAATGTATGGTGCCCTTAATTTCATCCTTATTATTAATATTATATACAAACGTTAAACCTGCAAGTATTAAAACAGTTAAGTTTATAAAATTTTATTAAGTTTTCTAAAATTTTTATAAAAGTTTATTTATGCAAATCCTTATAAAAAGCAAATTAAACCACAATTCCAAAAATTAAGAAATTGAAAAATTTCACTTTTAAAAGCCTTTTTGTAACTACTGTTTACACTGCTGCATGCTTGATGATGTATGTTTTTGTCTGAATATATATCTACATACCAGAAATTCTAAACCTGATTCCGAGTAAAGAAAGGAGCCCAAGAAAACCGGCCATAAGATAAATAAAGTAAATTGGGTTGGATTGAAAAGAAAAGCTTTCGATCGAAAGAAAATATAAAAAAAAACTCTATCCAGCAGTGAATTGAAAATAATTAACCTCTATTTATTATGTGTATCTACCTATTTACTCAGCATAGATAAGAAGATATATAAAAATTGAATGTTTCTATTTGCTATTTATTGTCTTTGAACAAAATTAAAGTTATCATCTCGTATTACCGTAGTAAAATCTTATATTTTATTTTTATTTAAAGTATATAGATACAGTAAAACCCCGATTATCCGAACCCCGATTATCCGAGTTTCCGCTTTAACCGAGCTATCAAATATTTCTAGGATTTTTTTTTTTTTTTGGTTCTACATTTTCCATTTTTAAAACTACCGAAAAAGATTCTGAACTTGATCTCATGAATCAACGAAGAGGATATGTGTGACTGGATAAACGCTGACGAACAACAAGACATTACAGATGAAATGATCGTCAATAAGGAAAATGAATCTAGCGATGATTATAAAGACAGTGACGATGAAAATCAACATATGAAAATCTCCCATACAGATGGACTAAAAGCTATCGAAAGTGCTATTGAATATATAGAACAACAAGAAGAAGCGACACCAGCAATCCTGTTATCCTTAAAAAAATGGCGAAACATTGCTGCAGAAAAACGCCAAAGTAACGTAAAACAAAAAATAATTAAGGGCTTTTTTTAAGTAAAAGAACTCTTTAATTATCGTAACAATAGAATTGCATATGGTGTATCTGTATAACTTTTGTATTTGTTAAAATATACTTTTAAACCTACACGATTTATTTTATTTACAATTTTCGCTTTAACCGAGTTAGTCTTGGTCCACATTAACTCGGATAATCGGGACTCTACTGTAATACAAATGGAAGTCTGTCTTTTTTCTTTTAAATTATAATACTTCCATAGTAAAGATAAACATAGATAGAGTAAAATGAAGAATTTATTATATAGTTTCTAAAAAAAAATAAAAATTTATAAATACTTACTTATGTTTAATTGTAATATATCTCGCGCAGAAATTAAGAGGATTAATAGGCACATGGATGGAAAGCCAGTTTGTCGCTTCTAAAGTTTTTCATGGGACTTTTTCTATTCTTTTCACGGTAATGTCTCGACAAGAACCCACACAGAAAAACAAAATATACTAATTATTCTTTTGATTATTTATTTGGATTATTTCTTGTACTTAAATGTGCATGAAATTTCACGAAGGTTATCCAGCGGTTGAAAAGTTCTTAGTGACATATATTCACAGACTGAGTAATTTAATGAGATCTACTTTTTTAGCAAAGTATCCTAAAAATAATTTCCGTAAATTTTCAATTAGTACAGGAACCACAGAATGTTGTTAATCACGATTTCAAAAGCTAGTAATGAGGAAGAACAGAAACGAAAAAAAATTCGAAGGATTAATGAACAAACTTTAAATATCATGTTTTGAAGTCTGTAGCTAAATCCGTATTTTATTTCAAAAGAGTTTCAATTACGGTAGTCGTTTCTGAGATCGATAATAGATAAATATATTGCCATTAATTGACTTTTGTATTAAATTGAAGACAAGAAGAAAAAGAAAAACACATGAGGATTCAAAACTTGACAGAATTCAGTCTAGAAAGTCTTTATCTTTTACTTTTCAGATAGATCTGAAATTGAAGAGAACAATTCTATTTATTTCAGCATCAAATCTCACCACTTCTCTTTCAATGTTTACCAATTGCAAAGCGAAACTTCGAAATTCACACTTAAATGGATCCTGTCGCAGTCTTTGTGATACTAAATGACAAAGGAAAAATATTTTTGTAAGACTCTAACAACACAAAGATGATGTAGGTTTGAAAAGGTCAAATACCGCCTTAGCCAAACATACCAGTCGTACGTGCTATTGAAAATAGTAAACTTAGAACAAAACAAAGCTCCTGTCTTATTATCATTATTATCAAATAACTTAACACTTATTCACTTTTTAGAAAGACAATTTCAGACTTATCTATCGCCGAATTCTACTGACTTCTGTTAACAATTCGTTTACGCATTTCAATTGAAGAAGTTTCGTAATCTTCTTTTTATATTTTAATGATTGCCTTGGATTTTTTTTTCAGGAACACTTCAGCCATCATTCGCCATTTTAAAGAATCTCCAAAACCATCCATATATCTTATTTCATTTTCTCTCTGAAACTGTACATACATCTTGTTTTGTAGCTCGTTACTACACTTTGCTTCAATCGGATTTGTTCAACTCTATAATATGATATCATTTTCCTTATTGTCTTTACGATGTTTATAAAAGAGTTAGAATATTAACGTTCTAAAGATTACTATATGGATTTCCTTATAGTAATCTTTAGAGTTACGCTTATGATGTGACTGAAAACTTTTTATTATGTTTTCTGTAAAATGATATGTTGGGCAATATATCAGAAAATTCTCAAAGCATTGCTCAATTTGTTCAAAGTTCAAAGCTACATTCAATCATGATGTTATTAATGTTACTAGGGTGCATTTACCTTAAAATGAAGAGTTTAAGGATGTAAGCTACATAATGAAGGTGAAAGAGACGAGTTCTTTCGCGTTCCACATCGGAAATCATCATCAGACCGGAAGTGGGTTACTAAAGGCGTCGTCTTTTTCATCTTCTTTATATGGGTTAAATCCCATAACTCTTCATTCGTTGTATACTCAAGCACGTAGTAAATTAGTAGAAATTAATTTTTATTAAGTTTCCCTCTATTCAGGAAAAACAAAATTTACTGAGATCTAAAAAAAAAAGAAAGAAAAAGAGCTGGAAAAGAAGAAAATTTTAAATTATTTTTTTTTTATATTTGGACCAACTTGAACAGGAATTTATTAGCTTTGAGTACTCATCTAGCAAATTATTAGAGATTTGAGATTATACCAATATTTTATCGAATAAAATGAGAGTAAATTCTCATCTAAAACTTTCCGACATTAAGTTAAGAGAAACATTTACATAGAGTATCCATATATCTACATACAAACATGTTAGCTAATAGAAAATCTATTAGCATCTCTTTGGTAATGCTTTTATTTCCTTTCAACTAGTTTCCGTAAGGATGAAGTTTAACTAATAATTTGCATAATAGAATCACTATATCGAATTAATGAAGAAAAGAATTCAGAGAACTTAATTCTTGAAGACAATTTTACTTTTAAAACGTTTAAAATTGAGAAATCTCCTTCTATTTCTCATGCCTAACTAATTTCTCACAATAACTCCATGAAAAATCTAAATTTGTCCAATTTTATTCCCTTGACCTTAATTTTCCTTCAGGACATTTCTTTCACTTTAATTGATCTTCTCGAGGATCATAATCCCACACTCGGATATAATTGCAGCCCTTTGAATACCAAATGAATGGAGAGAAGAAGAAGTCTTTGCACAGAGCCTGTAATAGCTTCAGAAGAATTTTCAGACCAATCTTCATCCTTAGGGTTCTTAATTCTAGGTCATGCAGAGCAGATTAACGACTGTTTTGGTTATTTCGAATTGAATCCACAGCCTTTGAAAAGCCCACAGAGACTCCACTTCAACCTTCCAATTCTCTTTCACTGTAAATGGAATATCGTACGATTATAAATAGGATGCAACAAGTAATTTCAAAATGAGTTCAATTGCTAATGCCACAGCATTAGATAGCAGGAACTGACTTTTGCCATCTGATTTATATCTTTCTAAAATAATTTGCTTCTTCTAATTTACTTACACTGCTTTTTTTTTTTGTCGAAACGACGATTGGTCATAAAATTATGATTCTGTCAAATTAAAATATTCTTAATTAAACTTCACGGATTGAGGGGGGTGGGGGAGGAATTTGTTTAATTGCTTTTGTGACTTAATTGAATTCCAATATTTTTTCTTTTTCTAAATTACAGAATAAATTCAAAATTATTTGTCGCAAATCATATCTCACAGAATTTATAAGGAAGTTGAAAATTGTTTTGCAATAATATATTTTAAGTTAACTTTTTTCTTCTTTAAATTTCCAACCACTTGGAAAAGCAACAACAGTATTTCCAATATTCAAAACAAATGTTTTATTAGACAATTTCCATTTCTCAAAAGTTTTATGATTTTTCTCCCAATATTCTACATTTATGGAAGTACATTGAAATCATTATTATACGCTTTTCTTAAAATCCAATTCACTTTTTTTCTTTTTTCAAACCACTCGCAAATCATCTCTTGAACGAAAAGCAGATAAAAGAAAACAGAATAATAACAGATGAGACAATGAAGCAACAACGAAATGAAGCAAGGAAAGAAAGCTCACCCTGCAATCAGATCGGCTGAAGTAATGCGCAGACGGAAAAAAAGCACGTAAGACTTGTCAGAAATAGAATTTAAGTTCTTGTTTTTGTTAAGCTCCCTCTAATTCCTATCTAGTAATGATTGCCGAGGTCTTGTTCTATATTTAATGCGAAACACAAGACAGTTCTTTTATTATTTCCGCGTCGGCAATCACATCGATCGGAAAGCAAAAAGAAATGGAAGAGCAGGGGGAGGGGGCTTACAACCACTAATAAAATAGATATGAAAGAAAAAAAGAAGAGGAAAAAATAAAGTAACAATTGTATAATTCAGGTGGTTCATTCAAGCATAAGAATGGCTGCTTTTGTACTAAAAATTATTAATAGATTTCTTATAAAAGGATACTGAAGCTTTAACAAAAGATAGATCTTTCAGAGATTTAATTATGTCAGAGATCAGACAACTTGTTCTGGCAATTATTACGTAATGTTTTCAAATTACTTTATTTGGATTAATTTTATGTTAAAAATCTTAATTTTTCCAAAGTCTGGACTGTTGTTATTATTCGACTCTTTCTTTTTTCCTAATTGCTCGCTTCTTATCAACTTTTTGTTTTCTTTGATTCAGGATTATTTTACTGTACAGTTACTTTTTTTTTCAAGAATATTAATGCTAGAAAATGTTATTCAAATCAATTTTAATGTGATATTTCAAGTTGTCTATTGTAACATGGAATAAGAGTGCGTGAGTTATTGGGAGTCAACAACACTGTATTGGCATCTCGAGGCAAGAGAATTAATTCATGTACGACTCATCAACAGTTAGAAAGAAACTCATGTGAAGATAACTAGAAGAATTTATTGTTTTATTTTTTCAGTTTTTGTTTAGTTTTGGAGATTAATCAGTTTTACCAATTCACATATGAATCTACAAATGAAGAAACAGTAACATTATGAAACCATTGTACAAGTAATGAAAAATTAGAAAATTAAAATACAACTCTGTCGCAAAATAACAACGAATCCCTAAAAAATAGAAGGAGTGTCGCGAAACTCGATGTAAAAATGCCTTTTGTTTAGATATGCAAATCACTTAAAATTTATCGTGAATGCACTGGGACTTTTCAGAGCTCACGAAAGAGCGAATTCTGGGGCCAGAATTAGAAGAGATGTTCGCACGGACAAACTAATCTTACTGGTTTGGGTGTTTTGTTACATTAAGTAGTCTACGTAGATGCCTCCACAACGCATCCGTCAACAGTACCAACTAACGGAGTATGAGAGAAATCGCGTAAGCTTAAGAGAAGCCGGCTGATCATACAGAGACCGCAGCAATGTGGCAGTCAGACGATGGTGGCAGCTATGGATCCAGCAGGGCACGCCTATCCGCCACGAAGGATCTGAACGTCCCACAGAAACAAGCACTTGATGGGGATCTTAAGATCAAGATCAACGATACCGAACCAATGACGTTCATGTGCTCCATCCAAAGGTATATAACTTCCTCTATGTATCAAATAATAGTATCAAGAGACAACATATGGCGACATTTGCGGAAGGGGGAATTCCAGAGAAAGATTTATTATACACTGCTCACAAAATTTAGGGGATATTACGAAATGAATATAAAAAAAAAACACTCAAAAAATAGAAGTATTTGAGTTTATTTATTAAAGAACATCATCAGACAAGCAAATGACACGAAAATGGAAGTTGTCTGAATAGGCAAATGAGGTGCAGAATCCATTTATCGGGATTGAGAAGGATGTGACACAGGGACGGGGCTTAACATTCGCATGTCAAACGTTAATAATGTGTCGCACATTGACTATTCAGTTGGGTGTATGGTCACCTGAGACTGCTACGCACTGATAGCGATAAGGCATGGAGAGGATCAAATTGTCCAACAGTTCCTGTGGGATTCGTGGCCACTCGCGCAACAGGGCAACTTCCACCTGAGCAAGTGTTATGGTGATTGGTGACTGGCAACACGTCTTCCTAGTGCATCCCAAGCGTGTTCGATGGGATTCAGGTTTGGAGAACGTGAAGGCCAGTCCATGCGCTCGATTCCAGCCTCTTGCAGCATGTTGTTTACAAGATGCGCACGGTGGGGGCGTGCATTATCGTCCATTAAAAAAAAGTTGGCCCCAACGGCTCCAGCGTAGGATGCCACTATAGGATGCAGCTTTTCATCCCGATATCTTATAGCATTCACCGTTCCATTTCTAACAACATGGAGGTCGGTACGACCACCAATGCTGATGTTTGCCCATACCATGATTCCACCTCCATCAAAGAATGTCTTTCTTGCACGAAACATGGATTCTCTCGTGTTCCACGTTCACGCCAGATCATGGCACGACGATTGTCAGGTTCGTCACTGAAGAGAACCGTGGACCACTCTTCATGGGTCCAAGGAACATTCATTTCAACCCACCTTCTGCGGGTTCTGCGATATTCAGCAGTTAACGTAATGCATTGGTCGCGGGAGTCGATTTCGCACGGTCTGAGTACACACACGTCGCGTCGTCCAGTAGCAGCGACAAACTGTCCCCGTAGCTCAGTCGCATTGCTTCGCCAGTTTCTTCGTGCTATTAGAGTCAAGGAGCGATCATCTCTTGCAGTAGTGGCACGTGGGCGGCCCTGCCCTGGTCTTCTTCGTACCATGCCAGTCTCTCTGAAGCGATTCCAGAGTCTGCTATCACGATTTGGGAGGTTCCCAGCGCTGCTGCCACTGTCATCTGTGTTTGACCAGTTTCAAGACGCCCTATGACTCTCCATGATTCAGATTCGGGTAAATCATGTTGCAAGGGCATTTTCAGGTGACACTCAACGATTCTGTCACTTGTTGTTGATCCAGGAAAGTGGAGATAACCCAGCAGCGCCAGCCTCTTATACAGGGTTGTGGGCAAATATTCAAATTAACGTTTTGCATCACATTTGCATATTCAGACAACTTCCATTTTTGTGTCATTTGCTTCTGTGATAATGTTCTTTAATAAATAACTCAAATAACTTAATTTTTGGGTGTATTATATTCATTTTGAATATCCTCTAAATTTTGTGAGCAGTGTATATTAATATGTGACCGTTATAATATATTGCCACTGCTCTATAATAAGAAGTCCTTTTGCCTTGAAAATATAATCATATATATATTATATTTATAATCATATTTATATATTCAATGCGTGTGCGAAGGTTTGATAGAACACTTTCTTCGTTTTTTTCTTTATTTTTTTATTTTTTTGCAACAGACTATGTTAATCCAAGGAGTTCCTTCATCATCTATTTTCATCAAACCTTTCATTATCCTTAAATTTCTTTGGCATGAACAAATTTTGCTTAATTATAGATCTGTGTTTGGTAATTTCGTTTGACATATTGATCAGCAAAAAAAAAAATGAACTTAGATAAGAAATAAAAGAAGAGTGAGAAATCTCATTATAAGAAATTGTGGAAAAAAAACCAAAACAAACTTTTTTTTCATTTTCTCTGTGTTAGTTTGCCTACAGTTTTTACCCTGAGTTGGTTCATCAGTTGATATCGTTTCTTGTTTTTCAATCACAGAAATAATACAAAACAAATCTCATTCTTCTAGGAGAAACAGTAGTTACTATCTTTTATTTTTTTTAAATTTTAAATTCTTATTTACTTTATTTTTTATGTTCTTTTTTAAATTTCATTTAAACAGGCGAGACTTTGTGGGATAAAGTATAAAATTAAATCCATGCAAAAAGTAAATATTACAAAAAAAGTTACTTTTCAATACTGAAAACATAAAATCTGAAAAAAAAAAAAAAATTTTTTGTTAGAGAATTGCAAAAAATCAATGATCAGTCTGTATCTGTTTTAATCAGATTGTTTCTGTTTTCCAGAAATAATCAGCACTGAATTATTGTTCTAATGCATTATTGGGAAAAAAATTTGCAACTAACGATCAATTAAAGCCAGTGATAAATGAACTAGTGGAATTATTGGAAACTTGCTAAATCAGTATTATCTTTAAACTGTTACTGATAAATTTAGAATATAAAATTGTAATATTTTTCCTATTGGATCCAATTCCTTTTCTGATCATTTAATTTAAGCATGAATATTGTATTTCAAAAATATGAAATATTGCTTGGTTGAAAGCTTTACAAATGATTCATTTATTAATAGCAGTTTTGAAGCAAATGTAATGATTTATATGACATCGAAATGATTGAAATGGATGGATACAATCTACCACTAAAACTTAGCTTTCCAGGCTCATTAAGATTCGAATTATCTCAAATTGAACACAATTCTTCCTGACGTTTTTTGCATACAGGAAAAATAGGATCTGAACGATGTTGAAGTTTAATATTTTGAAAATATTCAATCATTAACAAATCATTTTATTGGCTGATTTATTTTTAAATAGTTTCTTCATTTCTGACCCCAATAATTTAATTATTGACTTTAAACCAAAAAAATATTTTGAATAGTTTTAGGTGATCAGATAGTAAAAGGGTTGGATTACAAGCATTCTTCCTTTCTTTCTGATTTTGGGAAAATAAAAAAAAATATGATATTCTTATTAACTGTTTTAAATAGAAGAACTTAGAAATAAAAACCTATTTTGTTTCTATTCTTTTATTTAGGTTTGCTGATACATTTCCTGATGACCGACTTTATCCACTAACAATGAAGGTAAGAATATTTTAGAATCATAATCTCAGTAAAATCTCTTCGAATAAACTGGCTACTGAAACTTTATTCCTGGGTTTTAACTTCTTCGATTTTTATCTGTTTCAGATAATTCAAATATGAAGTTTGCCTCATTCTGAAATTCTTCTCAAACCTGGAAACAATCTGTTCAAATTTATAAAGACACTAAAAATGTATAATAACTACGGCAAAGTAAATCATAATAATCAATTTATTACCAACTGTGCTTTATATAATTTCCAAAATAAATTTCATGGCTCCTCAATCTTTTACTAAGCTTTAATTGCAAACAAATATATAAGGAGAGACTGAATTGAATCGCTCCTTAGAAGATGAAATGCCTTAAAAAGATGTATAATTTCAAGATAATAATCTATCGAGGAACCCAAATTACTTTAATTGGTTTCTTCAAGTTAATTACAATGTTGTATAACTACAATTTTCATAAGTGTGCAGTGAACAGCAAATCGAGAATCTTTAATTTAAATGTGAATTTCCGCCTTTTTTTTCTTTCAGTAAATAAAAAACATTAGAATCACAGTTCAAAGGAACTGCGGAATCATAATTCCAACGAGCAAACCAGTACTACAAGATTTGCAAGAAGATTACGTTAATCGTGACAGTCTTCTCTAGGCAATGTTTTACAAATGATCACCACATTGCACATGTTTACCTGTAATGGTCTTGAAGGAACCCCATTACAGGATCGAAACTACATCACGGTTAATTATATCACCAAAGGAAAATTCAAGTGGTAATATGAAGAGCGTAATTCGTTTTTATAACTAATACCATAAGCAATTTATTAGTATTCTAAGATGTTTAAAAGCAGTAGAATAATTATGCTTAAATTTATGTTGAGTTTTACAGGAAGCAGAAAATGGTGATGGCAAAAGCCAAATATTGCTAAATGTTCAATGTTACACAAGTAAACCAAAGCTCAGAGGAAAACGCTCTGAATCAAAGAAAGGAAGGGGATTATATTAAAGACGACGAATTACGAAATTAGAATTGCGCAAAAGAGAAAATTAGTTTTTTTATTATTTGTTTAGGATCCGTAGCTTCAATATTTTCATTCCTGGACAGAACTCTCCAACTGAACAGAGGGATTAGTATCTGTAACCGTTTAAAGCAATTTCACAAGTAATAGTGGGATGATCTCGACTTCAACGAAAATGACATTCAAAACCTGTAATTTTAACGGAGCTACTAGCTTGCTTAGTGAAACACTATCTACCAGGAAACGAAATTTCCTTCGAAACTGCAAGGCAGTTTGTAGGACAGTCCTGAAAAGCTATAAACAAATCCAAAAACCTGAAAAATAGTAATAAGAACTGAGAGATTAGATACAGTTCTAATATGTAAGAACTGTTTTTTTTAAAAATCAGATATTATAAACATATTACAAAGTCGAACTCAATCTTTGTAAAAAGAAGAATGTTAATAAAATAAGTGCTTCTGGCGATGCTCCTTATCGACTGTTTCTTCAAAGTTTTAGCTGGAATCTTTGCGAAATTTTTTAATGACTTTTCTTTTGCTTTTTAATCAACGTATTCTGATGCAAATAAATTCTGACTAAAGTTCACGACAAAATAATGCAATAATATTGCCAGCGTTGTTGAGATTCAGATGAACATCACTTTACTAAATATTCTTTTTATATTTAATTAATATCAGGTAATGTTTTAGAAAATGGCAAGCAATTTTTTATTTTACTTCTGCAAGCAAATTTATCACTTCGCCTCGTATCTAGCCATTTTAAGCTGATCTCTTACATTAATTGAAATATAAAAAAAGGTTATAAATGCTAATTTTAGTTTCTATCCCACAATAACAAGTTTTTGTTAATTAAATATTATTTACTGAAAGGGTTCAATTTCTTAAGTCCAATGGCAAAATGCAAGTTAATAAGCCTTTGTAGCTGACAGTGGTAACATAGTAACTCAAATGAACTGTAGAATGAATTTCTACAGTTTTACTGAATTTCCTATTGGTTTGTTTTTAAAATTTAAAAAAAAAATATTTCTATAAGAGTAAGGTTATTTTAAATAAGTATTAGATTCATAAAAAGATTTCTGTTATATTTGTTATTTTTAGTTTTGAGAATATTTTCTTTCTGAACTTATTGAATCTCTATTGAATCTTCGTTATAGAAATCCTTTTAAAACTGATTCGAAGATCTATGTTGGGAAATGTTTAAGTGAATATTGTTAATAAAGCTATATGTAGATGGAACTCTTTTGTTTGTTAATTTGCTCGAAATGACTCCACCCACACGGAAGCAGCTTTAAGCTAAAATTCATTAAAAAATTAAATGTAGATGAATCGTAGAACTGCACAACCACAGAGGCGTATATAATTGGTAATTATTGCCACCAGATGTCTCTTTCCCTTCATTTATTCTGCTGGAAACCGTTTGACGTCACCACTAAACGTACATTACCGTATTTGGATAAGACAGTATTAAAAAGAAAGAGAAGAAAATAGAAAAGACAAATCAATGATTGGAAATTTCATGTCTATTTTCCATCAATAGATTTATATAATTTTTCATAATCACAGATGTAGATTTTTAAACTTGGAGCAATTCAGCAAATACTGTAATTAAATTCAAACTGTTACTAATATCAAATGATCCGCATCGCATCGGAAAAATTAGCTATAAATTAATGAAAAGTTAATTGGGATTGATAAATTATAATAATACTCGATATATTTCTAATTTACTGAAAATAATTATTAAGAGTTTAAAAACAAAACGTGTATATTATTACGAATAAGAATGTTTTCGTAATGTTCATTTATTTACTTTAATAAATAATAATACTAATCAAGTCTTTCATTAATAAATGAGTTCTTTGAAACAATGAAAACTGCAGATATTGATTTATTCTGCAATTTAAATTGAACAGCAACAGAAATATGCAAGGTAATTAATGCTTTTAGATAGTGTCAAAAGCAAAGCGGCCCCATTATATGCACAATTGTTTAAACAAAATAATTAAAAGCAAGAGCATATAAATGCAAGACCGTTCCTTTATGTTTTACAGGCAAGCTGTAATCTAGGGGCCGCTAATACAATGCTTAGTGCATCATTTGGATATGTTAAAGAATTTATGAAACAATACGTTTGTATATATTAACAATGACGTCCTGTTGGCAATTGTTAGTATTGTTATGTATGAAGCATCAGTATTATTACTGTGTTAATTGTTATCATTATTACTAACACTGCTATGGAAAACGTTAATTTGGGGGGTCAGGGAGTGGTCCTACAGGTCTGATTTTTTTTTACGTGGTCACCTACTTTTTGATGGTGAACACAATGGTGAAGATTTCATTCTAATATCTCTAACCGTTTGGCGCTACAGAGTGTGACATACAATATGACAGACAGACAACACAAAAGGAATAACGGTTCCCTACGTTAACATGGAACCGCTAAAAATCAACTTTGTAAAAAAATTATTTAGCTTTTGATTTAAAAAACCAAAGATTCCAAATACCATAAAAGATTTTCATATACCAAATACCAAAGATTTCCATATACCAAAGATAAGTTAAAATCACATTATGATAAGACTTATGCAATAAATATACACATCTAATTATAGGTTATAACATACAAATAATTACAATATAATTACAATCCAGTGCTACAATTTAACTGTGCTGTAACTTAGCTACATTCTTTTTTCTTTAACAACAAATGATTAAGCTTCAAATTACAATGTTACATTCCGTTATCAATAAGAGAAAGAAACTAACTATTCTTAAATGTACTACAATAGTGTGATAATTTATTTTATGAAATATTACAAAGATTGAATGCTGGTTCCTTTGCTAAACCAGAATTTTATAATTTGCATAACTGTGTAATCATAAATTTTGAAAATTCGAATTACTATTTTACATTTTGGGCATTTGTTTTAATTACTGAATTTTATAACACGGATAAGATTCTTTATGTTTTGTTTTGTTACATAACGTTTTACGTAATTATCAGAAGTTTTTTATTATATCTGCAAAATGAAAATACAAACTTAAATATTGTATTAAACAGAAAATCAGCGAGCCTCAAATTTATCGAAAATAGTTTTAAATAATCCAATTAAATTCATTCAATTAATTGCATTAATTTAAATTAAAACAATTTCAATAAACAATCGCAAATATTGTAATTAAGCGCTTTTAAATTAGTTGAAACTAGTAAAAGTAAAGTCATTTCATAAATAAATATGGGAAATGTAATAGTCTTTACATTTAAATTTGGTGTGATGTAAGAAAGAACGTGTTGTTGATATATATTATAGGAATAGTTCTGCAGTACTGTGCGGTTTTGAAAGGCAGAGCTACCATTGCAGGACGATTTTACTCCGGAGAGGGGTGATACGCTGAGATGGGTACTTTCCTAAGAAATTCTTTTGGACATTTTCGCTTTTAAGAAAAAAATAACGTGGAGCATTTTTGCAATAGTTTTTATTCTTTCCATAATTCTTTCCTGAAAAGCGCAAATAGAACGCAGCTACTAGTAAACTAACACAATAAAAAGTAAACATCCCATCTTTATTTCTCCTCGCCCCTATTTTGAAGAAATCGAAGGAGACCTGACGCCTGCGCAAAAGCGTTGAAGGCTCTCGCAAACAAAACCGAACAGTACATCAACAACTGTTTATAAAATATATAAACAATCAAATTTTGAAACAAGGCAGAGCCACTGAACAGCTGTTTCCAATTTGTTGAGTTCTCATTAGCTAGGACTACCTACAGTTCAAAGAATCAAATCGGAAGAGTGATGATGAAGGAAGTGTTCTCACATTAGAAAAATGTGACACATTCACATTAAGAAAAATATTTGAAAAATATGTCTTAATTTCATACTGCTCCCAAGAGACATTTCTTCATAAACCAAGGAAAGAAAAATAAGAAAAGCGCTTTAATTGTTTTCATTGCTGCTGTGGCTTAACGTAATTGTTTATTTGCAAATCTGTATTTCAAACACTCTTAAATTAAAATGTAATTTATTTACAACGAATTTTTAAAATATCATTCGTAACTTTCAAAGCTGTTTGGATGCCAACAGAAGGAGTCATTTTAAAGATTATTATTATTAAATTGAACAAAAAATACCTGTTCCATTAGAACTTAATTAGGTACAAGATTAAACTTCAATATTTATTTTACATATCATAAGCCTTCGATAAATATCATTTAAACTCATCTTTTTAAGAGCATATCAGTCCATCTTCGTCCCATTCTCCGTTACTTAGAAGATTAGTTTGATTCCGTTTCTTCTCTAGAACAATATCAGTGAAATCGATGAAATGAGTTCAAAGGAGTTCGGAAAGTTAGAATGTATTTCATGATAACATCACCAACAATTGACGATAAATGGCGCAAATCATTCACAGTCAACAGAAAAAGTTCCATGCGACATTATCTCAGTCATTATCTAAACCTCAGTCATTGGATCTACATTTGTAACTATTAATTTTATAATATGTCTTTCACTTTCCATTTAGACGCAGTTAAATGTTCACTGGGAAGCAGATTGTATATTGAAGACGAGGAAGCAGACATTTTTTAAAATTTTTAGAATTAAATCTACATTTCCACGATATTAACGCTTGAGAATAGCTGAACTTTCATAAAGAAAATTTTTAAGTTATTTGCACAAGTAAAAAAGTATCATTTCATAAACGTGAAAAATAAAGAATTCCATTCCATAAATGTTTCATTACAATTTATCGTCGAAACTCTTTAAAACTTTTGTTGGCAAAAACAGATGCTGTGAACCACTTGTGTCGCAATGACCCAGCCACAGTATTTTAACTCTGAGTTTAGGAGATAAAGCATCGTTACGATGCCTCCCTTCTCTTTCTATTGACCTCAAAGTGACCACATTGAGGATTCTTTTATTATTAATCACACGACAAAAGAACCAAGAAAAAAAAAAGAATTGTAATAGAGTTCACCAAAGGTGGTTGGATCTTTTTATTGGAGAATTAAAAGCATCGTAATTTGCACCTTCGACATTTTATGGTGTTTCGATCAAAGATGGTGCTATTATACAAGGTAAGAGTTGTGAGCATTTGATGACGAGAATTAACGGTCTTTTTACTTGTCTTAAAGCCCGCCTAAATGCCACTGACCACTACGATAAATTTTACCCTTGGATGGCGATCCCCTGTCTAAGAACCTTTTAGATCACTATCATTACTTTCTTAATAGCATCCTTGAATAAGAACTATAATGTCAGAGCTACATAATTCTGCTGTCGACCTCTTAGATTTTGTGGAGGAATAAATCTTTACAAAGATTCCAAACTACAAATTTCAGTGAAAATAATAATAATCATTAACTATTTCCTTGACAATATCTAGCAACCTTAATCTACACAGCAAAAGGAATTAGGTTTGAAAATTCAAATGATCCATACAAGTTTCATTGAACTCTGTGTGAATTTATGGTACTGAAAAAAAAATATTTCTCTCGATTATTAAATTACTTTGATTAGTTCTCTCTTATGTATTTTTCTGGAAGTATTTGCTCAAAGTATTTTTTTTTCTGTTTTATTTGTATAGGAATTGACATTCAGTAATTTAACTTGTAATGCACTTCTATTGACGCTCAAGAATGGATTGCAATTATAGAATTTGCTCAATCTAGTTTTTCGAATTGATTAAAATTAACTGATGCGATTAAATTAAGGTTTGTGAGTATAATCAGTTTTTAGCAAAAGAAAAACGAAGGTACATTGTTAGTATTCTCAGATATTATAGGTTACAAATTCGGAAGCTTTTCTTTACCTGTCAGCCAACAAACAACCTTAAAAACAAAGAAAAATAACAAACAATATTTTAAAGAAAGTAAGTTTGAAGTTGAGTAGAAAGACGTAAATTGATTTCAAAATAAAGCTGTTTTGGCTCTGAAAATTATTATTTTCTGCTGATAAAATAAAATTTAAGTTTTAATTTAAAATGGAATATTTATGTAACATCATTTGGGTTCATAAAAAAAAATTAGAATTGTAATAATAATATATAATCTAGAGTTGAGCTTAATAATCAAAGTATTTTTCGCCGTCCTTTTTCGATTAGCATTTCGATAGTAATTTGATAGCTTTTTTAATCCTAAGAAGTCGTTCTAAAGTGATTACTTTAAAATTCTCTTCGCTACCTGCTTTGACAGAAGATTGGTTTGAATTTGTGTCATTCAGAGAATTTTTCTTATCCACTTACAACTCATTCTATGCATCATTGCTCTTTGGTGAAATAAGCACCACGTAAGTTTAAGAAATTTGCCAATGAAATCGATTGACTGACGAACTTTAATTTATTACTATATTACAAATGAAATTTAAATTAAGAAAAAGTTAATTTATTACATTTTTCATATAAAGTTTTCACTGAAACAAACACTAAAACTTGACCCCATAAAAGCTTTATTTAAGAAGTCACTCATCCCACTGAAAGCTTCAACGGAACAATTTCAATTATAAAATTTTATAAATAATCTTACAATAGTTTTAATAATTTCTTTTTGAAACAGAGTTTTTTTATGTTGAGATTGTTTTTTATTTTTTTCTGTTTTGGTTTTCAACATTACGATACAATTCTATTTGCTATAATTTTCAACTTTTAAATGTCAACCTTTCTTTAAAGAATTCACTTAATTTAAAAGCCTAAATATTTACTTACACAGTATAATGTGAGTCGAGTAACACAATTTAATGTTTTTGTTAAAAACATTTTTATTTACTAAAATAGAGTGCATTAATATTTATGAAAAGTAATAATTTGGCAAACATTCTATACCAATTTTAAGAGTCGTTTCTGCGCTGTCAGAATAAGATCTGATCTTTTTATCTGAATTTTTTTCGTTGTCGTCGTTTGATTCAACCATTTAAATTACAAATGAAAAACTTGAAGCTGCATCTTGAAATAACAAATGGTTCTTCATTTGACTTTCGTCAATAAATCCTCAATTCCATTTCAAATCACGGTTTCTCTCATTGCATTTCCTTAAATAAACTTTGCAGTACGGGTAGGTTCTTGTGTGGGAGTTGAGGGAATGAGGAGAAAGGCCCCAGAGAACAGACAAAGCGATTGAACAACAATTGAAAGGGGGAAAAAAAACTACCAATGCAAATTAGGCCTTCAAGTGGTTGGATAAATCCGAGAAATAAGATTGAGCAAAGCAATTGAAAACAAATAATAATAATAAAAAAAAGCATTAAAATCCAAACACAGAAGATTCACTTGGGTTGTTTTGAAGGGCCTTCACTGAATTCACCCTTTTCCTTCATGTATAATGGATTGTTCTGGAACTAATTCGCCTTAAAGAATAAGTTTTAATAAAGTAACCTAAGTAGAATCTTTGTGAAAACTAATAAGTTATTTTTTTTTTAATTTCATTCTTCTTTATTTGCTTTTCTTTTTTTAAAAATTCAAACATATATGGAAGACTGAAATGCTGCGTTTATCGAAATTTCAACAACATTTAGCATTTCAAGAACTATTAAGTTGCTACGTAATAGTCACTGAGCTTTTTTTTTTACATAAAAGGATCACCAAAACATTTTAGAAAAATAATTGAAAAGGAGTTTTAGAAATGTAGTCATAACTTCTTAGGGTCATATACCGGTATTTGAAAAAATAAAAGTCATTTAGTTAGAATTTAGAATTTTTAATTTAGCTTAGATTGTTTTAATGTCAGTTCCTATCAGATGAAATATCCATTCAAATTTAAAGGAATACCCTCTCTTTAAATGTACCCAAATCTTTCCAAAAAAAATATTTTTAAGAAATTATGGCATCTTACATGAACATAATGTAGTGAGATATTTTTAACTTAAATGGTATTTTATTACAAAAATATTAGTTTATTTTTTTAAACAAAATTACTTTGGTTTGAGTAAAAGTTTTTAATAACTATGAAATTATAGCAATATTTCTTGGAATATTTTAAATTTGCCTTAAACTGCGTTGAGAAAACATATTTTCGCATAGAATTAGAATGGAAACCAATGAAGGAAATCCAAATGTTGTGTTCGATGTTATTATTGGAATTTATCTATTTATATTTTTTAGATTTTATAAAATTAAAACAACCTAAGCTAAATTACAATTTTATCAAACTGAATTCAAATAAAATTTGCAGCAAAAATAAGAAAAAAGTTTTTCCAAGCTTTCGGATTCAAGAAGGATCGTGAATTTAAAACAAATCAATGTCATTTTACTGCTACTTACAATTGAAACAGAATGCTTTAAATATTAGATTTTGAATCATTGGTTTTTCTAATAAAGATATTGGTTTTCGAAAAATAATTTGTTTTTGGAAATCAAATAACCTAAAAACCCTATTCAAATTTTTAGGCTAAGAAATTGTATAGTACTTTAATACTAATCCTTTATTTTAATAACTTAGTAATTCTGTTTTATGTTTGAATTTTATGATCATTATTTGAACTATTCTTAAGATTGACAAATGAAACAACTTTAACTTCTTTTTGAAGTTTTGAAGGGTTTAATCTTCATGAAATTTAACTAGAAATCTAAAACAGGATAACAATCATCGTACAGAAAAGTATTCCGATAGAAAAAAAATTTCGAAAATTTCCCTTTACATTACAATAGTCTATTATATTCATTAATTACACTCATTAATTCATTAATTTGAAGATGTAAAGCATTTAGATCGATTCAATAAATTGAATATCATACAGTCGACTTGATACTTCAGATTCAATACAAGAAATTGTTTTTTTTTTTTTTAATGAGGAAGAACTAAAAGACTCATCGAATTGGAAATGACAATTACAATTTAATAGGTATAATTGTAAGTCGAAATTATCTTAGATGCGAATTAAGAGCAATCCCTCTACACACACTTCTGCAACAATTTTGACTGATGTTTTACCAAATCACTCACCAGAGATTGTGTTATAAAATGTAATGGTAAGTTGTTCATTTCTTTTCCAATGACTTGATAGAAATTAAAATGAAGTGATAGAATGATCCATTGAAAAGAAGGGCAAATGAAGAAGACACATCCTTAGCTTTGGTCGTCATTAGAAAATCTTGAGAACTGGAACTTAAGAGACGATCTGACATTCAATCAAAATGTTCGCTGTAATCAGCTTAGACCTAATCGTATTAAGTCATTCACAACAATTATATGGTGATTTTGAACTGTGAGCAAATATGTTTAATATGCGATTAGTTATTGATCACATTCTAATGTTTAACAATTAGTTGAATAGTATTGATAGTTAACGAATGAAAATGTCATTTCGATCATTTTGGGATACAGAATATGGATATTTAAACATTAGTCTTCAAAAGCAAGCTATAATAACCTAAAAATATGAAAGGTATAGTTACTCAGACAGTTTTCTGCTAATTTTAATGTATATCTCGTTAAAGCCTCTGAATCAAATATGCTGCTAACATTTTAAACCACCAACTCTGATGGAGGGATTAATGGAGCTGGGATTACAGTAATTCAGTGAATGAAGTTCTTCTAATAAAAGTCAAATTATAGAGTTCGGATTAGGGATTTTCAGGTAACTAATGATAGGAATAGCGAGTTTTAGTACAAAAAAATCTGAAAAAGATGTTTGCTTATTTCCTTCATACTAGAAGTTTCAAATCCTTCTTGAAAAGAAAAGATGCAAAGTAATCAACAATTAGCTTTCTATAATGAAGAATTTCACGTGCCTAATAAAACGTAAAATGACAACCAAGGAAGGCACAAATGAAACTAAAAAGATGTCTCACCCCGAGTTATCACCGGCGAGAGTCTGGTACGGCCGTTTCGTCTTCTTTACGACTCGTCAGCCAAACAAACTTCATCAATGATAGGCCATGAAGTGTGAAAGGGACCACCACAAAAGAAAACAACCAAAATACACAATACATTTCTTTTTCTGATTACTCTCTTAATACATTTTTATAACCATATCCATATATCCGTGTTATTTTGTAATCTGTAATTAGATTGAGATTTGTTTTTATGTCATTCTCTTTGCCTTCGCTTATTTTGTATGTTTATGTCTTTTAAGTAAGAAAGTATTAATTTTTTTTATTTAATTTATTATTAATTTATTAAAATATTCCTCATTTTAAGCTTACTTAATAACAATCGAAGTCTTGAACTGTATTCTGCCATTGCAATTATTCATTCAATCTATTACACGAAATACATCACAAGTACTTTTTAGTTCTTTTTTAATTCGATGATTATATGAGCTATAAATTGAAGTTTATAATTGGAAATTTATTTAAAAAACAACCACCAAAAAAAACAGAAGACGTTCTGAAAGATATATAAAAAGAAATGTTTTATAGACACCATGAAATTGTGGGTTCCCTGTATCATAAATAGGCTCAGTTGATGTTTTTTCTTTAGAATATAAATTTCTATGAAGACCAATACGATGAGACCTTAACAACCATGGGAACAGCAGCAGGTGCCCAACCAATCTCTTCATGACGTTCTCTTGTAAAGATATGGGATCAGGAAATGGAATCTATAGCGATAAAAATCGTTTTCATCTAGGATGTTAAATCCAATTTAATATTATTACTCCAGAAAATTAGTTATGCGTGGATGTAGGTTTTTATATAATCATTATTTGTTTTTACAGTTGACCTAAAATGGATTGAGGTTTAAACGTTCATATTCTGAGAAAATCAAGAATTCCGTGGAAATGTTTCGTCGAATGAATAAAACAACGTTTAAAGAAGTTTTCTTAGTGATTTTTCCTTCTGAAAAATACTTTAAATTTCGGTATTATTTGTTTCCATTGAGATGGTGACGAAATTTGGAAAATTAGGCAATTATTTTTAAAAGTTTCTAATAATATAAAAACATATAGAAATTAAAACATTTCGTACATAAAATTAAATAAATATAACAATGAAATTATTTATGATAATCTTATTCTAAATCTTATTCCAATACGATAAAATCTTATTCCAAAATTTAAAATTTTATAATGATATGCTAAAATAAGAAATTTGCATAATAAAATGAAATATACAAAGAACAACATTATTTGAAATACAAATAAATCACAAAAAACCTCTTCTTCCTTAATAATATCCTTTTACTCTCAATATTTCGAATCCTTTAGCAGGATCCTTCTTCTTAGAGATTACAGAAAATGTCGAGATAACTAACATTATCTCTAAACATTTAAAACAGAATTCCAATCGTGAACAAACATGGTACAAAACTTACGTGAATAACATTCTTACTTTCTTGAACAACAATCTTACTTTCTTTTTTTCACGTTTGGGATTGTTTTTCAAGTTTGGTTTGTTAAAAGAAAGTACGATTGTTTTCGGGTTTGTTTCATGATTATTGTTAAAAGAAAGTAAGATTGTTTTTCACGTAAGTTTAAATGAAGTTATTACTTTATTGTTAAAAGAAAGTAAGATTGTTGTTCAAGAAAGTAAGAATGTTATTCACGTAAGTTTTGTACCATGTTTGTTCACGATTGGAATTCTGTTTTAAATGTTTAGAGATAATGTTAGTTATCTCGACATTTTCTGTAATCTCTAAGAAGAAGGATCCTGCTAAAGGATTCGAAATATTGAGAGTAAAAGGATATTATTAAGGAAGAAGAGGTTTTTTGTGATTTATTTGTATTTCAGAAGGAAGATGAATTTTTAGACTTTCATTAACAACATTATTTAATCTATTTTCGTAATGACTTTAAAAATAATAACAAAATTCAGTTGTAAAATGCATTTTTTGAATCAAGATAGTATTCGATTAGCTCGTGATAAATTTCAATAAAATTACGGATAAATTATTAACGGAAAATTTTGCAGGCGTTGAAATGTCAGAGAACTACTATTGAAGATAGAACAAAATGGCATTTTACTAAATCAGAAACTACGATGATCGATTTTTAAGTAATATTAGTAAAAATCTATTACAACAAAGCATGACAATTTAAAATCTTCAGAGTTCTTGTATTTCATTCTTATTTTATTCAAAAATGTGCTAAGTTCATATTGAACTTTTTTGTTATGGTACTTTCTACGATTTTAGCGTAAAATTTTCTGCATAAAGAATTTTGTGAATTTTATTGAAATGAAGAATTTTAGTTCAATACCGAATAAAAAGCTAATTTAAGATGATAACCAAATGAACTAAAAAGATTTCGCTCGCCGAGTTATCATCGGTAAGAGTTACAGTTGAAATCAAAATCTTAATCACATATCTTCATGCTCTAAAATGAAAAAAAAGATAATATACATCATATCCTGATTAGTTGAGCTAACTGAGTGACCTTACATTCTGGACCTGAACAAAAGTAGACTTTAAAATATTATGTATTTATTGATAACGCACAATATTTTAAGGTAGGTCTTAACAAAAATGGATCTAAGCTCTCTCTAAGAACTAAGTCCCTCTCTAGCTCAAATGGATGTGAAGACGGGCCAAAAGTCATCATCTGATAGTATTTATACTGCATTAAGATATTTATTGCAAGAGAAAAACGAATTATTAAGATGGAATATATGTCAAGATAGCTCGTCCCGTTTCTGATTGCAGTTCATTGAAGTTAGTATTCAGTGAAATGTGTGTTTCTCAACTAATTGTTGTTTATATGCTGTCTAGGAAAGTTATGTTACTGGTGCTGTCTTTTTTTATACAAGCCGATTTAAGATTGAGGAACATCCTGTTGTTGGCAGATGGTTGCACGAAAAAGAATGAATTGACGATACAGTTAAAGAGATCAGAGAAAACGTTTTTTCATTGTTTTAATAAATCATGCCCAAGTGAGGCTAGTCTGAGCATACTGGAGGGGAAAACTTTCTCAAGTTTTGATGCAAAATGTAGTGGAAGACCCCAACAATATGTCGATGATAACATCAGTACCTTTTTGATGAATCATTTCTTCGTTCACCAAAGCAGTCGATAAGGAATCGGCAAAAATGTGATTCCAAGAATCTCAACGCTTCGTTTGATGAGTAAGGCAGGCTACCATGTATATGGACCCAGCTTTTTAAATGAATTAAGTGATCACGGTATGGATGTGCAGTGGAACCCTACTGACTGCTTTTCCCACCTTAGCGGCTCGTTGTAAGGTTATGATGACAGATGAATAAGCACTGTCTCTCAGCTCCCGGAATGTTTAATTCTGGACCAAGAACAATCCTCATTACTGTCTGAAAAAATTATCATTGGACAATTTGTTTTTTCAAGACGCATTTCATTAATGCGTAGCGCACAAAATATCCGATCGTGACTTATGGGCCACCTTGTACATTATGTTATTTATAGATCTTATTTAGAGAATAAAATTAAACTCGTAAACATAAAATTTAAATAAAGACATTAGTCTTTGAATTGTTTCAAAGGATTTCGGTCCACATTTAAAAGTTGTCCGTATAAGGAGTTTATACATGTCAGACATTTACCAAGATTTATCACTTACTAAGACTATACTACACTTGCAAATATGAAATTTCATATAAGCTAGTGTATTAGTGAGTAAATTAAAAGAACAGTATATTTGTTCATATTTTTACAAAGTACCTTACAAAATGAAGCTAAAAGAATCGAAACCTAATCAGAACTGGATAATAAGATTACAAATTAACTTCATATTTAAGTTTGTTAATTACTCTTTGAATATTTTTTGTTTTTATTCTAATAACATAGATCTAAAAACAATATAATATGAATCGAAAGACAGAAGTAAAGAAAACTTTTAAATATGATATTTGATGGAAACCAGTTTACTGTTATCCAATTTTTAAGGGCTTCCTATTTCACAGTGGCTCAAAAGTTGAATTAAATGTATATAAATATAGAAACTTAATCCGATTTTAATCCTTTTATCAAGGTCTTTCTTGTTGAAGTTTTAAGGAGTATCTGGGAGCATTGCCTTTCACATTATACAATATAAAAAAACACATTTATTCTCATCTTTGTATTGAATACTTGATGATTATTAAATAAATATGCTTTGTTTATGCAGAGAACGTTTTTAATTGTTTATGATATTGATTGAACGTTGTTTAACACTCGCCTCTTCTGTGATCCTTGAACCGTACAATTCGGATTACTCGAATGGGATGATACAAGTAGATCTTCAGTCGAATGTACACGAAACGAAGGAAACTCCACCATCTTAGCGTTTATCTTAATTAACAACAACCATTAGGATTGACTACATTGTAGAAGTGAATAGTATCTTTACAAAGTAGATACTTAGATTATTTCTGAATTATCTCAATTCCAAGCTTTAATTTTATTAAATGATTTTTAAACTTTAACGCGATTTCGAAATGTATTATATTAAAAATAGTTTAAAGAATATTAGAACTAGTGCTTTTTTCTGTTTTTTTTTCCTTTTTCTAACTAACTGTGTTTAATACATCTAGATATAGAAATTTGTAATTTTAGATTTGGGTTGGCAGGTAGACCTTTCTGAGCCCAAACCACATGATAATAAGGTGCTGAGATATATGCTGTTCTTTTTAGCTAATTGTTATTCTCTTTCCTAGTTTACCTTGAGGTGCTCGTGACTGTAGCTGCTTTAGGTTAGAAAGACAGAAAAGATAATGTTTAGTATATTTGTTGATGGTAAAGCAATAACATCATAATCAGATAATAACAAACAAAGAGAATCTAAATAGTGAAATATTGTAGAACTCTTTAAGATTGCTTTTAGAATATTGACTAAATTTTAAAAGTAACAAAAAAGAAAAACACAAAAACTAAAGTAATTTGCAGTAAAAAAAAAAGTTTCGCTATTTTAAATTCAGAATTTGAGATAAATTAAGAAGGAAATTAATATTTCTACATAAATAATACTATAAAAATAGGAAAGGAATAAAAAAATTAAAGTAGAGATATGGATAAATCTGAACTAAAATACGGCAACGAGTATGTTTGATAACAATGGATGAAAACAGACAAAATGTCGTTCAAATGGGATAAATGGAAATCAAATGCAGATGCAAAGCTACAAAAAAAAATTAAAACTTTTATTTACTTAATTCATTAAGTGTATAAAACAAATTGCTAAGCTCTTAAAACACTTTTGTGAATTATTATTCGTTTTATCAATTGTAACGTTAAGTGCTGTTATAGTAAACAGTTACTCAAAGTAATACATGTACCATGACATCATTATATTAATAGTGATTGAATCATATTAATTTCACAATGACTAATAAGCTATTAAAACTTTGAGAAATTTAAGAACCTGAATTTTAAAAGAACTGTTAGTGTTGAGAGTAGAAAAAAAAACAAATGAATATATTATTAATGAAAAAAAAAAAACCCAGATTTTTTTTAATACATATTATGAAAGTTTAGATTCATTCGTAGAATTTCAAAATCAACTTCAAGATCAAGATCTATTTATTCTTGGTAATAAGAAGGGTTGTGGCCAACGGAAATTAATCTAAATTGTCGATGAAAAACAGTTTAAGCCTTTAGTACTGTCAGGAAATCTAAGGTAAAATTTAAAGCAGAGAGTTGGGAAATCTCAAATTGTCAGACGAGCAAGAAAATAAAGCAAGAATTCGATAGAAGTAAATCAAGACTCTATATGTATTTAGAACAAAAAGACATCTGTACGCTACAAAAAAATATTCTAAAAAAGAGAAAAGCTCTTTTTTAGCTTAAGATTTTTCCTTACGATTTGCAATTCAGAAACAATATTCAGAAACATTTCAATTCAAGATGAATTTTTAATCTTTCAAAGTTACTGTTGTTGTTGTAGTTTGCCAAATATTTTGTGGAGACACTTTTAAATTAGATTTTGAATTACATTGGTTTTGCTGCTACATCTCTAGAAATCGTGGCTTACCAATTTGACTTACTGCATTGTAGCAACCAAAAAAAAAAACTTAAAGCTCTTTTGGAAAGCTTAAGGCGATTGTCTTTGGAATAATAATCGAGTAAGTTGGATTTATCTTTCATGTTGGCCAATATGCAACCGTAGTTACACCCTCATAATTCAATAATTAAACTTATCTCCTTCATCAAATGAGACTGAAATTTTATTTTAAATTTGTTTTTAATGACTTAAAAGTGTTTAAGTTTTTATAAATTCAAATCCTCTAAAAAGTGTGGAAGGGAGTTGCTAATTTCGTAGATTTTTTTTGTTTGAATTTGTGAAAAGAACATGATAATTTTTACATAATGAACTCATTTATTTGCAAGAATATTAAGAAAACTTTTAATTTGGATGGTGAGAAAGTAAATTAATGAGTTAATTCGATTGAAAATTCTATCAAAAGCGTAATTTCGATCAATTCTCTTTCTAATGATTCCTTAATGGCTTTAATTCGCACAACTGACTCATTTCTGATGACGAATCAAAAGTAATGATTTTTAAATTTCCAGATTCACATGTTAATTACGCGATTTAAATATGAAGTCGGCCAGATAAAGATCCAGGGAAGGTAAAGACTTTTTCCTTTTTATGGATCTCTTATGACAATCGATTGGGATTGCGAAGAGTCAACCTCCAAATCCCTACCCTTATAAGGGTTGAGGAAGAGACCGATAAAAGCTGATTGCTGCCTGGCTGTAATTTCAATTCGATAGAGTTCTGATTGACAACCATTATTTGAAAAGAAAGATCTGTGGGAGAACTTCTCAGAGAGTACTTTCTACAACTGCAGATGTCTGTCTTACTGAAAGGACAGACTTTTTTTTTATTTGTTTCGTTTGTTGACAAGAGTTTGTCCGTTTTCAGTTGAGTTACAGCCTGAATGACACTGGAATGCTAACAAGTAAGGATCACATCGAGATGTGACAAGTGACAACTGGGAAGGAGTGCTTTTCTTAGTGAAGTTCAAAGGCAGTCTCCCAAAGTTCGAGAAGATAAAAAAAACTGACTCGTGTCAAATTGGTTAAAAGAAGAAAAGCGAATAAGAGTAAACAAAAACAACGACAAAGAAAAAGTTACAAAACTACTTTGCTTTATGGTAGATCAAACATGTACTTTATGATAGATTAAATGAACTAGATAATCCCTGTAAATAATAACTTGATAAAAGACCGAAAATGAAGTATTTTGATTACAGTCGTTTCATTAGCAGCAAATAGGAACGTGATAATACACATAATCATGTATCTAGGAGATTATCCTTTAAGAAATACCTTTATTAAATCGAATAACTTCTCTGTTTATATCCTCAGAAATAGAAAACCCTAATCATATTAAAGTATTGATTTCTACATCTAGAAGTAATCTTAAATTGAAAACAATGATACAGTAATAAATGTGAACTAACTGTTTGACCTGAAAATGGAAAGCTGAAATTCTGATGGAATTTAGGCTTTACCCAAAAGACATTCTGTTCGTTTTGTTAAAATATTTGCTCATCAAATTATCTTAAGAAATAAAAAGACCAAACTTTCATAGTCACTATTTGAGAATTGGTATATAAAGTTTCTTTCTTTTAAACTATATAGGTGTAGATAAAAAATGTTATTACAATATGCAGTAGACCTCTTATCACAAAACATTTAATTAGATCGCCATTTGATATCAATTGTATAAGTTTTTTACAGTGTTTTCAAACTCAGAATGAAGTGATGAAAGGAATCTAAACGATACTAATTCAATCACATTGATCCATTCAATGAGTCGCTATTGAATTCATCTTTCTCTCAGAATCCCACGACTCACAAATGAATATAGCATTTTCTGATTAGCTCATACAGATTTTCCTCTGAGGCATTTTTTTTTTATATTACTCATAATTCTCAACATTGCTGTTCCTTTTGAATCAGCACTGTTTTAGAACAAGATAGCGGTACTGTTTGTGTCACTTTCATTGATTTCTAACGCTTCCTGGTTCATTTTGAAAATGTCAAGCACTAGCTAACTTTTAGCTTTTTTATTATTGACTAGCAAAATGACCCGTTCGGCGTTATTCCTTGTCTACATCATAAAGGGAACCTCTGTGCAACATTTCAGCTTTCTAGGTCCAAGGGTTTGGGCTGGGCGTTGATGAGTCAGTCAGAGTGAGTCAGGACTTTTCTTTTTATGTATTGTGATTTACCTTAATTGCAGATATTAATAAATTAGTAAAATTTTTAATTGCTATCGAAATATGGCTTCAGAAATTAAAACCAATTTAATTGTTAACAGTTTATTATTATTAATTATAAAAACTTCATGCAGAATCAAAAACAAAAAAAAATGACTTGAAAATGATTCCTAAATGAGAAATATAGAAATAGCATACGACGAAAAACAAATACAAAATAAATGGATACATTAAAAAAAATAATTTAAAAAGATAAACCAAAAGCACAATATTATGATAGAAAACAAAAACGCAGTGTGTCTTAGGCCTTAATAAGGCAGAAACTTTTAAAGAAGGAACTTAATTTAATGATGTTTGAAGCTTTTTGAAATTTACCAATGAGGGAAATTCACTCGTTGCCGAGTTCATTTAATGGCATCAAGAAATTCGTCGAGGAGAAATCATTTCTTTTCTTTTTCTTTAGGATCCAATTATCAGGATTTCCCGGATTTTAATTATCCTAATCAACTGCATCAAAGATGTCTGCCTGGGGAATCTAAAAACCATCTTTTACTCTCCAGTGATTTGATTTACGATAAAAACATTACTTACCTACACGTTACCTTCACCGGCTAAAAAAAATCCTCATTATAAATTTTTTTAATTTAACTTTCCTATCTTAAATGCTTATCAGAAATGTTAAAGCAATGTCTCCAGCTTTGTAGAGGCATTCCGTTCAGATTTCTTATAGCCTTATTTTTATGGAACCTATAGATAAAATAGATAATAATTCTAGTCAATGTTCTCATTCTATTTAGTTCACAAAGCACTTAATCCCCAACAATGAGAATTTCGCATAGCTACATGGATGGTATTTTTATTTTGTGGAAATTCTAGCATAAGCATAGGGAATCCTTTTTATGCATTTTATTCGCATTGGAAGGTTTAGGAATTAGTTAACTGTAAGATCATATAAATGCTTGTTTTAAGGCTTTTTTTAATTCCCGCTCCCATCTTACAAATATGCATTTTGGTCTATAAGGAACTACAGCCCGACCCAAGAGGGGAGGCCCCCCTTTCTTCAATGATAAAGTCCTAATTTTATTTTTGTAAATAAAACATTGGCGATTTCAATTTCCTTTTCTTTTTTTTTAAGAAAAATATCTTTTTCAGAAAAACCAACCAAACTAAATGGAGTTGTAACTTGTTTTCTTCTTTTATCATTTATTTACAGATTCTGAATGACCAGGGAAAGCATTTTCCGTAGGGATTGGAATAGGGAATTTTTTAATTTAAAATCAGCTACTTTTCTCTGAATTGATGTTTAAACATGAAGTTCTGTAAAACAATACCATCACCAATCTTCTGCTTCTGTATCTCGTTGCTGCAGGGATAAACGTGAGAAAAAAGAGGGTTTCAACTAATGAATATAGTTTCCACTGGAATCTCGAGGAGCAAAAGATATTATTGTACTGAAACGGGACCGTACAGATGAACCTCTCTGAAACGGGTCATTTCGTCCATCTGGGGAAGGAGGAGGGGTATAGTGTGGATAAAGAGAAAGTGAATTGGATGGAAAAATATCGAAGTAAACATTTATTTTTCTTCGAGCCGTTTCACTCTAGCAGAAAAGACTGACACGATATGCGCGTGGGAATTTGGTGGACCCTCACCATGCTCTGCTTACCCTAAGGGGAATGATGGCAAATGGGTGGAAAAAAAAAGAATCGGAGGGAATTGGCAACCATAGAATGAGAATCCTTAAGGAAACTGCAAATAAATGTCCCAGTGGGTATTTCTATTTCCTGGTTGGATTTACTGTCTAAATGGAATTTTGTCTTTATTCAAACATTGGTTTTGGCTACAAACACCATTCTTGAAGGTTTATAGTACAGAGAATTATAAGAAGTAGCTAAGAATTGTTCTTAAAATGTTGAAAGTTACTAAATTTTAATTTTAAGTTGACGTTGTTGAAAGTTACTACATTTTTTTAGAAAACAGTTTGAAACTCAATAACAATATATGCATAAGAGAAGATCAATAGTGAAATGCTTTGATAATACATTATTATAGCAGCATACAACATAAACTTATTTCGCGAACTAATCTACTGTAATTTATACATTTCTGACATATAAAACTTGTTAATAAATTGTTAATACATTGTTTTTTATATATAAATTCGAGGTAAATAAGTTTTTATTGAATGTCATGAAATAGATTTGCACATGATAGTGAATAAAAGCAAATGTGTTTACAGAGAAACTCAATTAAACTTCAATTCGTTTATCTATCCACAAACTAGACCATCCCCCGTGTACAGATTGAGATATGTTGAGATGGATGTTAGATGAAGTAGAGTTCGGGGACCTAAAGTCTCCGTCTCTCTCTCTCTCTCTCTGCCTGATGTCGTTCGGCGTCTAACCTCTGTCTCTCTTGTGTTTCTTCCGTTGTCTCCTTAGCTCTTGACCATCTTTTAAGTTCGGCTTCATTCTTTCGATCCAAATCTGTCTGTTGTGCTCTTTTCAATCGTTTCCTCTAAATATCTTTCATAATATCGTTTATAATATGTGATGTATGAACATATATAATCAGTCGGTGCTCTTAAATAACAACCCATATACATTCCTAACCTTATTTACTGTTAACAATTTGGTTTGGTGATTCTATGAATTTACAGTAAATAAGGTTAGGAATTTATATTGGTGGAATTTATTTAAGCGCACGGATAATCCAAGAAGAATCGCTTCTAATGAAAGCGGTTATGATTTGTTGAATAGTTGAGCAAATAGTGATATTTATTTCTTTTTGAATAAACTTATTATTTGATAGCGCGCCATTGTTGACGCGCTATTGTTGACGGAGTGAACGCAACATTTTGAAGTTCAACAATGCTCATTTTGCATTTGTCGACTTCTTTGCAACAATGACAACTGAACACCCGTTTTCCATTGTTGCACTACCATTGTGAATATTGGAAATCACAACAATTGCGCTTTTTGCATTTGTCGACTTCCTCGCAACAATACAAAAGGAAACACCGTTTTCCATTGTTGGACTGCGCCGGACAGACAGACAAAGAAATAAAAGATTTTACCTAATATATAAATTTGAAACTACGAAATTGCAATGCAGTATTGAATAAAGTGAATAAAGAAAAGTTTTTTTTATGCAAAGTGCTGAATTCCCTTTTCTTTATTCACTTTATTCACTGATTCTTACAGCACGTTAAATTCCTTTTCTTTTTTACTTTGCAGTGCAATATTGTTAGAAAAAAATTGAATTTCGTCATATTCGGCTTCTTAAAAAATCAGATCACGTCTCAACAAAATAAAAATCGAAACTAAGGCAATTAACAAAAAAAAAACAAAAAAAAAAGATAGATTCACAACAGTAGTTGTTTATTCGTTTTTACGGGGCTCATGAGCATTGTATATTATAATGTGGATATGCTTCTAAGTGACAGTCCTGAGTTTTCATTTCAATAAGAGATCTATGTGAAATAAGATATCAAGTGAATATGTAGGTGATCTAAAAGAATGACTTAAAAGTAAGAAGCATTACGAAAAACTTCCATAAACATTTTAAACAATTTTTAATGAAAACCTGGATTTTATTAATGAATTTAGATGAGATTGCTTAATATAAATTCTATTCAAACATTGATTTATTTACAAACAGAGGGAAAACAATGAATAACAAAACTGCCTGATAATGAGAAGTAAACCTACTAAGCTATTTCCACAACAGAAACTGATCGTAAATTCGTTTGTTGTCATGAAAAATGAATTGCTCTATAATCAATAATTAAAATCCAATAAAAATTGAGCACTATAGAACTTTCGGTTGTAATTTGAAATAGCCTACATAAAAATCTGCTTAAATTAACTTTAAACGTATTCCCTCTTCAGGCTAAGGCTTGAGAATAATCTGCAACATTCCAAGCATTCTGTGGCAGAAATAGGTTCCTAAAATTAAGATCACTTCAGAACTAAACACCGAAAGGGATTAATGAGCAGTTAAGTTCGGAACTAAGTGGCCTGTCCGGAAGTTTAGTGTTATAAATATTTGATCCTAAAGGCTATTAGTGCCACCTAGTGTTCCTCTTGATTACTAACATTCATTATCGTTTTCGTTTATGAAAATCATCACAAATTCATAACTTGAAAATGAAGTTAACTTTTAGATTCCGTCTGAGCTACGAAAGCTTAATTACTGAATGAATTAGTAATTACTATCTTTTTTTGCTGTTGTTGGATGGAGTTATTTCAACGCTACTAAGGAAACTTTCTTTATTACCTTAGTGGAAAGAAGAAAGTTGAGAAAGTTAGGTATCAAAAGGTTTCCATGCATTAAAAAACTTCAAAGTGAAAGGGTTTAGTCTTCCTATAAATAAATAAATTCAATTATGTCTTTCATTTGACCTATTTGTTTACTTCTCCAATACATAAGAATTAACAGATTGTAATTCAGGATATAGGAATTTTCTCGAATGGAAAACCTTCATTAAACTACAAAACTAAGCAGTATAGGGTTGATTATGTTACAAGTGAACGATTTCGAATCTTCATAATACAGTAGAGCCTCGATTATCCGAGGTAATGCGGACCGAAGGTACCTCGGATAATCGAAAACTCGGATAACACGGACTGTTGCCTAAAATCGAGAGGGAAACGTATAGTAAACTGGTGAAATGAATGAAAACGTGATCAAAGATGTGAAAAAAGGCATCTACTGTATTATCAAATAAAAAAATGACTTAAAAATATATGTAAAAAAAAAAAAAAAATTCAAAATGGAAAAAAGACATACACTACATGTTCCAGTTAAGAAAGTTATTTCTTCAAGAAGTCCATAAGTGTTTTCTGTTTAACGGAATTCGCTCGCTTATTTGCCGCGTTTCACGCAATCGTCGTAGCAGTAGAAGGTCTGTTGAAGTTGTCTCTGACTGTTGCTCTAGGTACTCGATGGCCTTTTCTATCGCTTTGCATCCTTCACTGTGGCTGATTTTCTCATTCTCCATTTCAATGTCTTCAATGTCACTTTCACTTTCTTCAGCCTCTACATTCACTGCCTCTACTATCATCGTATGAGTCACTTCCAATTCATTAAGTTAAAAAAAATTTTTTTTTTTTTTGGGGACTACCTCGGTTAACGCGGAACTCGGTTAGTCGGGGCTCGGATAACCGAGGCTTTACTGTATTACGAAAATCCTTGACGCCACATTTGATCCTGCTCTACCTTATAGCCTTTATTGCTAACTATTGCGCTGTATCGCAATTTCCATTCCAAAAGACTTCTTCTCAAGAATTCGTATCATTCGTCTCCCATTCCTCTCTATTGCCTTTCCACAAACCGTCCAACGAACTTGGTCGCCTACTTCCAAGGACTCGTTTTAATAACCAATACCCTCAAAAGTCCTTCGGGAATGGACAGAGGATTTGGCCGAAATATCAGAAAAAGGAATTGCACGTATTGACGGTTTTTGTTCAAGGGTTTTGAAGTGAACCAAGGTCGACTTAGAACTGTGATTGGAAGCTTTGTCTTGGTGCACCCAAACTTGATTTATGTCTGGTCCATACAGGAAGGGAATTTCTTTGCGTTATAATGGATACAGCACATTTCTCTAATAGTAGTAGGAGTTAACTTTGACATTGCTGGCTACATGACGAGTCTGGAATTTTCCCTTACAGCAGTATCCAGCGAGATCATGAAATCTGTCGGAAAATTTTCCCTACATTCTTGATACTATTTTTGATAATTGTTTTCACTCCTTGGCCTGTATTATACTGCTCTGGGCTTGCTAGTCACTTAAGTACACATGTATCTCGTCCCAAAGTCGCAACAAATTTCCATTTATCGCCGGAAAGATAGAGCTCGTATAATTTTCGGTAATTGATGCGTGGCTTTGCAACATGTATCGGCAGCAGCTTATGCAGTCTCGAGATTTGTAATGTTTAACCAGTTGCAGTTTCTGATATAGTATATTCTGTAATGAGAAACTCTTTTGTCTTGCAATAAAGCTTTGCGTTTTCGGATTCTCTCTTGTGATTAAACGCTTCACTTTAGCAACCACCACCGAAGTTTGACGAGCTACGAGTTTCTGCCTCGAGGATCCTGATTCGTTCCCGATATTTGACTTGTTCTTTTTTTATTTAAAACGTTGTTCATCCCTTCTTTCAAAATGTATAATCCTCGGGTTTTGCACATCCTTAATATGAAAATCTGGCGGAAAATCGCAGAATATGAAAATTTGACGTCGGAAAGGGCAGTAATATAGCCCTCTCAAAACCTGTCTATTTACGGTGGCATTATAACCGACACATATTATTAATTAATGGAATGTTCGCTACTAAGCTGTCTTTATAACCCTTGGACGAATCACGGGTGCACACCTTACGTAAGCTGAGATTTTGCATTTTGAAATCGTTCACTTGTAACGTAATTAAGCCACTGCATTGTAAATAAACTATATTGAATATATAAAATAAAGATATTTATAATTGAACTTACCTTTATTAGCCTGAAACAGTGGCTTATATTGGATAATTAATTATTATGAATAATAACTTACAAAATCATTAAATAAGAATCATGTTTAGAGGAATTTAATGGACATATATTTGTTGATATTCGAAGGAACTCAAATTGAAATTAACAGTTAATAATGTTTCTTCATTTTCAGGATTTTATTGATATTTCGGAAAAAAAATATCATTTTCAAAGCTAGGATTCAAATAATAATTTTTAAAAATTTGTTGAATTTAGGCAAAATCAAAAGGCGGAGGTGGCAACTGTTCGAGCCGTGTTGTAATGAGTGACGATATTATGAGAGAAAATGATGGAAATATGCTAACTATGGCATTGATAGGATGTCTGTCTGACAATGTACAGCAGGTAAGATTTATTTCCTTACTAAGCATTATCAGTCATTATTAGCATTTAATGCAGCTTACATCAAAAAACATAAATCATATTTAATCTAAAAATTAAGCTAAAACAGTTGTCTTGTACTGTGGGCCCGTTACCGAAAAATTTCTGGAGTTAATGGAGATGATGGAGTCTCGAGGCCTTCTATAGCCCACTTCGGGAATTACCTGAGATTAATACTTCCAGAAATTCGTCATTTCAGTAGCTGAAACGTTCTTAGAATAAGCAATTCTTGATTAGTTATAAAAACAAACAGTAGATCGTATAAAGGTAGATTATGACCTACAGCTCCGTATGTATGGGCTGAATTTATACCAAAAATCAACAAAACCTCAGTTACTAAAATCCTTACTAAGTTTAGCTAAATAGTTTTTCGTTATCAACCCAACTTACTTATGTCCTAATAAGGACATAAGGCTTATGTCCTTATCGACAAATTCGAATTTTATAGAATCACATGCTACAGAATTTCATAGCATCAAATTTTATAGAATCATTAGTCATTCTTCATTTGATTAAATCTAACTAAAGGTTTCAGCTGTCTTGGTTAAGAAGTTCCAACCAAGTTATTTAAGCCGAGAGAGGGACGGATAGATTATTTTAATTGTAAACTACAGAGGGTTGTTTACAATCTATGGTAACGATTTGCATGGCACGTGACGACGCAACCAATCACAGTAGGTATGCAAATTTATGCAAACGTACAGGTGAGTACTTAAAGATTAATGTGGAGGGGTGCGGGTTAGTTTGTTCGGAGAAATGCCGCCGAAAGTGTCACAGTTTTGGGAAGGGTACGTTACAGCCCTTTCCGACGCGAAATTTAGTTATTCCGCAATAATTACGACATGTAGAAAAAGAGGTTTCACCATTTCGAAGAAAGGAGTTCATAATGTGTTGGCTGGTGTTGGTTTGGCCCGTACAGGACAGATTTCCGGGACTGAAAAGCAAGCAAATCCAGGGCACATATAAGTCGCACAAAGACTGTCATTCAGAAAGTCAAGAAAATGGTGATGGGGAACAATCCAGCGACCCAAAGGACCATTGATGCGAAGGTAGGAACATCTCTTCGTACCGTAAACAAGATTACCCATAAAGATTTGGGACTTCAAAAGAGACATAAAAGCAAGGTTCACAAGCTCTTACCAAAGCACATTTCAGAACGTAAGACAAATTGCAGAAAACTGTATGAATGACATCTCGCTGGGGATAAATAGAAGTATGTGGCCACATTAGACGAAGCATATGTTTATCTGTCCGACTGCAATAAACCAAGGGCGATTTTCTATCGCCCAGTGGGAGCCAAATCGTTTCCAAATTGGTACAGAGAAGGTCGTGAAACTTTTTCGAAGGGATTCATGATCGTTGCGGGTTATTCCTATCAAGGCAAGCTACAGATACATTTGAGCAAGGGAGGGTGTCTCAAAATGTAAAGGTGAATTCTGCGTACTATCAGGATCACGTACTGACACCAATTTATACACAGGAACCACCTGCTCTTTACGGAAACGACGTTTCCAAGGCCCATCTCCACCAAGACAAGGAGTCCAGCCATACGTCTAAATCGACCCAGAATTTTCTGACCCTAATGGAATAGCAAACCGGAATCCAGGCTATACCGTTTACCGAGATACCAGTGACGTCTCCAGACGCATCGCCCATGGATTTTTGCGCATTTGGACTATAAAAACGAGCCTTGGGAAGACGACGTCCTCGTTCATTGGATGGACTCTGGAAATGTTGTCAGCAGGAGTGGCAACGTAAAAGTCTTCCCGTTCTTCGCAGTAGTCTCCTGCAATGGAAACTGCGCTGCAGAGCGATAGCAGTATCTCATGGCCATCAAATAGAGCATGATCGTTGGTGGACAAAGGGAATTTCTGGGAAATAGACCCCAATCCAAATCGTTACCATAGATTGTAAACAACCCTCCGTATATTCTAATGTTTTGACTGCTTTTTTTTGTCTAAGATGTTAAAACATAATTAGGATTTATACCTTGTTATCTAAAGATATATGCAGTTTTTTCGTTTGTTTCGGAAAAAAAAACCTTAATCCCAATATTTCTGTAAAAAATAAAATAAAATAGTATATAAAAATCCTAATCACCAATTAATTTATTTCATTTGCATTTTAATGATAATCCCAAATCAATTAATTATATTTCGAAATCATTATTAATTCAAAATTTCTGCTGAACTAAAATAGAATGTATTATCCTTCATTTGTATGTAAATTCAGGACAGAATCTATTCTCTTCCATAATCACAGACTTTAATGGTAATCAATACCTAATGGGAGTTTAAAAATTTTGGTTAATAATTCATAATAGTAAGTGAATAATTCAAGTTATCTTTACGTTAATTAAAATTTGACACTAACAATTAAATATGGTTTTATTTGCTATTATTAGTTTTTGATTGATGTTAAAATGTCTTCCCTTGGGTTGAATTCTGTTTATGGAATTTTATTTTACTTGAATTCCTGGCTCTGGTTTTCTGCTACTGTTTTATTTCTAAGAAGCCACTGAATTTCAAATGTATTAAATTAACGGATGACTCAAAATTAAAAAAAACAGATTTCTTCTGCAGATTTAATAATAATAAAAAATCAACAAAAACGGAGGCTTTTCGATTCTAAAGAATTTTAAAAATATCGAAACATTTGAAGAAAAAGTGACGTTTGTTAAAATTGAAAAACTTGGTTTATTTCTTTTTAAACATCGACTTTTCTTCATTCTAAATTAGATGTGAGATTTGGGAGTAGGTTAGTAAATAGGGATATTCAATTTCTATCCTTCGTCAAACGGCCTTGAAGCTGGATTGATTTGGCAGATTTATGAGGAGAAATGTAAGTATTCCTTAGACGTTAGCGACATCTGCCAGGTTAAGAGTAAACAATTCCCAGCTGCTCTTCTTTTCCAATCCTTCATTCATTCCAAACGAGCCATTTATCAAAAGAAATAGAGCGAGAAATCAATGCGTCAAATTCTGAAGAAAAAGATTATACGAATATTTAAGACTGTTTGAAGTCTATCATTTTGGCAACTTATCTACATAAATAACAACAAATAAAAGATAACTCAGTATTGCTGCTGTTGTCTTTTATCTGTAAAAATAAAGGCTTTAAATTATGTCTTCGTCCTAAGCTATCAATAGATACACATAGAAACTCAAATAAACCGAGAAATCTATAAGTACTTAACAGACTGAATATTCATTACCTTTAAGCAAATTTAAACCTAAACCACCAACTCCATTTCAGGTTTTAAAGATTTAAATGTTGGGAAAGGCTATGAATTACAGTAATGAACCTTTCTCTAACAAAGTAGATATTTGAACCTAAATATTGTTGACCTAGTTTAGGTACTTAATCAGCAAAATGTTATATTCTGGTATACTATTGTTGTTATTGCTACCGACGAGTTTCCTAGATTGGAAGTGAACTTTGGAATGCAGGATATTAAGTGCTTCTAATATAAACTTATTTAATAACTTATTGTCGACGTTATTTCGACGTTATTTCGATATTGCAAGAAAGGAAATGCTGTGATTTTAGATGAAGTAATTTCTTCCCAAATTCTCTTATACACACCATTTATCAGAAATATACTTAAAGCAGATATAATCCGATCATTCTGGTATTTAAAACTACTATTAAAATGGATTAAAGATGTCGTAGCTCTTTCGTACCACAGGTTTTAGTTTTGAAATGATAAAAAGAAAAATAATTAAACAAAATTTTATTGTTTCTTCCATTAAAGCAATTGCTTTTAAAAACATTTTGTTTCTCTCCGATGACCATCATATCAAGCAAAAGGCCAAACAAATTGTATCTATTACCCAACACATAAATGTCGCCGTATTACGCATTCATCTATTTTTGTCAATGATTACTCAATTGGTGGATATCTAAAGAAATCATAGCGAAACAGATCTCAACATATTTCTCTGAGACGTTAGCCATGGCAACCTCTTTTGTTAGTGTCTTGGTCCGATCAAATAATTGTAGATCTATTTAAATTTCAAGATTCTAATATTTATTTGTAAGACATTTACTTCTTTAGACGAACACATATGTTCCAAAGAGTGATGTTATTCATTATGTGAATGCATTAATCTATAATCAATGAAGTGCGTCAAAGGATACAATAAGCAAAATTTGGAACTTTTGTTCGTAAATCTCAAAATGTTTTAAAACTTAATTTTAAAAATTGTTAAAGAAAAACAGTTTTGACCTTTTATCTTTATTTGCGAACAGTCTTTCAATGGTATGTGTTACCTCGCAGCTACCTATAATCCAACCAAAAACAAAAACAGTTCATCAAAGAAAAAAAAAGTAAAAATGTTAGAAATGAGTTAAATGTTAATTGTCATGATACTTGATGAAGACACAATTAGGATAATTTGACCAGGAATTCTCTGGACACTTCGAGAAAAAACCCAAACTCTGGTAAGGAAATTTTCATGTTTTGAAATAATCCCCAAGGCCGCAAAACTTTATTAGAATATTTTTTCTAATAATGATGAATCTATCTGTTAGAAAAGTATAAAAAGTAGCGATAGTCCATGCTATTCTGAGTGCCACTGTGAAATGTCCTGAGAATATTTCGCCGTTTGGATTTGTTCGCCTACCGATCAAATGGAAAGTACGTCTCTTTTAAATTTCATCACAATTTTATCTAACTTGTATTCGATGTATATTTGTATCAATACATGTATTGGCGAGCGAAGGCATAGTAATAATCTGCCAAACACTCCCGGACAAAGCCTTAGCATTAATTTCCAAAGTTTGGCTACTGTGTAGCCGATATTCAGCAGAAAAGCTTTAATGATATCCATTATGAACTGGAAAAAAAATCAGTGGATTTTATAAAATTGATAAAATTATTGGCTGAACATTTCATTTCAGTTTATCCAATAACTGACTCTCATCGTCAAAGGAACAGGATATTGAAGAGGTCATTGAATTAATACCTCGCTATCGAATATCGATTAATCGATTCACAGGAGGGATTTGAATAGTGTCTGCCCATAGTCAATTGTGAATCATATTTAGATATTATATTCGGTCAAATGAGCTTTCATTATCCTTTTTTT
>JAFIDM010000003.1:66496915-66545679 GCA_023159025.1 Thereuonema tuberculata
TTTCTCGAAAGGAGAAAGAAAAGTTTGTTTTAAGTAGCTTTTAAGTAAATATCGTTAATTTCATTGACTTTCCAACAGTGTTATTGACAATGTGTATGTTTCATGATTTATTTGACTGTTTTCGTTTAGGTGGTATTTTGTCGATGTTTAAAAGAGTTATGCACTGAACACTTTATTTAATGTAGATTTAAAAACAAAGTAATTTCCATATTCAGGCGAACTACATGAAAAGGCTATTTGAATAAACTATTTTCAGTCGGAAATTGATTTTATCTCCGTAGAGCAAATGGAAGTTTGGTGTAAATTTACAATCACGAATTCGTAATGTGTCTCGGGAGACTGTATTGATATTTTTCTGAAATTTACGAGTCCTAAATAGTTAAGTGAAACAGTGAAAAAAGAAAGTTCTGATCCAAAGGAGTTCTAATACAATAAATTACCAATAAACTTAGCAATTGGTAATATACTATGAAGATGTTAGAAGAAGACAGGAAACAGTCACTTTGAAAACACTCTTTATCCTTGATGGAATTATAAAAAATCACACTTTAAACATAAATAACTATTTTTGGAAAATCCACCATCATTAATCCACCATGGCATTAAGCGCTACTGAGCACATGGATCACATGATACACTTGTTTGTCTACAATTTCCGAATTTTAAAATAAGAGTTAACTTATCGACATAGAAGAATCTTCAAGAATCAAGAAAATATATAGTTTTATATAGTTAATCCTTGCTGAACATTAAAAAAACTATATTTTATCTTACGTTGATATAGTAGCAGCCTTTCATAACCAGTCCTCGACACGAAAAGGTGGAAATATAATTTCACTCAAAATGTTAGCGGTCTGCTAGTAACTCACTTCAACACTAGATGGCATGTCAATGCAAACTACTTTAGTGCAGTACCGTCATCTCTTATATTTATGAAGAATTAGATAGGTGGCGTTAAAGATATACATGGCGTTATATGGCTGAGATACCTTAGTAGAAAAAAAAGTACAGATTCTTCAAACAACTACTTAAAATATTTTTTTACTTATTTTATTTCATTACTGTTTTTTAATTGATAAAATTTAAAGCTAGAATAATTTCTAATATTTTCTAAGATTAAAGTTATTAAAAAAGTTATAAGCTTTTTTAAGTTTATAAACTATTTTATAGTCCAACAGACGGATCTTGACGATCTCGTATTTTCGTGATTTCACGTAATTTACGCGAGAATAGCCTCTATCCATGTCTTTTCACAAAATGGCGAAGTAAATTGAAATATTTAAATGAATTATAATACGGGTAAATACAGGAGACTTTTACTACATTTTAAAATACTTTTCATAAATTGTAAACAGTCAATAAACAAACAATAAATTCATTAGGTAGCATTTTCCGAGTGACAGACATTCAAAATACTAAATTCCTTGAGATCTGCTGAAGAGGCTAATGGCCAGATCTCGTGTTTTCCGTAATTCTCACGCAAACGAGATCGTCAACATCCATCTCTTAGACTGTAAGTTTAAATTTATCAGCAAATAAAACATTATTATCCAACAATTTTGGATTAATAACAAAATTAAAAAAAAAATTCCAAACAATAAAAATCCAATATCCTTTTACTTGAAAGACGAATTATAGACAAAAAAAAATCATTCTGAGATGTTTAGAGTTTCTATACGTTAAAAGATGGTGATAGTTAGGAAACATCAAGCAAACATGAACACTCATTTTCTCTTCGATAAAATTGAGTTAAGAAGAAAACAAGAATGATCAAAATTAAGTGAATTTTGTTTAGTTAACTGTAAAATGCATTTAAATTCGTGATTCTTGAGGTTAAATATTTAGAAATCTATAGAAACTTACCTTAACTAATATGTAGTTAAAAAAATCGGACATCGAAGACAAGAAGTTATGCCATATTCAGCTCTATATCAAGTCTGCGTCTAAAAAAGACAAAAGAACAACTAAATACAATTCCAGAATTTTTAATGTAACTTCAAAGGAGAATCTTTATAAATATAAGTGCAAGATTTTATTAATGGAAAGCATTATATAATGTTTTAAAATTCAAACAAGAAAAAGGTGTAATTAATAACTGAAGACATGTTGGTTTTGAGTAACTATTTCAAATAGTTACTCAAAACCAACATCTCAAAACCAATACGACTATTTTAAATTGTCGTATTTTTTTTTTTAATGGAGAACCAACCAACTTACCATCATTTTTATGATACTAGCTAGTTTTCCGTAAAACACTAAAAACTGGTGAAGAATGACAAAGTCAAGTAAAGCACAGTGTTATGCTGATAAGTTATGAAGTCCGTCTTTTATTTCTTAATCCTTTTCATTTGTCTATAATGATATCAATTAGACCTTATCTCACTTGTTAAATTGTGTTATTTAGGCCAAGTTAAAAGTCAGTGCCTTCCACACTTTTTTCAATTCTATCATCCACACAATATGGAGGACCAAATTGAAATTGTACGTAAACAAGTTTAAACAATTATTAAAAATACGATTCTATTCATCCTAACAGAATAAGTTGAATAGAAATGTTTTCCAAATTAACCAATTTAATTAGAAATCTTATTCAAAATTTGTTGAAGAGAATATGATCTTCTTACTGATAGAAATTCTATAGTTCAAGGTTTCTACATTAGATCAATCATTATTTTCCAATTTAGTCAATTCATTAAACAAATGATGGATTGTTTAAGATAAGTACTTTTTATAATTCATAGTTTGATTAACTGAAATCCTCTTTTTTTTTTAAAATCTTATTGAATTCCATCGTGAATGATGAATGTCATCAAAATGAGAATATCAGAAGTGAATTGATAGATGAAGGTCGCTGTCAAGTGTTTAGGAATTTGCAGGATGAAATAGCATGAGAAAGGCAAAATAAAAACTACAGCCTACATTAAAAATAACTTAACGAACAATCATAAATGAAGGGCACTTTGGACAGTACTAGCATTTTTCTAAATGAGATAAACTGTAACAAAATAGGTAATGACTATAAACCTTCTAAATATGGTTTAATAATACTATTTACTAAAATCTAAAAAAAAAAGTTCAGGTTGTATTTTATTACAGATCTGAAATAGATGGAAGTAGATGTCTTCCCCTCCACCAACTGAATACTTGTAAATCGTGTAGTTATTATATCCTAACATAAGCCATTGCTATTAGCTATCAATGTTTATCTGTATAATTCTTCAAATATAATTTTTTTAGGATTAATATTGATAGGATGCAATTTTCGACTTCGTTTGCTGATGTTGTCTCCTTAAAAAGATAGTTTATGGAATTATAGTTTACACTAAAAAGGAGCAAAGATTTTAAGAAACTGATGAAGACTTAGTTATTCGTTACATTCGAGTAAAGTGAGGTTTTTTAAGATATTTAAACTTCATTTCTTAGTTTTGTATTAAATTGAAAATAAGTTCAAAATTCGCAATGTACCTGTTAACTCAGCTGTTGACCTACGCTTCCACAATGACACAGCTTAATGTCATAAAAAGATAGAAACTTTTTTAAATGACTGTTATAAGATTTAGAGACAGTCTCTCCATTGAAAATTTAAAAAGATAAATCCAATCAGATTATTTTGTTTTGTCAAAAGTCATCGAAAAATTCTTTCATTTCCAGCCTGATTAATATTTTGTTTTTCAAGGAACCATTTTGAACTCTTGAATATCCTTACAGAATATATTTATAACCAATTTTGATATACACAATATCTTTTACTAAGTCGAATACTTAATATCAATACAGGAGATGTCAAAAGATTTCGTATTGTTAGAGCTACAAAACTTCAAAGTGAGTGGTTTACAAAATGTGTATATAGTAATTATGTTTCGAAAAATTTTCTTATTAATTTTTTTTGCAAATTACTATAAAGTAACCTTCAAAAAAAATAAGAACAACAACAATAATTGAACACAGATTATTTACATACATTCTAATTTTTCCTAGATTTAAAGCTAGATTAAAAATTAAAATCTCTACTTTTGTGGTATTGGCTTAAAGTGATTATTCTTAATACTATGAGCAAATCTGTGATGTTCCTCAGATCCGCCTGTCTTTCTTCCTTCATTAATCATTGTCTGGAATTTGATAAAAGTTAAATGTTAAATGATAAAATTTAAATACGGAAATTTATCGTTAAATTTATAATCCGCTTTCTCATTCATTCATTTTTTTAAAATCTTGCCTCTGGATGGGAAAATCATTTTTTTTAAAAAATTAACCCGATGTCCTTTAATTATTATTTGCCAATCATTATGGTCTTCAATAATGCTGAGGACGACTTGTCTTTTCCTGATTTTCTTTATGTCAAAAGGCAGACAGACAAACTCTCAAGATGGGAAGCTCCAAGAATGGGAGAACTTTCAAGAAAGGGAAATCAGCCTTTGGGGAGGCTTCGTACGGATACTAAAACAAACCTTTTTTTTAATACATTTTATTTTCAATACTTTTTGATAAAATGTAGATATTTCTTTTCCTAATCCAAAATGAAGTAACAATGAATCACAATGCCTTTGTTCTGTAAATGCGGTTGATTTTTAATTACAGATTAGACTTGAAGCTACATGGAGCCAAGTTCACACTCAAAGTACATAAAATTTATTACAAATGATAATGAAGATATTTACAGACTACTGATTGACAGTTTCGAATCAGTAATATATATAAATATAACTTAACTAATAACTTTTGTCTGCATTAATGTTTGTCTATTGAAGAAGCACAAGCTATAAGCGATTTCATAAAACATCAGGATTTTTGTCTCATTGTTATGAAAAATGTTTTTGAGATGAATTTAGATCCATGTTAAGCTAACAAAGGCAGCTCCATCACGAAGACCTCAAAACTGTGACTTTTCTTAATAATCATAGTCCTATTTTAAACTCGTTAATAATGTAGTTTCTTTCTTTTTTCTTTATAGTCAATGAAGAGTTTTTCTATTCGTCCTGGGAAACAATATATAACATTTGCTTTCCCCTACATGGAGAAGTTGATCCGTCGTTTCGGTGAGACATCTCCGGTGCTGGACGTGGGCTGTGCTTCCGAGCGTCCCCACTGTATCACACCGGCGCTCTTGTTCGATCAGTGCCTAGAAGTCATCCAAGGCTTTCAAACATTTGTCACCTTAGCTCCGTGTATGAACAGGTAAGAATTAAGGAAGAAATAAACTCTTGATAATTTTCTATTCAGTGTACATAACTATTAATGTTGAGAATTCATAAAGAAACAAAACTAAATATTTATGAAAACAAAATATGGAAGAATAAATAAAGTCAACAAATTCAAATATATGGGAGAAATAATCCAACCTAATGCATTAGACAAAGAAGCCAACTTTGCAAGATCAAGAAAAATGGAAATGGCATTCCAGTTAACTAAAAATATATACAACAAAAAAATCAGTCTCCATAAATACTAAACTTAAACACTACAATACAGTGATTAAACCAGAATGTTTATATGCCTCGGAGTGTCTTGCAATGAACACAGCCAAACAACTAGATGAAATAGAAAAGAAGGAGAGAAAAATAATACGGAAAATTCTTGGGCCCATATATGATAACGGAATATGGAAAATGAGAAGTAATGAAGAAGTCTACAAGAAGACAGAGGGAATTGTGAATACAATGAGGAAAAGGAGGATAACATTCTATAGACACATGAAGAGAATGGAAGAGAGTAGAATGACAAAACGCCTCTTCAATTACTTCGACAAAAACCCAAAGACACAGATAACCTGGTTCAAAGAGATCAGAACCGACCTAGAGGAAATGAACATTACTGAGGAGGAAATAGAAGATAGAAATAAATTCAGATCAAAAGTTAAAGACTTTAAGGGTTTTCAGAGGAGGCAGAAAGTGATTGGGAGCGGAGTTTGGACTTTGGAAAGACGGGAAAAACAGAGGGAAAGGATGAAGGAGTATTGGAAGGAGAGAAAAAAGAAGGAGAAGATGAAATCATGAACAGTTATTTCACGTGGTCCCCAGTCGGCCAAAATCGAAAGAAGAAGAAGAAAGCAGTACATGTAATTTGAAGGTATATTGTTCATTACACCATTAAATAAAGCGAAAGAAAAGCATTTTATAAAATTCGATAATTTATAATTTTAATATTTATAATTTCAATATTTATAATTACAATATTCCCAATTTCAAATTATACGCAATATTTCAAACTATACGCAGAGCGAAATAGAAATAAAGAAATTTTATAAACAAATGATCTTTATGTTTCATAAAATATTGTAAAATATAATTTTTCTTACTAAATATATATGTGGTAAATGCAGACAATCGTTAGATATATCTGAACTTAACCTACATCTCCTACTAAATATCAGCAATGCATCAAACTGCAGTTAGGGTGAGGTGGGACACACTAAACAATTTTTTTACAATAACTCCTAATGTATTTATAGAATATCAAATGGACATGATTTTGCTTATTCACTGTCATCGCTCTGGCAAGCATGGCACACAAAATAAGCATCGTTTCCGTTGAAAACACACTTCACATGAAATCACAACAAACACTGTAGGCACTGCACACAGTTTTTTTTTTTTTTATAAATGTTTTTACATTCCCGACACACATCACTTTTGTTCCATCCATCGGATTTAGTTTTCTTGCTATTCTTGTTAGCTAACTTCATTTTCCTTTGTTTAATTTGGTTGATAAATGCAGGGTCCGTCAGTATTTGTGATTCACCAGTTTTTCGTTTCCTGTTTATTGTCTTTGAAGTTGAAGGCACAGGGTTAAGTTCCTCGAAACTCCTTTCAGATAACTCGTCCGTTTCTTATGGCACTATTGTTGTTTTATCGGGTTGGTTATGGGCGTTTTGTGGCTGTTGCAGAGTACTAGATGATTGCTGAATTTCTTCATGAACAGTCCCAGGAAGAAATACATGCTCAGGTAGGCGATTGGGATTGAATGGGTGTATTCCTCAAGCATTAAAACCCGTCACTGCATTCGCAACTGTGGCCGCACGACTCCATGCTTCCAGAAAAATACCACTTTGTATCTGATGCCTTTGACTTTGTTGAATAAAAATTATCTTAAAAACTACTTAAAAGCATTAAAAACTGTTAGTGTCCGTTTGCCCCTATATTGGTGTGTCCGTGTGCCCCCACTTGTAGTGTTGTATGTTAATTATTAAAATCTCTAACAAATGGCAGGAGCATGAAGTTTAAACTTACGCACCACTACAGTGTGCATTGGCATTACTTAACCTCGTGGCAATACGTTAGAGCACGTAATTGAAACCGTAAAAAGCTTATATTCTAAATGCATATTTCTACTGTCTGGTGTTCTAGCTATAGTTTTTTCTTACCTGTCAAGTTTTTGATGAGGATGGGCCCGTTATATTTGAATATATAAATGGAAGAGGTGGTGGGATAATAATGTATTATAAAAATGAATATACATTGATGAATTTTCAGATTGACACAATAACATTTGAAAATATTACATGTGTACTTAAATATAAAGATATTAATATAAGTAAAATTGATAATAGTACAAATTTAAAAAAATTATTAATAATTTATAAACCTCCTCTAACGAATAAAAACTATTTTCTTAAAGAATTAGAAAACACTATAGAATATGCTCATAAAAAATTGGAAAAAACTAATAATTTTATAATTATTGGTGATATGAATATTAATATTCTAGAAAAAAAAAACAATTCTTTGGTACTGAAATATTTAGAAATTTTTAATACTTATGGCTTTGAGAATTTAATTGATACTGCAACTAGAGAAGTACAGACAATAAAATCTTATACTTCAACATGCTTAGATCACTGTTTTATTAATTTAAAAAATAAAGATACTAAAAGTAATATTATACAAACAGAAATATCAGATCATTATATAATAATGTTAGAAATATTTAATCAAAAATTAAGTAAAAGTAATCAAAATCTTCAAAAATTCAGAAGACACAATAATATAATAAATGAGGAATTATTTATTGAAAAATCAGAAAACTTACTTAATAATATAAGAAATAAGCAAATAATTGACCCAAATAAAATAATAAATAAATTTGTAAAAATTATAAATAAATCTAAAAAACAAATAAGTAATAAAGAAAAATATAGAGAAAACCATGAATATCATTATCAAACTAAAAATAATAAAAAACAAAATTATAAACATGAATGGATAACAGATGAAATATATAGTCATATTAAGGAAAAAGATAAGTTATATAAAAAACATAAAAACAATAAAACAAATAAAGAATATAGAGAAATTTATAGAAAAAAGAGTAATTGGTTAAAAAACCTAATACAAAAAACAAAGCAAAGATTCTATCAAAATAAATTTCTAAACACTTACAATAATAATAAAAAGACTTGGAATATAATAAATAATATTATAAAAAATAATGAACATAAAACTATTGATAAAAACAAAATTTGTAAATTAATAGAAAAATATAATTATAAGCAAACTGATGAATTATTTGGTAAAACATTTAGTAAAGTTGTTAGTACATGTAATTGTAACACTAGAAGTAATAATACGGATATTGAAACTTCAATAAATTCAATAGTGTTTAATATACCTAGTATTGAAAATATAATGAATATAATTACATTAATGAAAAATAAAAATACTGTTGGTATTGATAATATTGCTGTAAAAGATATAAAAAAGTATATGGATATATTTGCAGCAATATTGCATGAACTTATAAAAGCCATGTTTGAATATGGAACTTACCCAAGTATTTGGAAAACTGCGAAAATAACTCCAGTATATAAAAAAGGAAAAATTGATGATATAAAAAATTATAGGCCAATTTCTGTTCTTTCCAATATGTCAAAAATTATAGAAACATGCTTAACTAATTCAATATATAACTTTCTGTATAAATATAAATTACTAAAAAAAGAACAATTTGCATATCAAAAAAATTTAAGTACTGATAAACTCTTTCAAGATTTCCAAAAAATCATAAATTGTGCATTAAATAACGGTTATTATATATATATTATTTTTATAGATTTTGAGAAAGCATTTGATAGTATTAATCATAAGATATTGATAGAAAAATTATTTCATATTGGAATAAGAGGCAATATGATAGAAATATTAAAAAACTATTTAAAAAATAGAAAAATAAGAATTAATTTAAATTCAAAATTAGGTAAAACATATAAATTAAAAACAGGAATTCCTCAAGGTTCAAACTTAGGACCACTTTTATTTATTTTATACTTAAATACATTATATAGTACAATATCAACATCAAAAATTTTTGCTTATGCTGATGACATCATATTGATAAATATAAATGAAAATTATGAAACTGCAGAATACAATATACAAAAAGACTTTAATAAATTAATTATTTGGACACACAATAATAAAATGAAAATAAATAGTGAAAAAACAAAACTAATGATATTGAAAACAAAAAATAAATTTTTACATACAAATCCAGTAATAAAATATCATGATTATAATTGTTTATTCGATGATGACATAAACTTCCAAAGTTGTAATTGTGATAATATTGAAATTATTAAAACAATTAGATATCTAGGTTTATATATTAATGATCAATTCTCTTGGAAAACACATTATTTATATATATTAAATAAACTTAATTCATTAATATATATGTTTCAACATATAAAGGGTATCTTTTCTATAAGATACAAGATGTTAATATATAAATCATTTATAGATTCATTAATAAATTATGGATTATGTTGTTGGGTACATTTAGGTAATACAGACACTAATAACATAAATAGAATATTAAATAAAATAATGAATTACATAATACAAGATTATTGTATATTAACAAAAAATGAAAAAATACAGATAAGAATAAAATATAAAATTTTGATGCCAAAAGAAAAAATTTTATATTCTTTAATAATAAATAACTTTTATAAAATTAGAAATCAAATTAGAAATTATAACTTAGAAAATATTACTAGAAATACATTAATAAAGATTTTATATTATGAAAATCCTAAGAACAACTTTGGATTAAGAAATAAAAATAGAATTCTATTAAAGATTTTTATGCAAATTACAAATGAATTAAAACAAAATAAATTTAATAAAATAAGTATATTAAAAAGGCAAATACTGAAAAAAATAATATTTGGCGAAATTATCTGGAATATTTAGGTATTTTTGATTACATATACTATGTTTATATTTTGTGTGTTTTTGGTCTTGTGTATTGATATTTTGTTTATATATTTTTTAGTTGAATAATTTTGGCATGAGAGATTGTTATTTAAAGTTTTATTTTCACAATTAGATTTAGAAATTTTTAATGTTATACAGTATAAACATTATGTTATACAGTAATGTTATACAGTATAAACATTGAAAGAAAGAAATTGTAATTAGAATAATAAGTAAAAAATAATTTGGGAACCTTAAATTTGATTGTAATGAATGATATTTATAATAATTTTCTTTTTGTATTTGATTTTCTTTTTATATTTCTGTGATATATTGATTTTTATATAATTATATAATTGAATCTAATTTAAGTATAATTCGTATAATTGCGTAATTATATAATTTTTATATGATTTTATATGATTAATACTTTTTAAATTACAAATATAAATTATTTATACTTTCAGCACCTGCATCACAGGATTTCATTTTGAAAACCTAGCAGGACTGTAATTTTAAATTTAGAAATAAATAAATAAAATAAAAAAAAAAAAAAAAAAAAAAAAAAAAGATATACCACACAGTCACTCGCACGTTGCCTTATTTAACACTTCGTTACACCGGAAATAGAGTGGCCAACTTTGATACATGGAATAATGACACTTTTCTTAGGGGGGTGTCCGTCTGCCCACCCTTACCCTATATGAAGTTTTGATAGAACAAGCATTGAAATTGAGTCAAACTCTGAATTTATACATTGCATTTGAATGTTAAACATTTTAAGTTAATTTTGTATATATATATTCTTAGTCATATTATAACCTAACGTCTCTCTATTTCTATACTCCAATAGAAAAACGAAACACAAACCTTAGAAATTTATTCATAATATATAAATCATCTACAAGAGCTTCTGTCTGTAATAATGAATGAAATGATGATATTACAGCTTTAGATGGTACTGTTGTTGACCTCTTTGCAAAATAAGATCCCCAAATAAGATCCGTTTGCTTGAAACTGTAAGCAGGAGATTTCATTCGCTTGAGATAATCAAAACATATTCCAATATAAAATCAAACATGGTTTGTACAATTAAGTAGCTGCCATTTTTCTTCAAAGATATTACATCAAGAAAATTAAGTGTAAATATTTATTAAATTCGTTACAGCCTTTTCTATCAAAACAATTTTACTTCATGTCAGTCCTAAAATTATAATCTAAGAAAATCCTGAACTGCAAACATTGTAAATGAAAAGTAATTTTTTCAATTAACTTTAAACAATTTCAAACAACTGCCGTTCGTGGATAAATAAAACTACTAAATGTTAAATGTCTGAGATTAAAGATATTAAAAGTCTCTGACTTGAGAAAGTAATTACTTTATAAGTAATTATAATTTTAATTATACAAGTTTTTATGGTGATCTAGTGAAAATAAATCAAAAATGGCTGTTAATAGGCTTAAACTTATGTTGCTGTTTACTGAAAAAGATTCATAGCATATTAAATTAAATATTAATAGCATATAATATTAAATTTTACCAAAAGATGGAACTCAATTTTCTGATGTAGAAAGATATTAGCATGTAGAAAGATTATAGTCTGTTATTTAAAGTATATTAATTAACTGGCAAACATTAAAAGAAAAGGGAATGCGGGCATTTTCATTAATCGATGTACTTTGTAACGTTATAACTGGAATGAAAATGAAAAATCGAGCCGTAATTCGGATTTTCACAAACAGATGGCGTTTAACAGCAGGATCTGCAGATAGAAACTTAGGTGTACAAAACTGGAACTTACAAAGTTATATACAGTATTAAAATTTAAATATAATTACATCTTACATTAAACACCTATATTCCTTATTTATCATTTAAAATTAAATACTACAATTACTTACGATTGTTTTTCATTCACTTTAGTCCTATTTGTAATGACACCTTCATTTCAATTAAATATATATTATAAAAATATCTGAATTAGTTTTCATTCTTTAAGGTTTCATTAACATCAAATAAGACAGAATGTTTCATTAACATTCAAATATTAGTATAGTTTCTTGATTTTAAATAAAAAGAATAAATTTTGAAAATAATAATTGTTTTTTATTCCAATGTTTAATTAATGTTAAACTACAACATATTAAAACAGAAGTAGTCCTTGAATCTTCTTTTCTTTTCTCACCATTTTTCTATTTTTACATTGCACGTAATTTTTATTTAGAAAAAAAAGTTTTTAAAATAATAAAACTTAAGTCAAGGTCATCGGAAATTCCCAAATAACAAAAGAATTTAGAGATGAATTAAAGTGTTGGGAATAATTGAATTACATAACGAATAGTTTAAATGCTATAATTTTAAATATTATAATTTTAAGTTTCTTTAAATGTTCTTGAAGTTTGTTAAAATAATTGTTTCCGCGTAAATCTTTAGTAAGATAATGTGTATTCATATAAATGAAATACAAAGAAAAAGAAACCCAATGGAAATAGAAAATATAAATATAATGCCTTTTGAGTGGGTGTTAGTTCATTCGTAGTTCATCTTAGTAACATCGTATTTATAAAACAAAGTATTAATGTTAGTCGTTGATGTTTGGTTCCATTGAAATAATTTACCTTTATTCGAGATCCTTCGGATGGAATTCAAAGACAACAAATCTGCTCGTTAGTAACATTCGTGTCATTGTGTTGAAATATCCCCGCTGTTTACGTGTGTGAGTTTGATATACATCATCAATTCATTTTTTTCGATACCTTGAGATATTTTGGTCAAGAACATAATATAATATTTGAAACAGAATTAACTGTGTATTGATTAGTTTAATGTTATCAGTGAATAGTCATTGAATAACAAAGGATGCAGTTGTTGTTAGTGAAACCTATCAAAGGCGATAATGATCGAAATCTTTGCTGTACTGTGCTCTAATACTTACTGTATACAAATTACTTTAAATGCGAAACTTCAAAATCACTCAAGAAATTTAAAAAGTATGTTTACAGAAAACTCATTAGACTTTAAACGTCTGAAGAAATTTAAAAAAGTTATTTAAATAGTTACAAAAATAGACTTTTGATTTAGAATTTCATGGTATCTGAAACATTCTCATCTTTGGACGAGTCTATTGTCCTTCTAATAAAAAAAAAATAAAGTGAAATCCAATTGGATTTTAATGAAAGTAATTTTGCTTTGCTCTGTAAATAATAATTCAGTGAAAGCGTTTGACAAGAAGTCAATCTGAAACCTTTCCTATGATTTGTGAGCTTTGGTTGGACTGTACGGAAGTTAAGATATACTGTGGAAAAAAAAATAATAAAATTTTCCTCTTATAAGTGAGGAAGCTTCTGATTAGTAATAATAAGATGAAAATTTAGGGCTAAGGTTTTTATGGATTTCCGAAATGAAGAGGACCATTAGTCTTGTATTTCTTGAATTCTAAGTATTGAGTAATATTCACTTATAACATGTTGTATAAGAGTATTAGAAATACGATGGACAAGGAAGTAGAAAACAAAATCAAAGAAACGGAGAAAGAGAAGAGAAAAGAACGAAGAACAGACAGACATAGGATGAAGATATATCTTTATCTTAATTGGTACTGGCGAATTAGACTGTTTTCACCATAATCCGACAGATAACTTATGTATGAACGATGCAACAAACGAAGTAGTATGAATAAAATTACAGTTCTAATTAGACAGTTGAGAATTCTTGACATGATCAGGAAGCATATCATATATCTATTTCTCATCCAATTACAAAAAAGTGGCTTAAAGCACAAGACCTGTTGATTTCATTCAAAAAATATCGAAGACTGACGAAAAAAGTGTATTTTCTTATAAGATTTACTTTTTTAGGTATATTTTAGGTGATAGTTGTTAATACATATCCAAATAACAAAATTTGTCATTACAGAAAAAATTAAGAAAGCAACTATAATTTTAGGGTATTGAATCCTTTACACTAAAAAGATGTCAAGCAATAACTTCACTTATATTTTTCTTTAATTCTTTATAGCTTCAATGAAGACCTTAACCTTGTGTGAAGGAGATTATAACAGTCTAAAGGTATTACGCGATTTCAGGTGGTCAAATCGTTCAGACAGTGACTCCATATTTTATTATAATAGATTAATTTGCTTCTTTCCAATCGATTATTTCTCACAAGCAGAAGGTTAATTAATTATTTCATTTTTTAAGAATAGTATTTTGTAAAGTGTAAAGTTTTTTGTATAATATAATAACGAAAAATATTGTCCATATGTTATTGTGGTCAAATTTTCTGAAGAGGAAGATTTCTGTTGTTAATCCCACATTAAATTGGACAAGAGGAATAGAATATTAGAATTACTTGACTATTCCTCTTTAAAATATTACAAATATCACAAAATATTTTAAAAATTACAAAATTCAAATAACTCTGAATTTTACACTTTATGAATAGTTACACAAATTTCTTTCTATAATGAATATTAGGATTAGTTGACATTATAGAAAGAAATTCGTATAACTATTCATGAAAGTTATTTGAATTTTGTAATATTTATTGAATAACAAGCTTTATATATTTGCCTTGAATTTTATTTTATGAAATACCTTAAAGAAGTTTTAAATGTTAGGTAGAACATTTCAATTGATTCTGAAGTGGTTTCATTTCCTGATTATATGAAATCTAATTCTCAAAATAACTTTCCACATTCCTTAACTTCACAATGTTTGTGGAAGTGGACTGAAGGCAACTATTGATTTTTAGTTTAATCGAAATATCTTTTAATTAATATCTGAACAACAATAGCGCTATTGATCTGGCCTTCTCCGACATTTATAAGTTAATGGAAATAAGTTAATATTAGTTCAAAGTTAAAAATAAAAGTGAGAGTGAAATTATTAATGATGAACTTATATATAATGACTTTGGCATTTAAGTGTCGAAGGCTGTTGCTGCACTAAGTGATAGCTAAGGAATAATGTAAACTTATTTGAATGTAAACAGGAACTTACTGCAATAATCAAATATCACTTTTTGAAAATACTCCTATACTACTAATGAAAGAGTCTTTAATGTTATTTCAAATATAAACGTAGGTAGTTAGGTCAATAGGTAGTTCCCATAAGAGCATGCGTTGGTTCATAGGGTCCGTGTCACTGACCAATGGGACTTACTGCGATTGGATGGTCAACCGAACGCTCGCCCGCCTTTGTCCCCCGGAAAGACAATCTGGCTCCCATTACAGAGGGTTGGGAGAGCCCTAGGGTCCGTCTGGAGGAGGCATAATCTGTGATTAATCTGCGATCTCCTCCGGGGATTGAATTCGCCCCCCCCCCCGCAATTCCGTCTAATACCACTGGTCAACAATATAAATATAATTTATATTTATTTTTCATGCATGAGATTTAGCTTTCAACTTATTTTAAAGTCTACGTCCAGAGGCAAAGACTTCAGAATGAAATCAATGTACCTAATAACTTTGTTACTAGGTTGTGAATTAAAGTCAGAAAAGATATCAATGGAATTAAAACTGAAAAGATACGAAAATGAATGAACAATTTACATAATGAACAAATAACTGATTGCACAAACGATCCAAATGTATCAGACTACGAGTTGTTCAGATGCTAAAAGAAGGAAACAAACTAAATAAAGAGAAAGAATGGGCAAGAATATCCGATATAAGATTATAGAGATCTTGTTGTTCGTTTATGTTTTCGTAAGGAAATAGAAGATAAGACGACGACGAAATGATGAAAGTATCATAAACATTTTATAGGAAAACTTCAAACTTCATTGATTAAATAATACCAACATCTGGATAACTCTTAACCAAAAACTTTTTAATCATTCATTTCATGATATTTCGTCTCTTCTAAACGAAGAAACTTCTTCAGATGACTTATGATAAGGATATAAACATATCCTCTATCCGTAGAATTCATCACAAAAGGAATTATAAAAACAATATTATTGTTTCGTGACATATCATAAGTGATTACAAAACCAATGCTTTAGTTTTAAAATTCGTGAAACACCGTAAGTAATTAAGTTAAACAATATTTTTGTTTGTACAATAATTGATTATAAAACAATAATATTTGTTTTAAATTCGTGAAATACAATAAGTAATTATAATAATCAATATTTTTGAATAATAATACAACAGCGTTGTTTGTTTAAGGTAACGCGAGGAGAGATGACGCGCATTTCGATAATAATTTATATTTCCAAAATTTTGGAATTCATTCGAGAATGAATTATGCCAAATCCTTCTATAGACATTAATTCCTAAAAAAAAATTCTAGTTTACATTGCATCATTTAAATATATAAAAAATTACGTTTTATAAAAATACTATATTTTGCCATCTCTCCTCATAAGGTAGGTGAGATGACGCGCTATGGGTAGGAGAGAAGCCTTATTAAAAATTATAGTATAGTAAATATAAAAGGCACAAATTAAAGTTTTGAAACATTATTAAATGCATTTTCCTCGTTTTTGACAGGTAATTGAAAAGAATAGAAAGTGTATTTGACATCAATTAATCAGACTACATTAATAAAGTTTAATGCTAACAGGAGACAATTATTATTTCGTATTGTCTCTGATTAACTTAATGAGATTTCTTTAGTTTTTTTTCTCCCCAATCTGCCACATAAAGAACATAGTTTTGAATACAGCGAACAAGATTTCATGTAGCCGTCTTTTGCAGGACAAGCACTGAAACCAATCGGACGTAGACTGGTTCTCAGAATAGAATTCCACACATTCATTTTCATCATATTCTTTACTTGACAATTTATCAGACAAGAGAACTTTTTCTTCATCTTCTTCCGATGATGATGAAGACGACTGAAATTTCTTTGATACATTTTGTTTTGGAGTAGCAGTCTTTGGTTGCTTTTTCTGACTTTCTGCTTTGAGACTTTTGTTTTCTTTCTTCTGTTTTCGACGAGAGTTCTTTATTTTAGTTTCTTCTGTGTAGGCCGGATCTGTAATATTTGCAGCTGATTGATTTCTCTTCGAATTCGAGGGTTTGAGGCTGGACGGAAACACTTCTTAAAACTTCGTTGTGCAGTTTTGCTGCAACATGACTGTGGAGAAACGGCTTCAGCAGGCAATGGAGAAGATGATGCTTCATTTGAAGCAGTTATGGTAACATCAGGAGAACTGGATTCATTGCTTCAATTGTGCTGTATTCATGGAGGCCTTTTCAGGTCTTATCTTTATTATTGTTCCTGGTTTTTAAAAATCAAAACGGCGTCATCTCTCCTCACATTATGAGGAGTCATTTCTCCTAAAACGGTAGAAGAGACAATGCACCTACCATATCCCCAACAAACATGGCCCAACACGAAAGCATTGTGAATACAATCCCGCCAAGAACCCAGTTTCAACTAACAACAGCAGAAAATCCTTTATCGCTGCGATAAATATGCTGTGTGAAAATAATAAAACAATTACATGAAAATTCAGACACTTGCCAAGGTGAGTAGATGTAGAAATTCTCTCGCAGAAATCACAAATATTCAAAAAATGTAGAAGAATTTGACAACGTGTACACTCCGCACCACTGTACAATCCGACTGAGAGTAAGTATCCCCTCGCTGTGTTAGAAATGTCAACTGAAAACCGCGTCAACTTTCCTATCTGCGTCATCTCTCCTCGCTTTACCTTACAATGAGAAAAAAATTGAGTTCTACAAGAACTCAAAGAAACCCAGTTGATAAAAAAAAAAATGAATTTTCTCCTGATATTATGAATACGATGGGTATCATTTACAAATTGAAATGCAGAGATTGTAATAAGGCTTATTTTGGGAGCACCGGACGAACATTAAAAGAAAGAGTTTTAGAACATGTCGGGACTTTTAAAAACAATAAACATGGTATATCTAACTGGGCTGATCACTGCCAAGATAATAATCAGGACCCGGATTCTTTAGTTAATATATTGTTTCATATTCCTGAAGAAATGGATAGATTTGAATCTTGTGTGATTAATACTTTCCCTTGTATGAATAAGGATAGATTCTTAAAAGTCAGTAGTTTACCCTTAGTAAATTCAAAAACATTGATTAGTTTTATTTCAAATACTAAATCCTAATTATCAGCTGAAATCTTGTACTTTTATTTTCTTTAGGACAATAATAATTGATTTTTGATTATTATAAGGATGCTTTATATTTTTATTTTCAATTTAGAATGATACCTCTCGCTGGATATAGACAGTTTCATTTCAAAGTTAAAGAGTATTGTATTCCTACTACAATGTTCAGTTTAGATTAACTGCTTTATTAATCCTAATGATGTCGAATGTCAATTTATCAATATCAACTTAAATTATGATTGACTACTTAAACTGAACCACTTTTCAAAATAATTGTTTGAATGATTTGTAACTAATGCGATGAGACATCGAATAAAAGTTTTCAATTGATATGACATTTGGGAAGTGGTTACGAAAATTGAACTTTTACTGAAATTGGTTTGAAGTCCTTACAAAAGGAATAACTCATGGATTTATTTGTTTCGCATTTCCAGTTAAAACAAGAAAACAAAAAGAGCTAAAATCTACATTTAAAAAATCAAAAGTTATGCTCAAAAATAAAGTAAATTCAATGTGAATTTGTTCTAACGTTTCTCTGAAGTTAGAATCATTTTTCGAATTTAATTGGCCTAAGGGCGGGTGAGGCTTTCTGAGCAAGCAATAAGTCGAAGAAATAAAATAGAAACAAGGAAGACCAAACAAAAATCTTTCTTGCAATCCCCAAACTACACCTATGGAGAAGAAAAAGAATCATTATCTCTATTGGGAATCGAACCCAAAAGAACAATCGCCAAACCAAAAGAACATTACAAACATTAAAAAGAAAATGACTTTGTAATCAACTACTCACAAATCTTTGACAGATACATGTTCGTAATAATACGCCTTCTAAGAAATCAATAAACTTTAAAAAAAAAATATAAAAAAGAAATTGTCTTGAAAGAACCGTTGTTGGTCAATGTTAAACAAATACAGAGCAATCATAAAAAAAATGAGTTAATTTTGTAATTCAGAGAATTATCGAAGTTAAAAAGCGTGAATTACTCTTTCCTATTAAAGCTATTTTATTCGGCATTTTTAAAGCGACAGATCAAGCCTATTTCAGTTCCAAAATCTCTTCTATTTTATGAAAGCATTAGTATTCTTAGAGATGTACCTCAGATGGAGCCAGACAATGCTCTGTCTGGTGAAAACTGCGGTGATTTAAGATGTTAATTTTGATTAAACAAGACCGCCTAGAAAGTGGATAATATCTCTCTCCATGGAGACTATTTGTCGAAAAGAATGCCAAGCAGTTCTTTCTCCTAAAATATCAGCATCAAAGAATAGAAAGAAAAAGCTCGAGGACTAAAAAATAAAAAAAAAGTTCAACTGCAATTCAAGTGGGTTTGATAAAAACTGTAGAAGGAGGAAACATTTTGCACTTAATAAAATGTCTGGATACACTTCAGAAAAAAAACTGTAATTTAACTCTGATGTAGCATAACTCGTATGTAAAAGTTGTACTATTCATTTTATTTTTTAATAATTGCACTAAGCATATCGTGAACCATTAACTACAAATTAAATATATAAATAAATAAAAAAAATATTTGTTTTTATAATGATTAACGAATAGACTAATAAAAGAAATCGTTATATACCTTTAATCTTTGAAGTATGCTGTATTTAAAATTTAGGAAAATTTTATCTTTGACATTTTTATTGATAAACAGCTGATAAGCAAAAAAATAGACAATGCTTCAAATTTTAAAATATTATATCTAAGTCTATCTTAAATCTAATGTATGTAATTTAAAACATCTAATTTAAATGTTATCTATAAAAATAGTGTCAAAGTAGCACTTTACGTATAAGAACTAAAAAAACTTATTAAAATACTCAAAAGGATTTACTCTTAGTCGATATCTAATTCACTTGTAGTTATAAGATTTAACAAAAAGATATTTCTTAAATATTTCAAGAAAGATCAATGGATAAGACTAAGTGTTTACTAAATGACATCCTAGAACAGCTGTTTCACGTTCTTTGGCGATCATTAGCTAAGAGTAGTCACCAATAAACAGCGAGCTCTTGGTACTAAGGGATAATCGTCGGAATCGCATGGGAATCTTCAAAGCTAAAATAAACAATACATTTTCAGCTTAAATTCCAATATGGAATTTGTAAATGGATAAAGAATCTTTCTTCCTTGTTTACTCAAAACATAGTTTGAATATCTTTTAGCCGAGCTTTCTTCCTATCGATGTGGCTGAAGAAATTCTTTAAATATTTACGTGGAAACTGTGTTTCTGCAAGAAACTTTTATATTGGGAATTTACTTAAAAGAAGTTAATAAACGCAATAACTAAAGAATACTTAAGCAAGTAACTGTTCTGCAAATGTTTTTTTTTTCTTTTGTTATTTTTTTCAAAAAATGTTTTCTCAAGTAAATAATTCCTTTATTTATGGATATTTCATTTATTTTATTCTTTTTCTCTGTTTAGGTCCACAATGCCTATTGTTCTGCTAACTTTGTACCAAAGTGAAACTACGGAGGGGCTTCAAAAGCATTTCGAGTCTCTCGTAAAAATACTATTGAACACTAAAACTCTTCTAAGTGTCTGGAAACTGCCAGTAAGTAGTTTTTAATGTGTCTTTAATTTCAATGTGGTAACATTTCTGAAATTCACAAATGTATTTATGTCACATTTAGATTCTCAGTTAATTAAAATTTTGTTTTCTTTAAGCCTCTACTGATATAAATGAGCAAATAATTACACTAAACAACTGTCTATTATAATACATAGTACCTGGAAGACAGAGCTTTGCTCTGTAAAATAAAACAAAAATAAAGTAAGAACAATGTAGACAATCACCTGATACACAGATCAGTTATTTACCCCCTAAATGAGTTTTCCGAAGTCGAGACCTAGCTAAATCGTTTTCTCGCACCCGAAAATGGTATCCTCCATTTCCTCAAAATCCTTAGGCCCGTTTGCAAGATAAAATTTACAAGAATTGCTCGCTTTACAGTATTTGAATTGAATTTGATTTTATTGATTCATTGAATGTCCGAAAATAGAGAGAAATTATAAATATATTTGCACATTACCAGCGCTTTTCACTACTTTTACAGTCCATTTTATTTACTTAACAAATTATTTTATTTTTTCTGTATTGGTTGTAATATTTAGTTTTTGTAGGGGCAGAGCAATTTAGCAGCTTTATTAGTTAATAGTGCATTAGCTAAATTTCTTTAACAAGCAAATTTAAAAATATATATATAAAAAAAGCGAATGTACATTTATATTTTGCTAAGAAATCTTTCGTTACATACATGGACGTATATAGTTTTCCACTTCTTCCTCCCACAATACACACTTCCCTTACATTTTGAAGAAGGCTTTTTTAATTTTTTTTTTAATCTACGGATGTCGACTTCCTAACTTACTTTCTTCCTTTTAAAATAAAATACTTTTAAAACCCCCTTTTAAAATTTATTCTATTTCGTGAAATATATACAATTAGTAACCCTACTTCCTTTTACTTACATAAACCACTTTCCTCGATATCGGGCAGCCACTTTCTCAATTTGCTGTCAATTAAATGTACAAATGAAATATATCAATTATGTACAACAAATCATATAGGCTACAGTAAGCTATCCCCTATAGGCATATCGCAAACTCAACAGTTGTAAAGCTTTCTTTATGCATTTTCTTTGAATCTAAGGAAATTACAAATTAGTAAACAATTATCGTGTATCATCTTCGGAATGTATAAGAGTTATTTAAGCAAAATGATGAACGCTGCTTTTAAACTTATTCAGCAAATTTTCAAACTTATAACTGAAGGTAAATAAATAAGAAGTGTCATTCATTTACCACCCATTACAAAGGAAAAGCTCGGTCTACTTATTTAACCTCCTTTCGGGTAAATGGACAGCTCCGGAGTGAATACACGCGACGACGTTGAAATGAGAAAGTTTTAAATGTTATCATTAAGTATTATTAAGTAAAATTATTATTTTATTACACGTAAAAACGCATAGAATACGAATTTCTTAAGAATAAAATAAATATATAAAATCGAAGAAACAAGTTGCAGAACTTCCATTCAAATATCCGCGGATGAAATGGAAACTGACGTCAGAGAAGGCTTTCGTAACCTGGAGCTAAGATCGCAGTCCCTAAATTTACCCCCTAAATGAATTTTCCGGAAGTCTAGACCTAGGTAAATCGCTTTTTCGCATCCGAAAACGCTAGACCTCACAATTTCATCAAAATTCTTAGGTCCATTGTCAAGATAAAATTTACAAGCTTGTCTCGCTTTATAGTATTAGATTAGATAGAAGGATAGATGGATAGATAGATTACAGATATGTTGACCACAGCAAGACTTCTGAAGAACTTCAGGTTGCTTTTCAAGCTATATAGTTTTCTTGATCTTAATTTATTCAAGATCTTTTCGTCCATCAGCAATTTGGATTTGTATTCCAAGATAAAAATACCCTTCCCACATATATATAGAACAATCTTATTTACAGAGATATTAAATCAACAACAGCAAATTTGACAAAAATGTGAAATAATTACATAACTTAAAAGCAAACAATTTAAAATTTTAGCATCAATAAAGGTTGTTGAACTTAAAACTTAAACTTGAACAAAATAAGAACAATAAATAATGATAGAAGTTCATTACACTTCGTTCATTATATAATCTATCAAAGACATCGTCTATCACAGCATTTCTCAAACTTTCACCGCCACCGAAAGACCTTCTGTTTCCCTCTAGGACCAAACGCTAAAAATAGCTCTATGCTAATATTTCTGTATACACAGAGTGAACAAATAACATTTGTACCATTTTAAAAATATGATGACAACACGATTTCATCAGGTTATTGAATTAAGTGAAATTTCAATCTAGATAATTTCAAAACATATGCATGAAAGTTCAAGATGATCGATTGAAGAAATAAGAAACAAGAAGAAGAAACCGGAAATTTAAATCGTGAAATTTTTGTAAAATCAGAAAAATATGACTATTTTTAGCAGTGGGTGATTCTTATCTTCCAATAAATTGAGTAGATAAATTAACTCTAGTATGGTTAGAGTGGTTACTCGGTTACTTTAAAGATGATTGGATGGGTGATTTAGATTTTAGAGAACATTAACTTTTTTATTAATTCCAAACAGTTTAACTTCCATTGTAGACATTTTCAAAGTATTATTAAGATTACATTAATTCCAATTTGGATTAGTTTATTAAAATCAATAATAATCTTAATTCATTCAATCTAAAATTAATTTTACTATTCTTAACTTTATGAACTATATTTTGACTAAAGCATGCTATCAAATATTTAGTATTCATTTATAAACAGGAAGCTAATGACAACGCAAAGCTGTCTTTTGTAGTAACTGATCTTTTTACAAATCAAAATTATCAAAACCAAGTCTCAATTGGCAGTTAACAGAAAACAGACCTTTACAAACTCTGATTATAAACTGGAGCTTTATTTATTTTCAATCCATCAAAGTCTTCAAACTGATTGATAGCAATATTGTTTTAGTAGTAATCTTTATTTTTCTTCAATAATTGTTGATGCAATGCTTAAGTGAAACGGTTATAATTATTTTAGTTTTTGCAACTGTGAAAGACTGACTTAGTTTATTGTAAGCACACACAAAAAAATTATGATTAAATATCATTCCTTAGAGAAATCCGTTTATTTTATTTAGTAAGCAAATACCCAAAACTTTTCAAAAGATAATGTAGTTAATAAAAACATTTCGTCTTTCTAATTCTTATCATTTGGATGGTTTTTTTTTAGACAAACTTTAATTTTAGAAATAGCTTAATTTAGTTTTAAGACATATGTGGAAACACTTGGATGTCAGAATATAAACAAGTCATTGTGAAGTTTTACGGCTATGCTATCTTCAGTGAATCTATGAAACGATTGACGAAACATAACATAACAGAATGTATGTGGACCAAACGGAAGAGTATAAAGCGTGAGTTTTCCCTGCCTTGAGGAAACCGAAGCACCTGCCATAGTTTGAACAATGAATGATTAACGGCGTGAGGAAGGCAGAAGCAACCTTCCATTAGCCGCGGGCCTTTTTGGACATTCAAAAGTTCTGTAATATGAAGGTGTTCCGGTAATGGACCGCAAAAGGCAGATCATCAATATAAAGTGCTTGCAAGCACAGATCACCACTGATTGCTATGTGAGCATATGTAAAAGAACCTCAACTCTGTCTCTGTCATCATCTGTGTGATCATCCCCTCTAGAGAAAATATCTAGTTCCCTACTTGTTATAATCTATCCTTAAACTTTAACAGGAATTTTTTAGATTATTTCTAGAGAACCTCATGAAGAATTATTTCTTCAGCTTTTACTTTAATAATTATTGATTATAGGTATTATTCATAAGCCTTATAAAAGTAATTCCATTGTTTAAGTAACAATAACACTTTAATTTCCATTTAATCATAATTTCTTTCTGTGAGCTACTTTCGAGGCACAACCCTGGATCGCTGTGGCTGCAGACCAAACAGGAGTACCAGAGAAATGTCAAATTTAGAAATTGTTTAAAATTATCCAATTTTCTTTTTTAGCAACTTCCTGAAATTACAACTTTCTTATCTAAATACTGTAAACGTCACCTAATTAATCTCAACGTTATTTTATTATTTTACAAATTTTTGACGTCAACATTATCTCTCTCCCATCCCCACCCCACCCCCCAAAAGGCGGGGAGGTTGTAGTCATTGTCGACCTCCACTCTTTAATCGTTACATAAGAAATTTCAAGATGAAATTTTATTTTGAAAAAAAGAAAATGACGTTTTTTCCTTCTTTTGTTATTAACTTAGGATTGCTTTGGGTAGCTTCTCTTTACTGTTGTAAAATTCGTTTTTCAGTCGGTGAAGGAATTCCTTTATTCATTAAGGATAGAATGAGCAACTCCTCTTTCTCTTGCAACAGCGCTGCCTGGCCAATCTTAGGAGGAAATCAAACAAGCAGAGATGGATTCAGAGGTCTTCGTTAAGACTGCCTTTTTTTTTTAACTTTCACTTGCCAAGTGTCTGGTTGAAACGAGCCATGATCGAATGAAACAAGCGCCGAGTACATTCACACTGACTGCATTTTATCCTTTTTCAACTGCCTGTTTGACATGAATTTCCAAATAAAATGAAGATTTTTACAAACGCAGCAGAGATATCTACGGAAATATTGCTAAGAGGTTGAAAGAAAGTCCCTAGAAACGACGACTTTTAGTAAAATTTATGGTTTAATACTTTGATTATACAAAACATATCCTTTAAATTTAAATAACAAGAGAAGTGGACAATTAAAACATCGTAAAGTTTTACGTGCTGTTTTAAAAACTTGTTTTCAACTTAATTAAAAACGTATTTTTTTAAGGAAATTTACAGCTTGAATATTTTAGTGGATTCATAAGCTTCTTCTTATGATATTAAATTATTATTAAAGACATTAATTAACTAAAAAAATAATTATTAGTTAATTAAATTTTCATTTCCATTTAATATGACATCCAATAGTGCAATTTAGAAACACAACGTATTGGTTTTAGTAATATTATTAATATTAATTTAACCACTTTGTAAGTGGTTCAAAACTCATACAAAACCACAACTTAATTTTCCTTGAAAAACATCTTTATTATTCTTTATGAGTGGGTTAAGTTCACAATGTTAGTATTACAGAAAAATAACACATTAGATAGTTACGTTAATATTTCAGTACTACACAAATATAGCAGATTAAGTATTCCGTTAATACTTGATAACTGAATACTTTAGATAACTCAGTTAATCCTCAAGGTAGTTATTGCACTACTTAGAAAGAATAAGGTAGGTAGCTCCATTTTTAAAAACTCAGCAAGTGGGCTGTTTAGTTTATCTAATCAAAAAAGAATACTTCTTCAAAACCAATACATGATCTTCTAATGATGAGAATTTAATCTTTTAAAGTGCATGCTTTAATCAAGTTTTTGTAATTAAGTTAGCTCGTTTCATGACGAAGATTATATTAATTGGATTAGCTAAGAAAAGTTACTAAATCACAAAGTAATTAAGGAACAATTGGCTAGTAAATAAGAGGGTCATGAAGAGTATTTCACTAATGACTTTTACTTCAAAATATTAAAAAAAATCGTTTAACTTCACAAAAAATTCTAAAATGAAAACGGAAAATCATTAATGAAAATTAATTCATGTAAATTTAAATAATAATTAACAATTAACTCCAAATAAGTCTTTCAAAATAGATATAATAATAATAATAATAATAAGCAAATTTTTCACAAAATGAAATAATGATGATTCTATCAAAATATATCAATTAAGTCTTCAATTAACAGTGCTCTGAACGTTAACAAAAGAAGAAAGATGTTCTAGGCCATTTTAAAATATAAATTTTCAATAACCAAGTTGAGAACCTTTTTTTCACCAACGCCGGGACTCTTGGCACTTGCATTTGGCCTCTGTGAGTTACTTCGCCGAAGCCCAGGATACACCTCAGGAGGCAGACAAACACAGAAGAAGAAAGTTCCATCCATACTGACTCCGGCATTCGAACCCAGATTCAGACTTTGGCAGGCCGTCGCTTTGACCACAAGACTGTGACTGAACGGCAGTTAAGAACAATTAAATAAATTCCCAAGTAAACAAATTGATAAATCTCTTGAAAAACTGTATTATAGCTGATTTTCGAATTCGTTTGAAATTACTGTGAATAAAAGACCTTGAATAATATTTCAGTTCAGGTCAGAGAATTACGTAGCATACATTAAACAGTAAAGACGTTTCGACTTAAATTTTGACTTTCATTAATAAACTTCTGGAACAAAACAAATATGAAATAAATAGAGAGAAAACCAAGGGTTTTTAATTCTCCTTTGAATTTTCTTCATGTTGCTGCAATCGCTCGTCTTTGATTATGGAAAAACAAGATTTAGATGTCGTTACCAGGAACTAATTCACTATTTTATAAAACATTAATCAAAGTGAAACAAATATCCGAAGTGTTTTTTTTATTAACAAAACCAAAAATCACAAAAAGAATTTGAAGAAAGTAGAAACTTCGTAAATTTTATTGACGTCTCTGCAAAAGTTGCAGAGAGGAATTACACGAATTAATCCTTTCAAATTATTGTTTTAGCTGATTTTTTAGCTGAAGTTAAATTTTTAAATGTTTTTACATAATAAGCCATTAATCAAATTAAGACAAATCGAAAAAAAATTGAGTTAAAACCTTTTTTTTTTACTGCATTTCATTATTATTATGAGATTATTACTATATTTAAGTAAATATAAAAATGATTGTATTACGTAATTGTAGGACACTTAACATAGGAATATTTTAATTAAAGCCTACAGACTTCCACATTCTAAATGTTGCTGATAATGGGAATTTTAATGAATTCTACTGTATTAATTATTGTAGCATTTCAAGATTTATTTTATGAAGAAAGATCACTATTTTCGACCACCTACATGCCCTGTTTTCTAAAGCCCATTTCAACCATTGAAAACATCAAGGCCAAGTCCACCCGCATAAGAAGAAAATCCTCCTGTTCCCGGACATCATTTTGTCGAAGCATTTTAGAAAAAAAATAATTTATTCAAGAGAAAGAAAATGTCACGAAAAAAAAACTATTGACTGAAAAGCTATACAACGAATATTGAAAATTACGCATATACGTCTTTGTATATATGTATAGTATGCACACAAGGGACATTATAGATATACATTAATACCATAAAAGTTAAAGTAATAAAAGGATATGTATTATTAATAAAATATTACTAATCGCTAAGATTTCCTAGTTTTTTTATTTTTTATTTTGTAGTTATTTATGTAGTTGATAAACTTTAGCTGGGAATTTTATATGAAACAAAGACACTTTCTAAGCCTTGGATTTCAAGGTTATGTAATTACATAAGCCATTTTGTCTTATTCTCTACAAAGTAATCAGAGTTTTCTTTTTAAATTTTTAAAGTTTTAGATCGTTTAAATTTTCGTCAAACTGATGAAATATGTTAACAGTTATCTTAACTACATCTTAAGATTAAAAAGTATTTTGAGGTGGTTCAAATTTTGGTTGTTATAATAGTTGCTTCTGGTCAAATACAGCATTGTGGATTTGGTTTTATTTAGAAGAGTAAAATAATTCTTTAGTGTAAATTATGTGCACAATTTTTTGTCGTGGATAATATTTTCTACTTTTTTAGGTTATTTACCTTTTCAATGTATGACATTTGTTTGAAGTTATGGAAAATTAGATTATGGATATTATCCATGGATTTGTATATTAAATCAATTTCATTCTTGTTTGCATGTATCCAGTCAATAATGGATACACTTGAGGACAGGTCTGGGGACATTTAACATTTGGGACATGCTAGGATGTCAAGTGCATCCATAATCGTACATCCGGCATATGGAACGGCAGTTTCAGCAAGCTTAGCGTGATCTGCCACAAGACAACATCAGGACTTATTTTTCCTTCATGCCACGACGTTTATCAGCATGAATAGTGGCCAGAAGTGGCTCAACACAGTACTAATAATGATACTGCTATTGTTAAATAAAAATCTGTTTTCACTGTGAAATGTGAATCATTTGCAATTCTGTTCATCCAAACGACCCCTTTACATTTTCATTCAAATTGCTACGATTTTTTTTTGTCAAACAGTGTACGTAAAAGAGTAAGAGAAACAGTTGGAGATTAGAGATTATTATTGGATATCAGGATAATAAATAGTTTCTTATTTTTAAGTCTACAGAAATAATATATATATACACTCGTATAATTAATTTTAACGTTGATAATCATTCCATCTCCAAAAAGAACGATAAATTGAGCTCTGAAAAATGGATTAACGAAGAAAAAAAATCGAGAATAAGTTTCTGGTAATTATTTAATTCACAGATACGCTGTTGCCATTCTTAACTAAACAAAGTAATAATGACATTTCTTTTCTTTCCACAAAGAAAATTTCCAATGATAACGAGAGCCAGTCCCTTAAAGGAAGCTATATAAATTATCTTGAGAAAACAAGATAGTTTCAGTTTTATGACTTTTCCTTATATACATAAAAAATATATATCTTTTCCTTTCGTTAGATAAAGCAAAGTAAATGTGTGAGAAAGTTAACTAGTTAATAACTTATTTGATTCATAGTTGTCTAATGTAATTTTATCATTAATTGGCTGAACTACTTAATACAGCTTGTACAAAATGTATTGTATTAAAAAAAAATCCTAAGAAACTACAAAAATCCATTCAAGTTTTGGAATAAGTTGTTTTGCTTTAAAAGCTAGAGATTTTCTGAGAACATTGAATAATTATAAAATTAACCTTAATTCCTGTAACAAATTTAATGACAGGTAAAGGTAACTTTTTTAAAATTCTAGAGTCCATGATTTGTGGAAATGAGTCTTTACCCTCTGTCACAGCTGATGAAGCAGAAACAGTGAGATGGTTTTTGTATTTTTTTTTTTTTTTTCAAATTCCACATCACTGTCCGGCTTTATATAGTTTAGTAATGTAAGTTAATTTTATTCTTATATTCTATACTATTCTAAACTAGAAATGTTTGATCGAAGTTTTTGCTTCGCGAAACTAAAACGGACAGTTTTGAGTTTTGCTTGTTTAATATAAATTTATATATAAAACTTATTTATAAATAAAACTTAATAACTTATAAATACTTATTCTTGAAACTTAGTTTGTATAATAAGGATAGGGATGATTTCATTTTTTTCTTTAGATGAAATCTTTTTCAAATATTTTTCTTAATATTTTAAAATATTTTTCAATATCCTTGTCAAGATATTATGTGAGAAGCCAACAAAATTATAAGTATTGGAATCTTAAACTATGGATTTTTATCCTATTTTTATTAATACTTCATTGTTGTAAACAATTACCATTTAGTAATCCATTTATGTTTGTTAGGAGGAAAGTTAATTCAATTTTTTTATAAGAAAAAGCAGAATTTTATAAGTAGCATTAGAACATGAAAGATAACGCTTCTGTATTTATAGTTTTCACAACTTTTTAAATAAAAACAACTTTTAAGAAAGTAGACTTTAAGTTCTTCGTTTTATTGTTACTATGAACTGGCAAATAAAAAAAATAATTAAAACAACTTTGATAGGTGAAGGTAAAATTTAATTGAAGATCCTATAAATTCGAACCTCAATATAAAGAACGAAAAAAAAGCTAAAGCAATACGCAAAGCATTTTTTCGTTTAGATTTCGTTCGTTTTTGTTTTTTTTACCCATTCTCTCAATTTGCATTAATTAAAATTTAATCTAATATTTAATTTAATAAAACTGAAAGTTTCTACCAAATTGCTGTATTCAGAAAACCAATGCAGTCGTCGGTTTCTGTAATCTTCCATGTCATTTGTAAGTTTCTTTCATTTTTTTAAAAGTTGACGAGCAGTCTTCCTACAATCACACTTCAATTTCTCTTTTCTTCAATTTTCTCTTTTTCGAGACAACATCTCCGAAATTCAATTGTTTTCAGCCTTTTAAGTTGATTCCAATTTGAAATTCTCCAAAATAGGCTTTGTTTTGGTGAAATGGCCTTGAGTTCCCGTCAGACTATAAATAAGCAGTTCAAACTTCCATTGCTGGTTCATATTATGAAACTTCTGAATGTTTCCTGCAAATTCCATTTTTCATACAATTAATACGGAATTCCCAAGGAGGATAATGTTGACGTCGATGAAACCATGTTTACTTTCTTGCCTGTATCGTAGAGATTTCTGTTAAATTGTATCACCAAGGTGATGCAAGAATGAACTTAACAATGAATTACAGAAATAGCTTCTATTTCTTTCTTTCTCTAAGATATGTTTATGCAGAAACTTGTGAAACCTTGAATTTGATTCACTCAAAATAGAAACTGACATTTTGTAAAGGTCGTTATTTGAGACTTATTAAAGAAGACCGAAATCGCTTTAATTAGGCCCAATATTTCCTAAAACCTTTTCAGAGGATAGAGAAATGAAATTGCTCTCTAGGGCTTGTCCAACCCACAATTCAGACTTGAATCCTAACGAATTTAGTGTTTAATCGTAGATCTGCAAAACTTAACAGAGCCTATACATGACTGGTTTCTTGGAACTTACAATTTTCAAATGAGTTTTGAATTTGTTATACCGTACAATGAATAACAAACGCTCACACATCTTGTAATGAATGGAGTCACAAGTAGGCAAATAAACCAAAATTGAGTGGTGTTATAACATATATTTGAAATGTATCATTCAATGACTTATGTCTTCGGCTGAAATTCTCTTGGGATGGAAATATGCAGAGACTACAATCATGAATGATTCCAGGAACTGCCACGGTGATTTTATGAAACTACAATCCATTGTGAGAGGGATCAATGACTTACATGCTCTTTGTCTTTGTGTGGGTGATCAAAGGCCATTAGATTTCCCTGTAAATGGAATAAGAAACCGAATATCTGCTACAATATGCAAATTAATAATAATAGGTTCCTCCACTTTTACTTCCGTTAATATTTCAAAACTGATATTTAAAAAAAAATCGTTAGATTTTAGTTTTGAATTGTGAATTCATTTGGATGTTTTTTTTTGTAATGTCCTCTTTAACTTTATCTTGTTATTTTGTTGCCTTTCTTGTTTTCGGGGGTCACTGCCAGGTGTGGCTGATGATTGTGATTGGGTTGATGAGTCCGTAGCAGGACGAAACAGCTGTAACCAACTCCTCCCCATAATTGAAACAGAAAGGCAATTTTAATTTATTCATGTGCTGGTTTTGTTCTTGTTTCCCCTTTTTTACGTAATGTCCTCTTTAACTTTATCTCTTATTTATTATTATTTTTTCAATTTCTATTCCTTCATTGCATTTAAATTTCGTGACTCCATTAAATGATCAAAATCAGAAAGGCTACAATTTACCATAATATAAAAATAAAATCACTTTTTTTAATTATTCTAATTCTCTATACTCATTATTTTTTTTTATGTGATTTAGATGTTCAATTTAATAATACAAAATGGCTTTAACTTTCCTAAATCAAATGTTTTTAAAATCTTCTTTCAACTAGATTATTTTTAATGAATTTTTGAAATAGAATGTTATTTATTTTTTTGTATAGTTAAATTGTAATTAATGTAGTTCTGGAAAATTTAAAATCTTAAATTTCGCGATGAAAGAAGTCACTAAGTTGAGCTGAAAAAAAATAAGTAAAAGTCAATGTTATCAGAAATATTGAAATTATCAAGATATTTATTGAAATAAGATACAAAACCCGAATGGTATATAATGTTTGCTAATGTAAACTTAGGTAACGAGATTGTTTATGTTTACATTACATTTATGAGAAGAAAGAAAGAAAGAAAGGTTTGTTTCAATATAATGTTAAATCGAAATAAGCATGTTTAAGTAAAAGGGGATAAATGAACAATAATCTGCTTAATAGGTTGATAATTTAGTGGCAAGTTAAACTAAAAAGTTTAAGATAAGAATGATGGATTTTGGGAAATAACTTAGTCTTCGACGTCAAGAAGCTATAAACAGATCATTGCCAAATCTAAAAATAAATCTCAGGCTTTTGACAGTTTAAGTAATCATTTGTTAAAAAGGGATTATCTGCATTCCAAAATATTTCGGATTACTTTTCCATTTCTATTCTAGAAATTAACTTATATTCACAGTTAGAATGGACGAAAATTGTGACATTTGAAAAAAAAAAATATTGCTAGAAAGTTTATGGAAATCGTAAGGAAATTGAAATTTCTTGCTAATTTTGCTGAATTCCTGAAAGTTTGGTGAATTGCTTAAAAGAATAAACAATATTTCTTTTTCGTTAAATGTATATCTACTGCATGTCTAAAACAATACAACTCCTGCCGGTCAGCTTTCGATAAAATTTTCTATAACTAAATATTTATTTAAAAAAAAAAAACAACAACTCAGATTTGTTAATACTTAATTATTCGGCAGCTTTTAACCGAACGTTCGTTATCTTCAACGAAAATAGACATGAGATTAATATGAGTTTAAAGTTCATTATTTTCGGTTGCATGATTTTTCTATATACATCAATATTAAAATTAAGATATTAAGGTATTTTTTTCCTTGTCTTTCCAAGAAGCGGCGGGAAAGTTGGATAGTGTGAAATGAATGTTAATTTGTTTCCAACTTTGTTATTTACATTACCGAGGTTGAAAGGTTAGAATGTACTTCGGGAAAAATCGATTGAAAGCGACCATGCTCCGAGAAACCCGTTGTTGGCTGTCACTCACAGTGATTTCAACTGCTTAGTTTGTTGCAGTACTATTTTGATTGTCATTGCTTCAGTCCTCACTTGATGAGTCATAGAATTAACAAGACGGACCGAAAGAAGCAATTATCTAAATTAAAATATTCTTTCGTTTCACATTCTAAGCCTACCTTTATCAAAGCTAATCATAATTTTAAGAGAAATCTTGATGCACTGAGAAACTTATCATTCAATGTCATATTAACACTTTTTTCATAACTATTTTGTCTAGCTTTCAATTAAAGGCCATTTTCTTTTTGTCACATTTATCCTTAATTAATGTACTGATTATTTCGTGATGCTTTTAGCACAACTTTGCCAAATCAAAGAATAAAACATTAATAATATAAAATTGAAAACCTAATTTGATGTTCATTCCGTACTTCATAATTCATATTCTTTAAACTTTCTTTAAATCTATTAAAATATCTTCTCAAAGGACTGCTGACTATCCTGTAATATTGAGTTTGCATGACTTTGACAATTTTGCTTGGAAAATACGATAGCCGTCTTTGTTGTAAGATTAGTGACTCGATTTAAAAGCTAAAATTTAAATTAAATAAATTGCAGGAACACTACTGTTTCTTAGGAAACATGACTGTGAACATCCTATATATTTGTTAATAATTTGGGCAAGTTTTTGCTTGTCTGCCGTTTTAATCTGTTTCGATATTATAAAAGTTGTGACATGTTAGATACGCTTATGTATAAGGTATGATATACAAAAATAATAAACTGGCAACACAGTGTAAATTGTGCGTATATCTGTATACCTTGTTATCACATTTTCTATAATGTTTCTAGAAAGAGAGTTTACGTTCAATTTTTACAAAGAGTTTAACGATTCTAAATCGATTCTTGTGACTAAAAATATTTTGAATCAGTTTGTTCCAGATCATGGAGTTTTGCTTAAAACTCATCATTTTTCAGTAGATTATTTTTTTTTTTTCGAACTTTCAACTACTATCTAGACGCTACAGTCCTTTTGAAGACCCTGGCCTCCCTCAATCTTCGTCTCCACTCATTTCAATCTTTGGCCGATCTTCTTCAAACACGGATTCTAAAATTTGTCAAGCATCATTTATAACAGTATCTTGCTATTTTTTTGCTGTTCCCAGCGGGTCTTATATTGAGAAACTTTCCATTTAAGATTTCCTCTTTTTTTTTTTTTTCGCCTTTCCTTCATTCTTTGGATATAATCGGCTTAAGTTTTCTAATTTTAAGTCTTCAACAATATACAATTCGAATATAAATCATAGTTTTTTAAGCTATCTTAAACATCACATTCCATTTTCTTGTACTGGACTATGAATATTTATTAGAATCTTTTGTTCAAAAGTCATTCTCATTTAATTGGGTTAGTGTAAGAATCATAGCGGAATTTTTTTGAAGTACAATAGAACCTTACAAAAACATAAGGTTTACGTGCACTGCGTAGTATTTGAAGCAATAATGAAGCCATAACCTGTGTAAAGAAATTAACATAAAATACGACGTTTCACTGTCGAGAGACAGCCTTCTCAAATGAGGGAACACAAGAACTAAGATATATTTATACAAAACTTTTTACAAAAGAAAAGAAAATGAAATAGTGCGCATGCGGGTGACAACGTCATCGGAGTTCATTAGGACCCCCTCTATCGGCGAACTCCAGCCACACGGCTGACCTCGACTGAAACTACTAAAGAGAACACTTTGTAATGAAAAGAATAATTTTAAATAAACAACATTTATGAAATATTTTTCTTAATAATAATATCTTACAAACTTTAATAACGTCAAGCAGATGCTAGAGAGAGACGACGTTATTCTTCATTTGCCGCCATTTATGTAAATCTTTACCAATTCAAAATCACTGTCCCTAGCGAACGAAAGTCGAATTACACACTTCGCGATGTTGTTACTTCAGTCTATTTTGCGTTTTAATGAAGTTTAGGATTTTTTTTATAAAAGTAGAAGTAACCTGATATTGTTTTCTTTCACCTACTAGCCTCAGATTTCCTTCGAGAATGATTGTTTCTCAGAAGAAAAAAAAATGTGACTTTTAGTGAAAACACTGAAAACGTTTTGCAAAAAAAGAAATTTTCTACCAAAAAAAAAAAATTAAGAGCAAATTACGACAACTTTCAATTTTTTAGTGAGGATTATACCCATGAAATCCTGTTTATCAGCTTTTTTATAAAAAGTTATTTTTTTTTTAAGTAGAAATTTTTCGAAAAGAAATTTGAACAATAAATTAAGAGTATTAATGAGTGATTTTCGGTTGACTGCTATTTGTGGAACCCAGGCTTCATTAGATTTCTTTTTTTTTTTTTTTTACAATTTTCTTTTCTTTTCTTTTTTTTGTCGAGATTAAGAAAAATGACCAATCAAAAGCTTTATTGTATTAAAAAAAAAAAACAACAACTCTACTCGACTTAATATGAATGGATTTCAAACTGGATAAAAAACGAGTGCTAAGAAAAACAAGACTTACATTGAGAAACAAATAAAACTAGAAAGACGAATGAAAAATAATGAAGGAAATTCTGTTTTAGAAGAAAAAATTCTAAAACTCCCATTTTGAGAACTTAAAACATCTTTCAGCATTTATCCTTACAATACCGGTCCTATTAAGGCAAAAGAAAAAAAAAATCCTTTTTTATTTTTAAAGTCTGTGGTTATTTAACACTGTTCAATAAAAGACACGTGAATTAATCGCTTCATTAGTTCAAATTTTTCTCAAGATAATATTTTACGAGTCAATTTACTTTTTGAAGAAGAATATCAACTAACAATTTGTAACACAATATAGAAAATAGAGAAAATATGTAAAGTAGAATATACAAAATAAGATAATTTAATTAATAGTTTCATGATATTTAATTTAATTTAGTATGTTCATTATAATCAAACTTATCTATAATTTAACTTCTACAGTAACAAGTTGAATTGATATTATAATTATTGTATACGTATAAACATGTATAACACTAATAATAATTACTATTATACAATTGTATTTATATTAATGTATTATAACATAAGTGAATTCCAAATATTAATACTAATTATAAAAGAATTATGAATTCTACCAAATTAGGAATTATACCAATTATAAATTAATCATAAATATATGCATTTATTATGAATATATTTGTCATTAATAATAAATATTAACAATACATTTATTGAAATAAAATATATGCTTATTAAGCACTATAATAATAAAACTACTGATGTCTAATATAATAAATGTAAGGTATGAGGAGTTTTATATTAATTAATTTTTACTAACTTATTTCAGTGAAAAGGCACTTCTGTCGTTTCTATTGTAAATTTATCAAATATTTTTATTAATTAATGAATTATTAGAAAAATTATATTAATAAAGTAATCAGTCAATGTGTGTCCACATCTCCTAATAACTTTTGAATCCACTCGTATTTCCTTGAAACTTTTCAAGGAGGACTATTTCAATTGGAGGAGTAGATCTAATTTTAATATTTCCATCTTTTCCAAGTCAGTTTTTATCGAGAAATAGCTGGAAAAGGCTACAAATTCCCACATTAGAACAAAAACAATGATATTTAGAAAAGGTTATTTATCCGTTTAATAAAGGAACACGCTTTTAATCAGGCTAATCTACTTAATTAACTAATTCAATAATAATTAAAAATTTCAAAAATGAAAAAATTTTCTACTGTTTATATCAGTACATGATTCAAAGTTAAAAATAAACTTTCCTTTTGCCTGGTAAAATTTCTTTATTATTCTTTTTTTGTGGTTTTCATGGCTTCAAAAAAAAAAAAAAAATTAAGAGATAAATTTGAAAGAAAATAAGCTCTAAGCTCTTTTAAAATCTTCATATTTCTGAATTTTAAATTTCTGTGTAGTCTAAAGTTTTAAGTTTCTTGTGGTATTTCAAATCCTGTTAAATTGGGATACGTAATACTTAAATTTCATTACTAAATGTAAGTTATTTTTTTGTTATGGTTATGAACATTTTGTTAGCAGTCAAATTTGAAGTTGTTAATTTTCTGGTAGGTTACTAAAATTAATGAAATTAAGTTAAATTTAAAAAAAAAAATGTTTTTTACTTCATATTTCAATAACAGAATTTAAATTAATATTCAAAGACTCATTACTAAATCGATGTGTGATTTGGATAACAGAGTTGCCTTTAGTTGGAAAACTACCCAAACACCAGTAGACCGTAACTGAATATATAACCTCCAAATGTTATTATAGCAAAGCAATTAAGATTGATGGCCCACCTCAATAATACAGAAGATAAGTGTCTTATAAAGATATCATTTTTCGAAGCTTGTTATACTTATGTTGCGGAAAACTACTGGAGAGATTGAAGCAATCTTAATATAGCAGATGTCTGGAATTATAAAGAACTTAACTACGTTCCCCTAAACTTCTGTAGAAGATCAGGAATAGAAGATTCCTCTATCAATGTGCAATAGCAAGGAAACTATTTAAAATAAAATCCTGTCATTCCATCCGGTTCATTTCATCTTATTAACAGCACTCTGTAGATAATTTAGATAGAAATGCTTTTGAAGATATCACAATATTTAACCTCTCATCAGTGGATAAAATAATTAATGCAAATTGCAGAATAAATAATAATCTGAAATTGAAGTTTAATAATGAATATTACCTAAATAAAGAACACCGAAGGGCTCAATGTTTAATGTATTAGCAGTATCCATTTGATATTTAAATACAAAAAAAAGTTAATCGTCTGCACTACAATGAATGAGAAAGATTCATGAGTTTTTTAAATTTTTATCTCAAACTTTTTACAAAAAGAGAAACATTTTCTAATTTCGATAAAACCAAAGGACAGTTCGGAAAATAAAGAACATTTAAAAATTGTTAAGTTAAATTAGATTCAAATATGAAAAAATCTGACCACTACCTTTTGAGCTAAATGTTAAGATATATAAAAGCATATATAAAATCAATTGAATCACCGATAAAATCATCATTTGCAATACCAAACGTTACAGAGGATCTGCAATATTTAATTTTATCACTATTTCTTACAAAAAGAATTCACCCTTTAATTCATTCAAATGCTGATTTACTTCTTGAAATTGAAAATAAAAGAAAACAAGGTAGGGATAGCGATTAGTAAACCAACCACAATGCTGTGCAACGACTTCTGATAAGAAAATGTAATTGATATTGCTTTAATTTTCCTTATTATTATAAACGTGTTTGTTGCGAATGAAAAAGGTTGCGATCATTGTCATTGTTGTGATTATTATAGAGCTGTATTATCAATGTGATTGTTGTGCATGCAAAACAAGCAATTGTTACGATTGTTGTGATTGTTGCTGATGAGATTTTAATGATTCTTGTCCTGATCCACAGACGGACAGACAAAATGGGAATATTAAGTCTCCTGATAATTATCAGAAGACTAAAAATAATGATATAAAATAATATATTTGTCATTCAATTGTCCATTTACAAATTCTGCTTTTTTTCCATCTGACTCCACACAATTTGAAAATAAATGAAATGAGAATTTTTATTGAAAAGATTAGAAATACATTTTATGGTAATTAGAAAGTCAATGTTAAACTATACCACAAAGGCCTTGCGGTGCGCCAGAGGTTCCCAGAAATTCTCGACTAACGGTACTGGTTGAGGTCGGATGGTCAGCCCGACGCTCGCCCGCGTTTAACCCCCAAGTAAGAAACCTGGTACCGATTTGAGAGAGGGCTGGGTGAGCTCTAGGGTCCATCTGGAGGAGAAATAACCGCCGCCAGGAATTGAACCCGGGCTCCTCCAGTCCATTGGGTTAATTGGGAAAACATTTCAAATTTCATTCCCAAATCATTGGGAAACAAAGATCTACAAACACCAAATCTAAAGAGAAATATATAATAAGTAACAAATTTGAAATATGAATATTGATATATTCTTTGACGTATTTTGGTCCATGTCGTGACAATAAACCACATCAAGACGGCAGTATTTAAATCAAAACAATAATATTTAGTTTGAAAATGTTTACTGTTTATCAACGCATACTTTGATTATTTACATTTCGGTGTTTTAAAATGGGGCTTGCAAAATCCAAAATTTCATCAGATCTTAATAATAATACTACGAAACTCGAAGATTTGAAGTTTGATGTAGACTAGTTCATTAATATCGAGGCCATCGTGTCCAAGCGATTCTTAGCAATTGATCTACAATATATACAGACATCAGGCAAAAAACGGTTTAAATTTTTTCTTAGAAGCGGATAACCTTCATTTCCTCTAAAATTTGGAAATTTTGTGTGATTAACGTTCTATTTAATGCTGTAGGTTTGAGAAATTATTATGATTAGAAATAATAGCGGAAAAAATACATTGTATTTGAATGCAGTTTGCATGATTATTCGTAAAAGTACAAATAAAAAAAAATCCTTAATGTTTACTTTTTTCCAAACCTTATTTATCCTGATTAAATCAACTTCTACCAATATTTTCTTTTGATTTTTGTTTGTTCGAATACGTGAAGCAATATTGATGTTTCTTCTTAATCTTTCCAACCATGTTCAGAATTCTATCAATTGAAATTCATTTCAATGTCACCTCTTCTTGCGATTTATTTTTATTTATATTTGTAGTTATTTTTCGTTTGGTCATTGAAATTGGACTTAAGTGATTGTATTTCGTACTAAACACAAATAAATTAATAATGCAAAATATATCTATCTCTTTCTAATTCTGCAATCTAATTTATAACGTAACTAAGAGCCTATTCAATTACAGAAGAGAATTAAAAACTTACTCAAAATGAATTTTTTTCCCCTATCTTAAGTAGGTTATTCTGTTCCAAAGGATGGGAAAAGAATGAAATAAGGAGAAGAAAGAGCTCCATTGAACAGAATTTACTGCCAAGGGGTCATACCAATTAACAGATATGCGGGAACGAAAGGGAAAAGAATTTTTTTTTTCCTTTTTTTTTTTCAAACATGAGGTGTTCTGAAATTTGAAATTTTAATTTTAACTTATTTCGATTCTTCAGGTTCCTACCTTTCACCTGTGATTGTTCCTTAACAGAATAATAGTAAGATATTTGGAAAGTTATTTCTTAAATTCATATTAACAGGCTTCGATTCACCTTCAAACCTCATTAAGCATCATATTGGAGAAATTAGAAAAATAAAAAAAATATTTCATTGAGCAAACAAAACATTTTTCTCCAAATAAATACAATTAAAAAAATGGAATCTCCTTTATGAAACAAGTAATAAATTGTAGGCCCTCGGCAGCTGGAGGCCCTAAGCAATCGCTTCCTCGCCACTGAAAATTATTAGAATTGTTTCTGCGACATTGATATCGGGTTTTATGTTAGACGTAAACTGTCAGACCACTTTATTAGGTACACCCTTACTGTGCACACAAATGGTACGTTCCACTCATTTGCAAGTCACATGGACAGTCGTGGCTGTAAACAGCAATACAGATCGCCTATCATCAGTTGAGAAAGCAAACCACAGCGATAATGGGAATGTGTAGTGATCTAACGGAGTTTCAACGTGGCAGGAACGTCGGGGCTAGACGTGCTGATCAAAGCGTATCCGAGACGGCAGCGCTCCTGAACTTTTCGCGTACAATAATATCAAGGGTGTAGGGGGAATGGTGCAACGAACAGAAAACGTCGAGTCAGAGGCACTCATGTGGGACAAAAATCGCTCGTTGATGACAGAGGCCGGAGGAGGATGTCTAGAATTGTGCAAGCCAGAAGACCAGTAACAGTTGCCCAAGTGACGTCCGACTTCAACAGTGGTGCGCAGCAAACCATCTCGCAACACACCACTAGATGTACTCCCTTTGCAGATGGGCTACAACGGCCGAAGACCTCGTCGGGTACCCTTGTTATCAGCAAAGAACAGGAGCGCACGTCTTCTGTAGATAAAGCAACACCGACAGTGCACCATCGACGACTGGAAAAAGGTTGCTTGGTCCGATGAGTTGAAGTTCCTGCTGCATCGTGGTGATGGCAGATACAGAATTTGGCGCAAACAACACGAATGTCTGGACCCGTCGTGTTTCGCAGCAACTCTTCAAGCCGGTGGGGGCAGTGACATGGTGTAGGAGATGTTTTCCTGGCCGATTGATACCTCTGGAGGCACGTCAGGATGCTAGAGCGTATTGGTACCTAAACATCGTAACTGACCATGTGCAACCGTATATGTTAACAGTTTATCTTCATGCAAATGGCTACTTCCAGAAGGATAATGCGCCTGTGCATTAAGCCCGCATCACTAAGGGATGTTTGAGGAACATGATGATGACTTTTCCTTGCTGCAGTGGCCCCTTGCTCAGTCCCCGGATCTCAGTTCGATTGAAAATTTGTGGGATGAGCTGGAACGGGCTGTTCGCTCCAGGCCTACACCTTCCATCAAATCTTCAGGAACTGCGTGACACACTCATGTCTGCATGGTACACAGACAACGTTTTCAGCATCTTGTGGAATCCGTGCCGCGACGAATTCAAGCTGTTTTGAGGGCTACAGGAGGCCCAACACGATATTAGGTAAGTGTACCTAATAAAGTGGCCGGACAGTGTATATTTGAAACGTTTTGGTTGTTTTGAGGATCAAAAAACCTTGAATGTATACAAGAAAACATTTTTTACATTACAAATTAGGCTGAAATTGAAGTTACAACTTACTACTTTTAATATAGGTTACATGGGGTCGCCATTACGGTTGAATGCGGTTCGTGGTCTATCCATTTGCCATTAAACAGAAAAGCATCCACCCATATATATGTATACAGAATACTGTTTCTTTTTGCCGGAGTATGCTTACTACAAATATATGTATAATATATGAATTGAACCCTTTCTTAAAATCGATAATTTAAATACTTATACTGTGATTCGCAAATGAAATAACTTTTTACTTAATCTCGGAGCCCCCCCCCCCTGCTGACGGAGACCCTTGAGCTGCAGCCCCTGAAGCCTATGCCTTAATCCGGCCCTGATATTAATCCTCGTGCTTATGTTAAAATTAATATGATTCCGTTAACTGAAGTCATCGGGATTCTAATATTTTTTTCTGAAAATTGATTTTTTTTTTCAAATTGTACTGTTTTTACTCAATACTTATTATCATACAAAAATAAAGATATTTCTTCGGTCTTTTTTATATTGAATCTCTTCACAAAATGTTTTGGTTCAGATTTTGACTTTCGATTGCATTTGTTCCAAAACTCTTAAGTAAAGATATTAAGGATTGAAGAGGGTGGGTAATGAACAGCTCTATTTGTTATGTTGATTTGTTGTTGTTGTGGCGCCATAAACAGAACTACTTCACAGGAATTTAATATGTTTTCTTTTCGATGTGTCGTATATTCTGATTTGACTTAATCTCATAAATGGATGAGAATTTACGATTTGTCAGTTACCCGTTGCTTGGGTTGTTCGTGTCCGACTGGTGAACGAGATATTCCTCGACACTTGGCGGTCGTTGTGCGGGCGTCAACGCCGGAGATATATAGCACGCCTGTCATAGGGCGATTTACGGCTTACGAGAGGAAAGCAAGGGTTGCTATTGCCTAAGTCCTAGTGATTTTTTTGTCGACGATGACGAGTTGTAAAAATGCCACAATTTCTAGTGCTGCCAAGGAATGATAAGCTCCGGGTTATAAACCGTTGGGACTTACGGGTGCGTTTACGTGTTGTATAAAGTTTTAATAAGTTTTTGTGACTGCAAATGTCAAAATTAGTAAAATACTGGACTTTAGTAAAATTAATTATTCATTAATTCACTTATGAATCATTTAGTAACAGAAAAAGAAATTCATTAAATTAATATCCTGATCTAAGCAAATAGGGCTGTAAAGACCAAGGGCCAAGTTAATTAATTGAAAAGTTTATAATAAGTTCCAACTTAAATTGTAGCGTATTGTGTTTAAAATTGTAAAAAAAAAAAAAAAAAAAAAAAAAAAAGTCGCTCCTTATTTTAAATTGTAATCAAGTCATGAAATTTAGTTTCAAATGCAGAAATAATTTAGTCTCAGTAAATGTACATGCCAAGATTTAAGATGATTCATACATTGGGTTAAAAAGTTATTGGGAATGGGAAGAAAATAAATTAAGAGCTTCACATATCTCAGGAAAACAGGTTAAGATTTATTCAATAAACTGAAAATTTTAAGCTGTTTTGGTTAATGAATTCAGAAATTTTATTTTAACAAAACGTCGGAAGGGTAATGATAACACAAAAGTAAATTTTGTGGATTAAATCCAAAAGAAATAATAATAAAAAAAAAGCTTTCGTAAAAATATTTTATAGAAATAAGCAATTAGAAAAATGAGATTTTTCACAACGAATTTGGAAATCTTTGTGAATGAAAGACAAAATTAAAAGGATTATTTTGACTTCAGAAAGTTTAAAAGATGCCTTGAAAAGTTTATCGTTTGATTCTATTGTAATGCGTTGTGAAAACCAAAAGAAAGAATGCTATTCAATTTCACTAAAACGTTATTTTCATAAATTGATAAAACTAATGTTAGAGTTTGTTGAATCGTTAGCAGCAATTGCCATCAAACAACAAAGGAATTAAAATTATGAAACATCATGAAATAGTCAAGATAAAATTCTAACTTTCCTTTCTCTTTAAACTTGGGAGATTTTTACTCGTAATTCAGATTCCGTCTAAAGAAAAAAATAATTCATTCAGAACTTTTCGAAAAGAGGAAAACTTCACCTGTTTCATTTAAGATGGGATTAGTTAACAATTGGTAAAAATAATGTTAAATTGATGCTTTAATCAGAGTTGGCCTTTAATAATAGCAAAAAAAATAGCAACATGAAAAATAGCAAAGCTACGTAAAAAAAAGATAAAAAAATATAGCGTGTTAAAGGAGATTCACAGGCAAATGTGTCTGTTAGTGCTAACTGAACGTCAAAGCGGTAAATGTGCGTAAATGTTTGTTCCTAATTATTAATATTGATTAAACATTGGTTTCAATATGAATTAAACTATGAGAACTTCCATCAACTCCAATCAATTTCGTAAATAGTTCAGCAGATACATGATTTTTGAGAAGCATCCAAATACTCCTTTAGTATCATTTTAGCCAATTGACAATACGATAAAATTACTTACAAACACAATGGCATGAATCTGTATCATACTGATATCTGTAAATTTACCAAAAATTCATCGATCGTATTTGAGGCCACATTGAAAGTTTTTGAAATGTATAGATTTGATTGAAGCATTACATGATTGTTTGGAATTCTTCCAGCTTACGCTAACGAATTAAAATGGTTTGTTTTATTTTTGGACCATGGGATAGTAGACTGAGACAATGAAAATATTACATCATCTTCTGATATCCGTCGAATGAAATTCAAATCCCTGGGAATTCAACTGTCATCCATAACAATTAACATCGATTGGAAAAACATTCCTTCTGAAAAACGCTCCTTCTGATTTTAGTTAAAAATAAATTAAAAATTAAAGTAAATTAATGCAACCAAAAAATGATTTGACCATAAAGAAATACAGAGATGCTACGCCAAATTAAATCATATTTCCCTATTCATATTATATTATTGATATAATATACCGTATATAAGTATACCTTAATAAAAGACTCAAAGATTTTTTTACCTGAAAAACTGATCAATAATAAAATCCTAATAACATTTTTTTCTAATTACAAGCTTCTAATAATGAACTTGAAATCCTATCCACTACTACTTCTATTAAAAAAGCTGTCATCAAATACTTGCAGAAATCAAGAGCAGTTAAAGAAAAACATTCTTTAAAAAGTCTCCAAAAAAAAGTTTAGCAGTTGTTCTAATTACTTTAAATGGCTTAAGTTTATTTATCATTGTCATTCCGGAGTTGATTTTCAAGTCCTTTTTAAATAATTAAATACAACAAAAAAAATTGTTAGGAATTATACACAAGATTAATAAGAAGTATTTTTATAGAAGACCCAGGGAACCTGATCTCGAAAAAATATTTCATTAATATGGGAGTATAAAATTACAGAATTTGTTAAATTTTAACGTAAGTCTATTAGAAATGAGCAAAATAGTTGGTCAAAACAAATCAAACTCGGATTTCTCTGACTGATTAACTAAAAAGAAAATTTAGAAAAGATCAAGAAAGGACACTGTCAAATTATGTCAAAGACAACATAACTAAGTTGAAATATGCTTTGTGAAGATTTTTTTTTTTATTTTTACTTTTTATTCTATCAAAGGTAAGTCATCAGAATGTTAGAGGTGGAATCAGAGAATTGAAAAAATGAAATTAGAAGAGCAATGTGACGAGGAGATCTTGTTTAGGCAATATTTTTAATGGAAGCAACCCGTAGAAAAGAAAACCGAAAAACTTTTATAGGCCTATTGACATTTTGGTTTTTCTAAAGGTATATGAAGGTATTAAACACGAATGCTGTAGAAAACATGAAGAGAAGACACATTGTATATCCATGTCATTACTAGCTTTCATCTCAGTAGAAAGAACAGCTAATGGCTTGGAGGTCGAGACTTCATCTACATAACTTTTGGAGACGAAGTTCTTGAAGTCTACATCACAAAATGACTAAATAAAGCGAAGAACCAGCTGAGACTTAACTTTCACAACATTTTAAATGAAATTCCTCCTTTGGTAGGAAGGATGGACGAAGGAAAGTGGCCAAAAAGAATGTTAGTAGGAACAGAAAAAGGATGTAGAGAGCTGCAACGTCAAGAAGGTGGAATAAGAATGTTCAAGAGGGCGTGAATGCTCACCGTCTTAAAGATGATGGTAGGATCGAAGTAATTATTGCAAGGTCTTATGATGTGGAAACAATCCAAGAAATAAATATTTATCACTCAAATCTCAACGTTTATATAAAAAAAAAAATAGTAGCTTAACAATAAATCAATAAGAAGTTTTGTTTGCGTAGACTGAATGGAAAGTTTGTTGTTCAAACAAAAATATCTAGATGCTTTCCAAGAAAGAGAAAGCACACTTAAAACACTGACTTTTAGTATTAAAAAACATGAAGTAAAAAAACACACACACGCGTACGAATGAAATACTGTAATGTTTACACATAATTTGAAGAACACGTCTCTTTTCTTCGTTTTTCCTACAACCTTTGAAAGAACAAATTTTTCTTTCAATCACTTAAATAAAGTTATGAGTTATTGGAAAAACTAGAGAAAGGCAAGAAAAAAAAATATAAACAGTTGAACGAGAATCCTTAAACCACTGAGGGAAAGAAATGATTCAAGATTTATGGGAAGAAACGAAAACAAAACATTATCAAATTGAACGGAATTTCAGAGTGTCATCAATAATAACTATTTATACGGAAGCAGTTACATTGCTTTAACAATGAAAACAAACTTTAGTTACTTTTGTTTCTTACAATATACAATGTCTTAAATGTTACAATAAAAAATATTTTCAAATTTTTCTTTCTTTTATGGATAGTATATTTCGATTTGAAGTTATTTACATTTAAAACTTACTTGTCTTCCAAATCTTGTTTCCAAAAAAAACATATTTCATTCTGAAAATGTTTCTAGGTTGTACCCCTTAAAAGTTTATCTTGTTTCAGTTGGTCTTTTATAAAATACTGCTTAGTTTTTTTTTTTTCAAACCCTTTTTATTAATACTAAAGACAATGAAAGCAGATTCGTTCAAAGGTTTTCGGACCTTCGAACGAAATCTTCAGAAAGTAATTGCCAGGATGAAATCTGCGTCAATCCCACAAAGAGAGCGGTTCATTTCTATCCATCGACAGTAATTGAGCATTCTAGTTACTAGATTCCTGATGTTTTAAAATAAATATGTGCCGGTGATTCAATACAATAGGACGTTAAGACGTGAATCCAATAGGCCGTTGTTTATATGTACATTACATGTAAACAAACCTATATACAGTACTTATACAACATTGCCTAAATAGCCACAATATTGCACTGAATTTCCAATTAACTAATATAGTTCTGTACTTTAATACACGAACAACACTAACATAGAAAAGGGAATAAAACAATTCAGTGTTTTTTGGTCAGGAGAATCTAAGGATAGCAGAACTTCCCCTGTAGTAAACTGGGCGGATTTGTGACAGTATCAACTCAAAAGCAAAGTATTAATTCACTTCGAAATTTAAAAATATGATATGTGATCTATACTTATCACGAATATAGCTGTAGTTTTCAAACATCAAGGTACAAAGTAAATTAATGATTAAGTTAATTAATCACTAAGTGAATTTGGAGGCTGTTCTTGTAAATGTAAAGTGAGTAAAATTTGGATGAAGTTGGAGTTCTGTACTGTACAGTTCATGATTTTTTTTATCTTTATCATAAGTATTTTTTTTTCTTTTTAAACTTTTATATAAAACTTTTATTAGAATGCACAGTAATGATTAAATGCAATTACGCTACTGAATGCACTATTTTTTTTTTATTTCAAAATTTATTTTTTTTAATTTTTTAAATTTATAAAAATATTAAACTTATAAAGAGCTTCTTCAGAATCAGGATTTTTCGACCTCGGACGTATACGCGAACGGACTTAAGACGACGCATATCTGTACTGTAAAGAAATTCTAAGTTCTTACAAAAAGAAGCTTACGGATGAATATTAAAAAGTGAAGATATCTAAAGAATGGCATAGCGAGGTCTACAAGCCCTCATTTGTTTTTAAGTTTTATTTCCTCATCTTTTCAAAATAAAAGTATAATATAAGGCAATCTTACGGTTATTTTTGAACACATTCATAAATCTAGAAATATCTGCATGTCTTTCAACCGCTTCTATCCTTCGCTTTGTCATTCAAATGGTTTCATGAAGATATTTTAAATAACAGACAAAATGGAAAGGCAGGGGCATGAAAGGCGTCTATAATTGCATATTAGCGACCTCACAAGATTTCTCATAGGGCTTTTGAATCACTGAATACCCCATACTTCTTCATATGTTGTTTCATTAAACCTTGTTTCCAATGAACTCACTGTAAAAAAAAAAACTTGCGCCTTCTTTCTTCATTTCAAAAGACACAGTATTTGTAATAGAAAATAGAATTTAAGTTTTGTTTATTTTCATAAAAAGTAAACAACTTTCAATACGTTCTCAACTGAATCCAAAACAAAACAACAGAAAAAAAATTATTGAACAATAGTAGCATCGTTGTTACATTATCATTACTGTTTTGAGTCTCCTTGA
>JAFIDM010000003.1:66545689-66583885 GCA_023159025.1 Thereuonema tuberculata
CGAAGTGATGTACATTAGTTATTAGACTCCAAAAATATTCCAAACTGTTTCATCATTTTAGTGTCAACATTATTGGAAGTCAAAAGAAAACGTGCGTAATAACGTACGTTATTTATATTGTGTTTATTCTCACTAACCGAAGCTTGAAATTTTGAAGCTCTCTTCGGAGATCCCTTAATATTATAATAAATTAATAAGTAATTGCTTTTTTATTATTATAGTGTTTTTAGGTTTTATTATAAAGTACTAGAAAAGAAAGTTTAGCATTATAAATTTCCGTTATCGTTAAAACATCTTTTACATTTATAATTTACTTGTTTTTTTTTTTGAGAACAGCAATAAAAGTATGAATGGGATAAAAAAATGACATAAGAAAACAACTGTACTGTTTTGTTTTCTGCCTTATCATTGTCAGAAAATTTTGACTTGCTAAGATTGGAATGAAGTAGTTAATCCATAACATCGGAAGAGCAGTGGTGCCTCAAAGGAAAAAATATACACAATGAACTCACCAATGAAAAATTAGTGAGAAAATTCATAATTAATCCTTTACTTTGATTTTTTTTTTCATTCTGTTTAACATATGTTACAAAAAAGAAAAATAGATTTAGATGTTTTATTCCAAGGAACTTTTTTTCATTGTAACACTTACATGTTATTGAGTCTAACGGCAAAGGGGAAAAAAAAAGCATTTGTGCCCTACTGTTTAGAAAAAAAATTAGACATTGAAATCCTTCTCTTACTTGGTGCATCGTTTCATTGCACATTTTTGATGGCTCTTTGAGTTTGAAGAAACCCGAAGAAAACTCTTGGTCATCCATCAGCTGTGGGGACAGTATTACAGCGGCCGTTGCTCGGACGAAGGCAGGCAACCGAACTTAACGACAAATCCCCGCTGCTCACAGCGACCAAGGACATTTATGTAAACAATCTTAGGCCTACGTCATAGCAAAGAACATCGCTGGGACGACGGCCGACATTTCTAAAAATAAATTTCGATAGAAAACCATCTGCATAAGTTAAGAAAGAAGGCGATTCTTATTCATATTTAGCATCTAATGAATCACTTAGCCGATTTCAATTCATAGAGTAGCTTTGCTGTTTTGTTGGAACTTGTATATAGGCCTACCTATCTGACAATGTTCTTTCAAATGTTCAGAATAAAAGAAATAGAGGATATGTAGCTGACATTGAAGCGATAACCGAAAAAAGGAAGAAAAACTCAATTCATTTCGAAATCAAAGAACAATTGCAAGACAAAATCTAAATTTGTTAGCGGTGATGATGGTTTATTAATGAATAAAGCCAATCACGAATGATATCACGTGAAAAAGATTAAAAGAAACTCAGCAAAACATTAATTAGTGCGGACTCGAAAACTATTCTTTTTCAATATCTATCGACAGTTGGACCTAATACTTTGCAATCGTATAAATAATTTTTCCATGTCTATTTTTATTTTAGCAATGCTACTTGAAGATATCTAAGGATCATTGTTAGATCAACACTGACATTGACAGCATATTTTCTTTCTATTAGGGTCATTATAATAATGAACCGTCTGGATAACTCATTATTTAATTTTACTTTCTTCAAATAAATATTAACAAAAAACTAATTACCACTTACAAAACAAATTTGCACAAATATATAAATTTCCTGTCAATTACCTGGAAAAATTATTAATTGTAAAATCTGAAGTTCTTTAGTTTTCGCACAGAATGAAATTATTACTGACATTTCAATATATCTCAGTATCAGATTGTGATATATTGTATTCGTTGTTACGTAATCTAATAGAAAAGAAACAAACGTAATTGGTAGCCACTAAACTAATATCGACAGGAATCTGCGACCGGATTATAATTCATTGTTATTTAAGAAAAATGGAGAATAGAAGTAAGAAGAGTCGACTGTTATCATCATCATTTATAAACATAAAAGCTATTAAGATCCCAGAACAGAAAAAAAATAGTTTGAAAGAAAATAGTTCTACAATTTCTACTTGAACTAAAGCCAGACAGTGATATTCTTATAAATGTTTATCAACCATTAATCTATTTTTGAATATTGAATTCCTTCTTCTGACACAAGGAGGAAAACTCATCTTTTACTTGGCACAGGTGATAGGAAATTAAGAAGAATCCAGAGAGAAAGAGTGGGGGGGGGGGGGGCACATGACTTGAATCAAACAAAGATAATTTATTCTTTTTAATGCAGTTTTATAGGCATACATTCTTTCTGAATGCAAAGTTTTCAATTACCTGATAAGCAGAGAATTACGGAGCTTTGGAAGATGAAACCAAAAGGCCAGAACACGTTTATTCTTTCATTTCTGTTTATAAAACGAGATCCCCATGTGTAATTTCTGCTCGTCAGATGTAGGAAAGATTCGTATTACTAATGACTCTTCAAATAATGCTGACAAAAAAAAGAAGCAATCAATTTTCCTTTCCATTTTCAACTTCTGAATCGTCCGTACCATCAAAAAGCCAAGACAATCGGGTTTTTTTTTTCTATTTGGTTCTATTTCAGATCCACATGGAAGAGATTTTTCTGGGTTCGTTTTGTTATCGTAGTAAATGGCCTTTCAGTTGCTAGAAACTTAGTTTGGAAAAAAAATATTATTTTACAATAAAAATAAGAACAAGAGTTTTCTCCAAACTTTTGGATAACAAACAATCACATTAATTGAGAGTCAATAGTAAATATTGGCGTAAATATTTCGGCTAGTAAATACGAATTCCAAAAACAAAGAAAAAGAAAAGTTATCTAAGTAATCTACAAGAATTCAGCTCAGGAAACAGAACTGACAAAGAGAAATGGAGGACCAACATCATTCATTATATCCTTACAAGATTATTAAATGAAATCGATATAAAGCAAAACAAAAGATCCATTGATATTGTTCCAAATCTCCACAGAAAGATTTTGTTTCTAGATTTTTTTTACTGTTGTATCCTATTTTAATATTCTATTGGCTGCGTTTCTTCTGCGATTTTTGATAGCATTTTTAGAGAAACATTAATAAAACAAGAAGTTTCTCGGAGTTGAATTTCTAACGTTAAGTTATTTCCAAAACTCAAATTTGTTTCCTCAAAAGAATATAAAAAAATTATTTGATCTCATCAATCCTGTTCATACATTTGGTACTTGTCTAAAGATTAATAAAATATAAAGGCTTTATATATATATATATATAGTTTAATAAAGGAAGCTGATGATGGCGTAGCATTCAGCGTGTCGAAACTGTTCCGTCTTATGTTAAGTATATGTTTTTTAAACCTTTTATCAAGAGATTTTTTAAAATAATTCCTTGATTTTTTTTAAATGTGTGATTATAATATTTTAATGTTTTCGCTGGATGAAATAATAAAAAACTTTTTAACACACGTTAAATTGATTGAAATTATAAATGCAATTAATACTCTGCCAACATAGTTATTAGTCTGAGAGTGATTTGAAAACAATTGTTCTTTTGAATTGACGTTTGCAAATAATTGATTTATAACAATTTTATTCATTTCCCCCCCCCCCCCAATGAATGATCTGATTTGATTAAGAGATTTGATTAAGAGGGTGTAGTGATTGGGGAGAGAAGCCTCAAAACAAATATTTATATATATAATTTTACTATATTTGTAAAATTCTTCGTCACTAAAATTCTTATAAAAAAGTTAAAAGTAGTGATAAACTATAGTCTATTATAACGTTTCTCTCTTTTTTTTAAAAAAAAAACTTTAATTCAATTTTTTTTAACTTGACACTAATCTACTTTTATTTTTACCAGTTAATAGAATTTGTTTTTGAGGTGAGATATTTCTGTAGTTTCTCAATTTCTTTTCTTTTTTTTTTTTTTTGCTTCTTTACGAAAAATTAAAAATTAAGCTTACAATTCTTTAAAATTTCAGACCAATGTTCATCCGACACCTCAAGACAAGCCTGTTTCACGCTTATTAGGCGATCATCAGTTGAGGGTAGTCAGAATGAACTTTTGCAGGTCTCATAACGGAGGTGACGTGGAAGTTGAATAGGAAGAGCAGTGGACCTCCATGACTATAAATGTGTTTACATATCTTTTAGGCATTTTTTTCTTTATTTTGATGCCATAAGAAATTCATTTGAGGCTGGCAGAGCCCAGCACATGAGTTTTCTTTTTCTTTATTTTTAATGTGTTTTTATGTTTTTAGTTTATAGTCATGGAGGTCCACTGCTCTTCCTATTCAACTTACAATTCTTTTTATCTGAATCCTTAGACGTGACTTCTCAAATCAATAAGTCGTTTTTTCTTGTCTGAGGAAGCTTTAAATAACATTATTTCCTTAAAAGTATTTTTTGTATACGATTTGTTTTTTTTTTGTGTCAACTTTTGGTCGAAATCCAAAATACATAGAAAATACACGAAAACAATAAGTAAAGAATGGGTTGATCGTACACTTTCAATTACCGATCTACTGTCAATAGGATTTGCAATATAGACAATAAATCGGTTCTCATCTCATAGTAATCTAAAATATACATTATATTTGAAATAATTTTCATTCAGCGATACGTCTCAAAACATCGATATAATTGCGATATATCGAAAATTGCGACCTTTGAACTATTGTACATTAATCTATTTCGACCAGTAACAATTTTGAGTTCGTTTTTTTGAGACTTCAATTGTAACTTTGTGAAAAGTAATTATTTTTTTTCTGTAATATATATAGCATCCTAAAGTAATTATCCTAGTAATTATAAATCAAATTTCAGAATTTGAAATGTTATTTTTGACGATTTAGGTTTTTTTTCCTTCCGGGCAGTGCCGGGATAATTTTCCTACTATCTCAGGAAACTTTTATTCTGTCAATGTACTTTAGTTTTAACAATAATTCAGTTACGCTCCACTGAATTTTCTTCCACCTTCACTTGCCCTGAAACTATGGAATTTCCATTCAAAAATATTTAAGGACTTTGCCTGTGTTTTTGCATTCATTCATTTCCTTCATTTTCTCAAACTAAAAGAGAAACTTGGAAATCTAATTAACTTTGGACTTTTTTTTTTGACCAAAATAGCTTCTACCTAAAACTGAACTTTGTTGGCTTCAATTAACGATTCAACACAGTTCGATTTCTCTGAAATTCCACCACTAATATAAATTGTTGATCACTCAGGCAAAATGAATTTAAATGAAAAATTTCATTCCAAAAGTGACTCCTTGAAGTTTCTTCACTTTGTAATCTACTTGGAAATTCCTTTAGAGAAGAAAATAACTTTGATGCTAATTTTGAATTTTTTTAAGCAATTGAAAGAAATTATAATATTAAAAAAATATTAAAATTCAGCTTGAATCAAGACTGACTTTCAGAAATAACTGTTCACTGGCTTTGCATCATGAGAATTACTTTCTGGCATCTGTTTAACTTAATGGATTTTTCACCACCAGAAAATACTTCGCGTACGAAGAATTTTTTTTGCAGTAGTTTTTTATTCTTTTTTGTTATTAAATTTATTGTTTTTGTACAAAACAGTTATATCAATGTTTTAATCATTCACAGAAAGGACTAATATTTTTATCCCTCAAGAAGAAAAAATAAGAAAAATATCAAAATTTGTTTCACTCGAGTTACATATTTATAGTACTATAAACTGACAGCGAAGCAAAAGATATTATTCAACTATGAATTGCCCTAAATTAACTAATTTATAAAATGCAAGTTTTCAATGAATACGAGAAATGGCCTTATATTCTTTGATTTTATTTCTCTCAATCTCACATCATCGTACATCTGAGACTCAAGCGAAATTTAAGCATAAAAAATAAACAAATGGACGAAGGGTTAAATGGTTACCTCTGTGGCTCGAAAATACTATTTCATAAATTAATACCGCCCGCATAAATGGTCACGTGAAACTCAGATAATGAAGGAGTAAGGAAAATTCCTGCCATTTAAGATGGCCGTGTACTACTATATCGGGATCCAAGGGGTCTAAAATACTTGTATTTTTTATGCCAGATATGTAGGATGTGAAGATGAAAAATAATTACTAATGCGAAGCTGTTACTGTTCACTAGGCTTGATATAAATATAATTAATGGAGCTTCACCTATTATTAAAGAAAAAGAATTCAATGCACAAATTCCTTATGAACAAACACACCACAAAGTTCTAGTTCCTTTTAAAATTGCTTATTAAAAGCTGTTGAAGGGAATGAACCAGACTTATCGAATTCCTAATCACTGTTACAATCCAAATTAGCATTATAATTCCCCGAATCCACAGGAGGCCAGTTTCCCCATTTGGACTCTGCAGAGTTTATATGAATGCTCGTGAATAGAGAATAGCAACTGAATCTGAACTTCCAGTGGATTTCTATTTCTGCTAATTTCGTAAAACCACTTTTTAATTAATATAAGTTTGTGATTAGCAAGTTTTTATACCATTTATAAAGACGCATGTAATTTAAAAAAACTAACTGTAGAGCATCTGACATTTATTAATACCGATACAAAACTTTGTCTAAACGAGTATTTCAGAAATACTCAGAATCACCATTTCAGAAATAATGAATGCTTATATATTCTTTCTGTCAGCTCTTTTTATAGCCATTTTTTTCAGCTCTAGGCCGGAACGGAACAGCTCTTATATATTAACTATCAAATATATAATTCGTGATTTTTTTTGGTTATCAGGCTAGATATTGCTTCAAAACATTTCAATCTTCTTTTCTTTGATGATGTTACAAAGAAATTTCAAAGAAATTATTTTTGTTTTTCTCTAATAAAGTAATTAAAGCAGTGTTTAGTGTTATCTATAAATACCTTTTAGTTTGGCTTGAAGCCAAAGAAGCACAAGATTTTCCGAACAATAATGTATTTACTCTTGGCTCCTTAATTTTCAGCAATTTCTAGAAAAACGAAAACTCACATTTGAAAAATGTGAAAAAGCGAGAGTTTCACAACGACTTTAAAGATTTTTTGGGACAATTTTTGAGAATTTGTTTTGACAACCAAAATATCTAACATCTACTGATTCACTTTCTCTTTCTTGAATGATATCGATACAAAGGAAGGATACAAAAGAAAAGCAAAAAATGCTTTCTGAATTTCGACTTTCTTAATATTTAGCTTCTGGATAAGGATCGAATTTTTCTTTATCGCATCTGAAGTAATTGGAAGCCATAATAATTTAGGATTCAGGATAACTGCCATCCACCGTTCTATGTTTACAAGAAAAGTGGAGGCATTTATTTTCTGTTTTTAGTGCGTCTAGTACAATAATCAAATTTTACTCTGAAAACTTAAAATTCTTGTTTTATGATTATCTTTGTTTTATCTTTGTTTTTATGATTGTTTTTTATGTTTTATCTTCGTAACTAAATGTTACTTTTTATGGGAAAATATTTTTAAAACCCCATAGTGACTGATAACATGAAACGGCCACTGATAACATAAGGCCTACAAATTTAAGTTATTTAAGATCTTCAGGTGACGATTTCTTACATCAAAAATCAATGGAATTCCAATCCGCATTTTAGCTTTGTGCCCGCTATGATTATGCCGCTTAACTTTTTTTTTTTTTGTAAATCGTTAAAACGATAAACTTATTGAATGCCCGTTGGTATAAAATTGAAGACATAACGACTGAACTCTTTATTATTGATGAAAGATTAGTGCGTTGTTTAGGTACAATGGTGGCCTTTCCCATTTGTTTTTTAATGTTAACAAACGTTTGAGCATTTAAATTTAGTATCTAAGTGCTTCGTTATCCATAAAGTGAGGAATTTTATGGCGAGCCTATTTCATCTACAGTTAGATTTCGCTTGATCCACGCAAACCATTTCAAATGGATGTATTCCTTCAACAATTCTGCCAGTCATGAAATAGCTACACTATTTGAAGGGAATAGAACTAATATGCAAAATCGTAAAAGCTTCATTAAAAATACATTAAATATCACGTTTTTACATTAGCAGTATTGTTTCTGATATTTCACGGCTTTAATTCACTTAAATTAATGTTCTGTAAATGTTTCTAGAAAGTAAAAATATTACAACATATTGCAAATCAATGCTAATTCACGAATTTTTTTGGAAAACTTTCTCTATCACTCGAGGGCAGAGTTAAACTTAAAAAAAAAGGAAAATGTAAGTATACAACAAGTAGTCAAAAATGCTCTTGAAATTCCAAAAACAGAATTATCGATGTTTACAATAATTATGTTTAATTAACCCTGACTTCCTTTAAATGTTAGAAAAGTTCTTGCACAAAATATTTCTAGAAGTTTCTTTTCCAGCAAGTTCTAATCATACAGACTGATCAGAAAATATATGACTGTCAAATATATAGAAATAATTCTAAGATCCAATTTTCTACGACACTTACCAGAAAATCGGAGCTAAATTGTAGAGTCACATAAAGTCACAGCATTCGATTAATGTGTTACGCAGATAATCTAAGTTCCCCTTAATTAATTCTGTAGAGTTCATTTAAAGGTTTTCGACTTTAAATTGCGAAATTATCAAAGCATTCGAGATTAGTATCATTAAATAATGCTCTAAATTTAAAACCGTATTAATAGGAACAGTTTTGCATAGATGACTCATCAAAACTACGACACAGGGTGCAGCATTATTTTGCTTCAGGCATTCAGCCATTTATCTTGGTTAGCATTAACAGCATAATTTAATGTTACAGGGGACAATTGAAGCACTTAAATCAACAGATGTACAAATATGGCTTCCATAATTATCTATGACCAGTTATGCACCAACATCCATAAATTATTTCCGGGAATATAATTACCTCAGCGATCGACCGAATAAATCATTGCCTTCTACATCGACAACTCGTTGTTGTGAAGCCATTAAAAGCTCAAGAGAATAGGCTCTGAAGTCTGTCGTTTCTTATTACTAACCAAATATCAGGAGCATGTCAAGATAATGCTCTGAAGAACAGAATCAAGTGTACTTCTATAGAAGGCGGGGTCTCCATTCATAAAAGGCTGATTTAATTTGGAGATTTAAAATGCTAATTTATTAACTAGGTAATTAAAATTGCATTACTAAAAATTATAATTTCTCTATTATTCACGAAGTTGATTATTCAAATATTACCATTATCGTGAATTTTCCTAAATGCCGGAAATTTAATAACTTTGAGTTACACATTCTAATCATATTGTGTAGATCAAGAAAATACCACTTTGGACAGATTTATAGTTGGTCCTTTTCATTTCATTGGAAGTCGTTTGCAGTCAGCATCACATAATGGAATTATTCTCTTGAATGTCTAATAAAAAGTCAATGCTTGATTAATCACTTTCAGAAATACATTATTTTCTTTTTAAGGTAATTCTTGAAAACTACAAGAAAAAAAAATAATTAGGAGTTCTAAAAACTAAAAATAAGGTAGGTGCCCCTGTTATGGCCATGTTCCTGATATGGCCACCCACCTATTGTGAGTTAGCTAACCAAATATTAAGCTAAATGGCATCACCATCCAGTGAGGGGCCTCCTAGTGTGTCACATGAAAATTTACCATCCAGCCAGATTGAGCAATAAGGCGTCAGTTGTCTGTTTTGTGTTTTTCGTGTGATGAGTCTCCTTTGTTTTATGCATGTTTTCAAATACTTTTTTCATGAAAACCATCGTACTCTATTCAGTTTTTAATGCTCTTTCGATTGGTGTTGTCGTTGATGGCGCATCTTACGAGTTGTTCGTAATAACCAATTTTCGTGAAAGCTGACCTGCTCCTGATATGGCCACCCACGTGACCATATTAAGTGCACCATGGCCGTATCAAGTTCACTTCAAGTTTATTTTTTCTCCTGACAAAATTACTCAATAAAATCCTTTTTTGTATGTTTTAGATATAAAATAATGTCTGATAACGTGAAGAAGAGGGGATTATGGACTTAAGAAGCCATGTCAAAGGCAGTGAACAGTGTGAAGAGTGGGAATCCTGTTTTGAACCCACTTTTAAATAACAAAAAAAGGATTATTTAGTATCATGTTTATTCATTTACATCAAAATTATGTAATTTTAGTAGAACTGCACTATGAAACCGAAAAAAAACAACCCGATTTGTAGAATATGAAACAAGGGTGCACATGTTCCTGATATGACCACTAGGTAGACTTTTGGAATTTTGCTTTTTTGGACCAGTAAAACTATTTTTATTGGGAATGACAAATTTTTTTGTGAAAGTCAATTAACCTGAGAACGATTATAAAAAAAATGCTTTTGATTTTTTCCAAAATAGCGCCTAGAAAAATTCTCAAACCTTAGTATGGCCATATCAGGAACACCCACCTTATATATATTTTTATATAAAGAAAGTAAATAGAATAAAAAACAACCGTAAAGTGAATAAAACTTAATATTCAGAAACATAGTTTATTGAAAAATGATTATTTAATTAAGTTATTTAATTGATATTTTTTTAAATTTTGATTTTCCGCTTTTTATTTTTATGTTTAGATACCATTTTTGTTGTTGTTGTTGTTTCTATTTTGCTTTGGAAATGATTACAGAGAAGAAAGAAACCTGAATGTTTGTAGATTAACATGGATATAAAAGAGAAAAAGAAAAAAAAGAATTACTTATTCTTGAATCGATTTGATCCGAGGGCTGCCGTCAATTTATCACTGAGTTAATCTAGAACTACATTTTTCGAATATCCTTATTTAAAACAGCGACTAAGTTGAAATTCGTGGTGTTGTTGCTCACTTAAAAAATATTATTTTGTATTATTTCCTCTTTAATTTTATGCTACCAAGTGACTTATTTTGATGCAGAAGTTTAATTGGTTTCGAAAAATGACAGACAGACAAGATATTTCATAGCATAGATAACTGTATATTATAATTCAGGAGGTTGCAAATTTATAAACTGATTCGTTACTCGTGATGTAATCTAGCAGAAATCTTAAATATTCCTAATCTACGTATTTCATTTTTTCTTTGAAATGTAAATTTGTTGTCATCAGACAACTTTTAATTCGAGCGCCTTTTTTGGTTTCTTTTGAAAAAGAAATTTTCATTTTCTCTCTGATGGGGAAATCCTTAGCAATAACTGAACAAATCTCTGAAAGTTTAGAAACTTTTTATTAAGAAGATTAATTAAAGAAACATAGAATTCTTTTACAAACTGAAAAGTTCGCTCTATCTTTTCTTTTGAAATAGTTGCTTTTAAAAAGCTTTTCTTTATTAATATCCTCCATCATCAATGAATACTATCGGAATGTATATAGTCTTTACAGTACCTGCTTAATGGAAATCCTTTAGTGTAGTTTTTTGAAAACAGATGAAAGAGACCGCATTCCTTCCATTCTGCAGCTCAATGAAAGGAAAGCAGGATTTACATTTCCACTTACACGTTTCAAGTTTATAATAGATATAAGAAATGGATTTCATTAGTTGTAAATTAATCCTTCAACTGAGGAAGTAATGTTAATACCACAAAGAATCTAAACTGATTCAACATGCACACAAGGTCATAGTTCTACGTATTGAATTTACTGGTTAAAATGTTTCTATTTGTTATTATAGTAATTTTAAATGACATCAAAGGATTGATATTAATATGTCAGGGGAAGCCGGATATTAAGCCGGATTTTCAAGGGATTTGCTTTTCAATGACTTCTGAAGACTCTTTGACAACGAAGAAATTATAGGAACATTTTCTATCTTTGCATTTCCATATTTCAGAAAATATTAATGGGAAAAGAATGGAAGAATATGCAATATTAAACCGACATTAGTACGCGCTGAGTTTCAATTAAAAATTATAAGTCGCAAACAGCTTTCACAACACCTTCACATACTCCGATTTCTCATTTTTGTTTTGTAAAAAATGACAAATAAACAAATGGTCAAAATGAATAAAGAAGGAAACAGTTACGTCGAATTTCTGCGGTGACAAATTTTAATATTTATGATAGAATACTGATTCGACAATACACCATATATCGAAAGAGTCTTAGACCAGAAGAATGAGTAGAATAAAGATTTACTTCAGTGGACTTCTCTTAAATTAGATTATTCAATCCTTAAAATCAAAATCAACCCGGAACAACTTTATGAATACACAAATTACAAATTTTTATTAATCAACAAAATAAAATTTAAGCAACAATGGGTGTGACTGCTGGCACATGAATGTTCTTATTAGTGAGTTTTTTATTGTTTATTTTTTCTTTTGAGGCACTACTGCGCTTTCAACGATTGAAAATAAAATTTAATTAAAAATAATTCTTAAAAATAGTTAATTATCTTCGAATAGAAATAATTATCTTCCAGACTTATAAAACACTTTGAAAAAGTTAAGAAAATTGCCAAGGCAACTAATTAGTCTTAACTTTTAACTCCAATGAAATTAATTCCTAACCTACACTGCTCACAAAATTTAGGGGATATTGCGAAATGAATATAATACACCCAAAAAACAGAGGCATTTGAGTTTATTTATTAAAGAACATCATCAGAGAAGCAAATGACACGAAAATGGAAGTTGTCTGAATATGTAAATGCGATGCAAAATGTTATTTGCATGCTTGCCCACAACCTTTTATAAAGAGGCTGGCGCTGCTGGTTATCTCCACTTTTCTGGATCAACAACAAAAGGCAGATTTGTTGAGTATCACCTGAAAATGCCCCTGCAACGTGATTTACTCGAATCTGAATCATGAAGAGTCCTAGGGCGTCTTGAAACTGGCCAACACAGATGACAGTGGCAGCAGCGGTTAGAACTTACCAAAACGTGATTACGTTTCAGAGAGACTCTGAGTAGCTTCAGAGAGACTGGCACAGTACGAAGAAGACCAGGGCAGAGCCGCAAGAGATGAACGCTACTTGACGCTAACAGTACGATGGAACCGGCGAAGCAATGCGACTGAGCTGCGGGGACAGTTTCTCGCTGTGTACTCAGACCGTGCGAAATCAACTCCATCACGGTGGACTGTATGCCCGGCGACCAATGGTATGCATTCCGTTAACTGCTGAACATCGCAGAACCCGCAGAAGATGGGCTGAAATGCATTTTCTTTGGACCCGTGAAGAGTGGTCCATGGTTCCCTTCAGTGACGAGTCAAGATTCAGCCTACAGCCTGACAATCGTCGTGCCTGACATCATCGCTGTCAGTGTGTACTAGCAGTCTCAGGTGACCATACACCCTACTTGAACAGTCAATGTGCGACACATTTTTCACGTTTGACATGCGAATATTAACCCCCGTCCATGTATCACATCCTGCTCAATCCCGATAAATGGATTCTGCACCTTATTTGCCTATTCAGACAACTTCCATTTTCGTGTCGCTTGCTTGTCTGATGATGTTCTTTAATAAATAAAACTCAAATTTCCTCTGTTTTTTTGGGTATATTATATTCATTTCGCAATATTCCCTAAATTTTGTTTAACAGTGTAGCTTCTGGGCCTAGATAATTTAACTATATTAATACTTCAGGAGAAAAGAACTTTCAAATTCTGCTTTTAGCGTTCTAAATTAAAAATAAAATAAATTGGTTCTTATATTGAAATAAATTCATACTAAACTTCTGATATTACAGATTTTACATATTCAAGGTATTTTAAAACATCATCTTTAAGTAATTTAAGTATTAGAGTTCTTAAAGATATTACATAAAAGTTCAGATCTTTCGTTAATCTTTCAATTTAATCTTTCTTCCAAATTACGCGGACACTTTAATCTTCTTCCGTCCGAGTAATAATATAGTCACATTGCCGCATGTAAGATTTGCGAATAAAGCCTCAGGAGAGATCACCTCGCTACATAGATTCTGGAAGGAGCCATTCGAATATTCTCCTTAGGAATAAGACTCTGGCATGCGTGTAACAGACCTTTTGGATTGAATAGGCCTACGGTAAGGGGAAAGCTAGACTGAATAGAAGTGGAGTTTCTGAGGTTTATTCCCTACTAATAGAGGCGATCTGCGATCTCCGAAAACGGCATCGTGGTTGTATGTTTGTGGTTGGAACTCCCTATAATAAATCAATTGGCAACTGGAGAGATAAAGAACTTTCTTCCAACGTTCCGCCTTCCATCTCGATTGAGAGAAGGAGTGGGGGAAAAAAACAAACAAACAAAAAACCACGGGCTTATTATTCACGAAACAAACTCGTCTCGAAATCCATATGAAGGATACAATTCTATCAAAGATAATAATAATACAGCACGTGAACATGAATTCATCTTAACATATGCCTTATAAAACGACTAACAAATTAAAACAATTAAATGGTAAAACAAGCATCAGACACAGGCAATAATAGAAGCTACAACAACTACTAAAACGGAAATTAAAAGAATTTAAAACGGAATGAAATCGAATGAAACCTAAGTTTCATTACAAATTCCAACGAATATACAATAAATACTCCTTATGTGCCTGTTGAAAATAAACCTCACATTCCATCAGGGGAGAAAATTTTTACTTCTAACTCTCAAAAATAACTTTTTGCTCCACTAAGAAGACATAGTTCTATGAGAGATCACTAGGTGCCAGCAGGTCCCCGAGTTTCAAATTGGTCCAAGATACACTATGGTCTGGATACTCTCCCCTACTCCTTCAAATTATAATCATAGAAGAACAGAAAATCAAGAACAACCCGAAAAACTTTTGATAAGAAATTATTGGTTGATGTACGAGACAAACTGACTGTCCCGTTTTATGACTGTTGTATGAAATTAAATTAAATATTAATTAAATTAATTAAAACTTTTATGCAATTTTTTTAGTTAATTTAAGTCATTTTAACATATTGATAATTTTTGCTATATTAAACAATAATTTCTAATCTTAAGAAAATAAAGATAAAAAAGTTTCTGAAGCAATTTAAAGCTTCTTTCTTTAAAAGTGTTAGAATTTTTTTTTTAATTTTTTAGTTTTTGAAATCGTGAAAATAGTAAGAAAAACCTTTTGAATGCAAATGAAGAAATGTTCTGTTTTCTGAAAAAAATTAATTGAATCCTCAAATTCTTAAGTTCTATAAATCCAAATAATCATACTAAAGCAAGCGGAACTTCGTGGATTATTAAATGGAATAGTTATCATTGCATTGTTAAAACATCAAAATTTATATTGTTTCGTTTCAAATGCTTTGGAATTTTCTGTCACCTTTGCCTACTGATTTTTCGATAAGAGTACGGATGAAAACATTTTCAAATGTTAATAAACTCTTGCTCATATAAATATGCTGAATTTTCAAGAATATCCTCGTAGCGGTTCAAAGATATTAAGTGTTGGAGAGGAGAGGAGGAGGGAAACTCATTCCTTGCAAAGTAAGATTCATTATCAATTATTCAATATAATTACTTGGTGATGTTTATTTTAATAACCTCATGATTACATAGTGTAATTTGTACATTACATTGTGATTCGTTGTGTAAGAAGTATTTTTAGTAGAGAAAGCGTCTGAAAAAGATGATACTGAACATATATCATCATTGGATGTGGAAAGCAACCAATGTTCTTCCTATTATTTCACTCGTATCTTTTCGGGACGTTTAACAATGTACCCTCTAAATTAAAAACGAAACATCAGGAGTCTTAACTGATTCTGTTATTCTCCGAAATTAGGAAGAAAACTTTTGAAGTCGTAAAAGTAAAAAGAAAAGTTCAGCGAAATGACCCCAAAACCAGAATCGTTGAAATTCCTAGGAAACAAACAAATCATCTTACAACAAATAGGTAATTATTAAATAAACAAACACAAATTCTATTCTTCTTCCTGATCAACATACTATATTTCAAAAACATCAACTGTTTTTTTCATCAGATATATAATGGATCGAAACTAAATGAGTTTCTTCTCCTTAAATCGAATCAAAAACATCTCATGTTTCTGTTGATTTAAAATCATGTTTTGATTTGATTTAAGGACAAGAAAGTCATTTAGTTTCGATCCATTATGTACTTGATGAAAAAAAAAACCAGTTGATGTTTTTGAAATATAGTATGTTGATCTGGAAGAAGAAAACAATTTGTGTTTATTTATTAAACAAATCATCTGTTTTATTAATGCGCTGTTTAAAAATCAACATTAATTCAACCTATTAAAGTTAGAAACTCTTTCTATGTGGCCTGCAGCAATTGAAGAAATCTATCAAAACAAAAATGGTAGTGTTTGATGTGAATTTTAAACTACGAGACATCTAACATTCTTGTACTTGAATTAAAAGGATGTACTATTTTTTCTATGGATCTACTTCAAATTAGATATTCTAATATGATTGTCACAGATGATTGAACTCATTTGACAAAAATTACCAAAAATATCTCCACAATAAATCTTTTTTTTCACCGAAATTCTTAGTTTACCTTCAATGATAATTAGTTTCTTTCACAAAAAACAAGATTTAAAGTTTAGATTCGACTTTAATAGCACTTCCATTTCAATCCTTAAACAAACGAAAAATTAACTGATGTAATTTATTTAGAATTGACAGAATAAAGGATGATTTAATTTCAGATGTTTCTATTTTAGAGATTGTTTGAACAAACTAAGTTAGATAAAAGTTCTCCAACATCTCTAAAATAAAATGTAATAATAACTTACATTTATTAGGATAAAGCAAATTTTCAGGGGAATATCGTTCCCCCTTCCTCAAGCCTATTTTACAAAGAGTTAGTGAAAATTCTGTTGAACAATTAAATTATTACATGTTGTACATATACATTTTGTTAATAATATTACAACTTTCTATTATTAATTAACAATTTCATAAAAAAATTTTCTATTTGTTAGTTATTTGCCAATTCTTCTATTGTAACCTTATAGAAGAAAATTTGCTTTATCCTAATAAATGTAAGTTATTATTACATTTTATTTTAGAGATGTTGGAGAACTTTTATCACAATACATATGGTAGGAGAAAAAACCTACGAAGGAGATATGGAACAGTTAAACTAAGTTAGATTTTTTTTTCTGATTTTCCTTTATTGGAAATAAAAAGAATATATTGGTTAAATTATACAGTTTTTTTTTACGTTCTACAATAATAAAACTACACAAAAACAAAATTTATTTAGATTAAAAGTGCTTTTCGGCAATAATTTATTATCTTGAGCCATAAAAAGACCTGTTGTTTTTGCGATGGGTTATTATGTAGCTTCACAATGTCGTTTAATTTCGTACGCGATTCTTTAGAAATATCTTAAAAATGATAAGTCTACAATCTAACATTCGTCGCAATCAGAAATGGATGACAAATCAAAACAAATTCCTTTGGAATATTCGCTTATCTGTAACTGTATAAAACAACATTTCGATAATACATAATAAAATAAACAAATAGCCACAGGTTAAAGAAAAACTGCCAATTCAGTTAATACGTTAAATTTTCTGGAATGGGTCCTGTTTTTCTTTCTTCTGTATTTGTTTCTTTCCATAGGTTTAATGTTGATTGATTTCTATGATGTAATGCTTAATTAATCGACAGTAACTGCCCCTTCCTGGAGTCATAGCTGTGAATTAATTTAGTAGAACAACAACAGCTGGTTCATTCTCAGATTGTGAAAGAAACGAAGTCTAGGCCTTTCGACGCTAATCTAAATGTTCTTTCAAGACTGAATAAATGACGGAATAAATGGCACGGTTTAATAAACAGCGATGTCAATTTGTGTGCAAACCTTACATCAATATAACTAATCATTTTATAAGTTATTCAGGAATAAACTCGTAAAAAAAAGTATGCGTCATTGTAGAGCACTTGGAGAATGTTAATACATGACTTCATGCAATCGCGTGACAGTAACTGAATGTCAATGCGGCTAAATTGAGAACGCAAAGCCTAGTATATAAAGTCTATATGCGAGCAAAAATTTACGTATCAATCGATAATAAAATATCATCATTTAGAAAAAAAAATCAGAAATAAAAAAGATGACTAGATAGACGGTTACGTTTCATTAACCCTCTACAAGTTAAAGAAGGAATCTCAAAATAAACTTCAAAAAAAAAGATCAAACAAAAAATAAAGGAATAAAAAGTAATTAAATTGAACTAAAAAAAGCTAAAGGATCTCTTCAAATTACAAACTAAAGGAATGAAACAGAAAATTAAATTGAAAAGGATAGAGCTTGAGACTAACAAAACATTATTAGTCTTGTGTTTTTTTTTTATGTTTTATTATCTCTGAAAATTTTAAAAATTTATTTCTTTGTTTGTAAATTTATTATTTGTTTATTTTCTAATTATTGCTATCAGTTTTGTTTATATATTACAGGTATTTCAATTATTTTTAACTTTCGCTTATTTGTTTGTTTTTATGTCTTAGAATATTTTTATTTTACTTACAGAAGCATTTTTTAGTGTTTATTACTTTCTTTTAATTTTGTTTTAAAGTCTTGTTTTAGCATTTGTGCCTTTCATAAAAAAAAAAGTTTAAAATTATTTTGCTTTATTGCTTTATTAACACTCAGTTGCATTTCTTGGTGATTTCTCAGTAGTTCTAAATAGTAGTGGCGGGTTTTTGTATATTTTTTTTGGCTTACCTTTTAATTTTTTTTATTTTTGTATTTTCATTTTTACAATTTTTTATTTGATGCTCAGGTATTTTTTTTTCAAAGTTTGAAAGCATAATTATTTTATCTCATTGATTTAAGATGTTATTGTATTATAGAAATAAAACGAAGTTAAAATGCATCAACCGTTAAGGGCTAAACGCACTTCTCCGTCTTCCGTTATGTTTCCGTAACGTAATTGCATTAGTGACGTAGTTACGTATTCAGGGTTACCAGAATTGAGCCTCGTAAGACTTAACGGAGATCTTCAAATCGACGAACATATGTTATATAAATATAACGACTCTGTTCGTCGATTTGAAAATCTCCGTTACGTCTTAGGAGATTCAATTCTGGTGATCCTGAATACGTAACTACGTCACTAAAGCAATTACGTTACGGAAAAGTAACGGAAGACGGAGAAGTGCGTTTAGCCCTTTAGTGATTACATGAACTGTTGCTTTTGTTATGAAATGCATAAAAACAGAAAACTCAGTGCATAAGTTTTAGATTCTGAAGAAGAAAAACGGCAAAAGCCTAAAACTAAATCTTTGCACATATGTTAATACTGACATACATACAAATTTATAATCTGTTCTACGTACAGATTTATAGACATCGCTTGATGAACGTAATAATGTTTAGGACTTTATATAATAGCTTAATTTTTCTAAAGGTTAGGCCAATATATTGTCTTAAATGATTATTATATTTTTTTACAACAGTAGAAAGGAAGGAAAATAGAATAAACATTCGTAATAAAAAAATTTCTATTATACATTCCTGACATAAATTTGAAGAATTTATATTATACTTAATTTTGATATTAATTAAATATTTCTGTCTGCTATTTCTACTTGAAATCTGGTTTCTAATTTGCTTTAAACTGAGCAAACATCTGAAACAATTGAAAGCTAATTCTACAGTTGTTCAAGATCCGCTTAATTCTTAATTATCGTTGATTTCAAAAAAATAGAAACAGTATTTCTATATCTTTGTTAGTTCCTCACTTCAAAAGATTCCCGGAAGAATCCTACCTGTCCTAAGAAGAAGCAATTTCAGTTGGGGTCTTGGCTATTAATCAATATCGACAACTGTCTTGTAATTAGTCTTGAGTCTCAGTTCGTCGATTGTCAAGAACATTTCCTTCATAAGCATTTCCCTGTGGAGAGATTCACTGACTTCAGCAGTTTCTTTTTACAGCTCTTTGGGTAAGTTTAATAACAAACATCTTCATTAGTTTACGAAACTTAAGTTTTCCTTGTATCTAAAGATCTGAATTTCTATTTTAATAGCTGTTTGAAGATTTAGTATCTTTACTTTCATACATGCAATTACGTAAAAAGAATAATTACTTCAAACATGCAATTATGTAAAGGGAATAATTACTTCACCACATAATCATTCTGTATTACGCATTGTTAGTAAAGACTAACAATTTATAACAACTGTTCGATAGAAATATTCAGAATAATTCACCGACAGGAAAATTATCTACAATGACACCAAGACATCTAAAGAAAATGAAATAATGAATCCTTAAACTGGGACAACAAAACAAGTAATAACTTGCCACAGTCAGAATGTGGTTACGAATTCGTATACGGGGAGCGACATGTGTGTCCCTTCGATTGTTATTAAGAGATATCTTCAAACAGTTTCCTTTCAGTTTCCACATTTCGTGCTATTGTACATTTAGAGGATCAGGAGTGCCTACCTCTTTTTTTGCCTCGATTCGTTTAGGATGTGGGCGTTATCATGCTTTAAGTCTTCATCAACTAATGCTTTTACTTTATAAGTTTGTAATTTCAATTTTCGATTGCATTTTAACCAAGTATATGAATATTTAATTAAGATGTTTCTCTGCCAACTCGAATAAATGCTTAAAAATAGATCGGACACAAATCTAATAATGGAATGTTCATTGGCAGCTGCTAATGCAGTTTTGAATTTAATTTAAACTGCTTGTTTACATTTGAGCAATTGATTCCTAATGGATCCAGATATTGTAGAACCACGAAAAATTTTAAATTTTAAAGCTACTGTAATGACCCTTTTTAAAACGTAGTATATCATTGATATCTACAAACTCAGAAAGTGAAAAGTTAACATTCTTCGGGCATTGCCAAAAGCTCTGTATTAATGAACTTTTTCCTTTTTTTCCAGAAAAGATATTTTAGTAGATGTTTATCTTTCTTGATGAATTTTAAACCGTAGACAATGTCTGCGTTCTTAAAGAATCCTTTTGAAAAATTATTGATATAAATTCTATTAGCAAAATCAGGGTTCCAGATATCTTACTTCCAGTGAAAATGGTGAAGTTCAACAGAAATATAGCATAACATGCCTTGGTTTTTTTTTCCTTCGAATAATCATTAGCCAAATTCGAGATTAATGTGATTTCATTGTTGTTGGTTGATCACATTAATCCGAATTTTACTCATCAAAATAAACAAGACATCTCATTTTTAAATACCAGTTCTCAAATTTAAACGACGTTCGAAATGGTTTAAGATGGTGTAAAAATAGAAAAGAGAATAATTCGCAAAGAGTTGTTTGTTTATGTACAGAACACTTATAGTTTACAGAGAAGATAACCTCCTTTGGACGTAGCATATGCAAATACTGATACCTAAATATTTTATTTTTATTTTTAAGAAGTGATTCAAAAGTAGAGAACTATGGTAGCCTCGGAAAGGCCATTTGGGATATAGTAATTTTAGGAATCAGTCCGTACTTCGACGGAAAATGAAATTGTACTCCTTATATCTTTAATATCTTCTTCTAAAATTAAAAGGAATGAAAACATAAAAAGATAAATAGAATATTTACAGTGTGATTAACTAATGAAGTTAAAACTCTACTTGTAAATTCCTCATTAATTTTACCTTTTTTATCTGCTGTATGTAGTGTTTTCAACCCTGATTAAACTAACTTGTAAGTACAAGTTAAAACGTATATGTAGAAAATAATGCACACCAAATGGAATTAAGAAATGAAATTTATACATTTCTTAATTCCATTTGGTGTGTATTATTTCCTATATACTTTTTAACAATTTGATCCGACTAATAACACTTAATAAACTTAAAATTTATACAAGTTTATTAAGTGTTATTTGTCGGATCAAATTATTTCTTAAGACTAACCTAATAATCAACAACATCACAAGTATCTTTGAAAGTTTAAATTAATTTACTTTTAAATTCATTTAACTATTCTGAAAATTTATTTTCAGAAAAAAAATAATGATAATACTTTATCCTTAAAACAAAACTATTAATAAAATATTTGATACATTAGCCGTTAATGTTAAAAGGAGCAATTATTTGTTGTCACATCATATTGATCATTGATATTAGGAAAACTTGAATTACTTTCCCAATAATTTTTAAATATATTCTATAATTACTCTTTTAACTTGATTTTCTTTAAATTATACCAATAAAAAAGGCTATTGAAAGAATTCGAAATCTATAACAAAGGAACTATGTTTTTGCTATTTTTAGTGTTTTTCATGATAAAATATAATCTTTAACTGAAAATTATCAGACCTATTTTCAAAAAGATAAGAACAATATAAACCAATAACCAAACGTGTAAAAATTGCTTGTTGTGATTTGAAAGATACCTTAAAGGATTTTAGTTAATGGAGATGTCAGCGAAAAATAATAAAAACTAAAAATCTAATTCTGTTGGATTCTGACCAGGCTGATATGATGAACAAAACTTCAAACATAACTTCTTAAGAATTCATGAGATCAAGATGAATTCTTAAGCCCCGCGAACACCATGCAACTTTCCAGCAACTTAGTCGGCCGATTTTGACGTCACGAGTTGATATAGACAGTCTTGAGCCCCTTTCTCAGCAACTGGGCAGCAACTTTTGTCCTCCGACTCGAGTTGTTCCTACACCAGCAACTCGAAAAGTTGCATCGAAGTCGGTGGGAATTACCCAATCACAGGGCAGCGTTGGAACACATCAGTCGTGACGTCACGCCCATGGAAGATATGGCGTCCAAAATGATATTCGCCGATTCGATTCGAAGACAAGCGCGTAAACAATTAATATCAGAGTATTGCGAGTTTCTTTCATGCATAAATAAAGTTTATACTGAAATGCAGTAATTGTATGTGGCAAAATCAGAGAGGTTTCAAAACCTCGATTTTTTCGGATTTTTCACATCGGCTGTGGGAAACGCATTGCATTATGGGATTCCTTTTATCACGGCCTACTCATTTGCGAGTTGCATGGTGTTCGGGGTTGACAAAAGTTGGCGAACTCGAAATCGTCCGACTAAAGTTGCTGGAAAGTTGAATGGTGTTCGCGTAGCTTTAAGGAGGTAAGAAGAAATCAAATGGATTCAACTAAAAAAAAAAAAAGTTTCGGCTGAAGAAACGCAAAGATTGAAGAAAAATCCTCTATCTTATCTGCATTCCTTTCTGTTGATGGTTCCGTTGATTCATAATCAAGAAGATATTAATTCCTGGAGTGATCTAGATCTTAGCTTTCGTTTTGTTTAGGATTAAATTGAGACTGAATTTATGAAACTGGATACCAATAAACACCATCTGGAAGATGCGATACACTTCCCAGAAATATTGGCGTTTTAGGCAGATGTTCAAATTGCTTGCAATAAATAAAAGTGTGTTAAAAATAAACAGAAGGCTAATGAGATCCGAATGCTTCTCAAGTCACATTATCAATTTTGTTTATTTTCTGCGTTAAAAATTATTAAGTCATATCAAAAAGAATTAACTCAGGAATAAAATGTTTTTCTTTAAATCTCGTTAATACGAGAGCTAAATAATTTTGTCATCAGATATTCAAAGAAATAATGATTTCTGCTTTATGGATATTTTAATTACATAACAGAAAACATGATTTAGTCTTAATAATAAGTAAAAATTTATAATTCACTATGAATTAGGTAGTTTTTATAAATTACTAATTTTTGATAGACAGTATGTAAAATCTTCATTTACTATTTTTATCCGTTATTTTTTTTCGATGTCATCCTTCTCTTCACAGGCGGAGATGACATCTCAAATCACGAAGCTTCAATTAGTTCTTAAGTAAGAAATTTAATTAGGAATTCTCAATTTTTTTGTGGTGCCTCGAAAGTGACATTTTTTTCGCTTGATTAACTCACATCGGGCTCTGCTTTTTTTTTAAAAAAAAACCTTTTGAATAAGTCAAAGGATTTTTTTTTTCCAATTGCGATGCAATTTTGTTTTCTATTTTCAAGATCAGATCTTCGGGCTTCGAAAAACAAAGAATAGAAATAAAATATTACAGACAGCAGTTGATATTAGGTAGGGGATGTATTAAAGCACAAGCCCCTAATCTCGATTCTTTTAATTAACGAGCTTGAAATGATTCAGAAGAATCTAAAAGTAAAGATATAAAGATATGAACAGTAAAGATATGAAAACTCCAAAACATTTCATTTCCATTTAAGTTGAAGATTATCGTTACGAATGGACATTGATCAAAATTAACAGCGATTTTATCTGACTGAAAGATTAGTAGAGGAAAAAAAAATAAAAGAAAGCATGAAATGTAAATGTAAGTGAAGTACGAAATTCAAGCTGTTCAATTGATGTTTTTGCTGCGTTTTGTTTTCTGCTTTTTTTTGCCGAAATCAGCTTTAATTAAATCTTCAAAAGAGGCAAAATTGTACTAGCCATTGGAAACGATACGACATGAGTAGAGGAATCTTATGAAAATACTTTGTTAGTGGCTTCACTAAGACAAACTTGGTGTTTCAATAAAAACTGATCCGTAAGAGTTGCATTTCATAAAAGAAAGCTAAGACATATCGAATAGAAATAAAACGTATTTAAGTATTGTTGTCAAATCACGTTTTAAAACATTTTAAAACTAGAGTCTATGTAAAAAAAAAAAAAAAAAGTACTTCATTAAGACTGCTATTACTGAATGTTGTTAGTAAAAAGAAATCGTATTTTAACGTTATTTTGTAATCTATACTTACTATTATAAAGCTGAAGAATTTGTGGTGTTTGAACGCGCTAATCTCAGGAACTACCAGCCCGATTTGAAAAAAATATTTTTCCGTTAGATAACCCGTTTATTGAGGAATGTTATAGGCTATATAATATTATGCTACTACAAAAGTGATTATAAGGGTTTTGAAGGGGATTTCTGTTTACTTGCATTTACAGATTCACAGAAGTCAATTAGAGATTCATAATAAAATTGATTATGAGATTTTGGATTTTGTTTTTTATACATCTGTAAATCTAATGTTTGTAACACCCATTAATTTATGAGGGGTAGGAAAGCAAAAGTTTAGAACAAAAAGGTTTATAATTAGTTTTAAAATGTAATTTTAAGTTAAAATAATCATTTCTGTTCATCCGTTCGTTTATAATCACGATAACTGAAGTTTTAAAAGTACTTGAAATTTTTAGTTACATGTAAGTTTGGTTTCTTTTTTTTGTTTTACAAGGAATTTTGGTTTTGCTAAATATCCGATCAATAAGGAAGAGGCAAGAAATAAAAACTACTTAAAATATAATGTCGTGAGCTTTTAATAATCGCAAAAAAGTATTTATCCTAACACGTGAATTTGTAATGGTCGAAAAATGTGATCTGAGATTTTGACAGAAACAAGATCCACAGACCACAAACTGATCCAATACAGTCATCTCCGAAACATGTCATTTTCACGATAAAATAAACATAAATTACATAAATACTTCGAATTTACTGTTACCGTCTTCGAAACAAATATTCAGATCTTACAGGAATATCTTGTTTTTAGTCTTTTAAGTTGATTTGAATATTCTAAAACATCAATATTTTCGCTAAAATTGGCTTTCATTTCATTATTACTATTTTATTTTACATTCAATATTCATATTTATAAATTCGTTATAACATTCAATCTAATCCATACTAATTATTCTATCTATCTTTAATTACTAATTAATTACTGTTTGTTTTACTACTCTCTGTTGTTTGTGTTTCGAAGTTTGTTTCAAAAGAGGTTCAAGGTGTTAATGGAACCTAAATTCACCTCAGGTATAAACAACCAACTCCGGAAGACCTACTTTTGTTTTTGATAAATTTCGTTTTCATTCTTAAGATGTAAATCATTAACGTACTTAACACTTTTGTAAATGATTTATTTTATGAAAATTCAGATAAATCTGATTTCGCAGTTCAGTGGCGCACACAGGATTAAGGTTTGGGGAGGTGCTAAGGATGTTGTAAAAAGTCCATTCAGATGTAGGCCTCTATAAAAATAAATTGTTTCAAAGATTCCTTACAATATAAAAATAAGATACAGACACGTCAGTGCTTCATTGAAGGTTTTTTCCTCGTTTTTCCTTTCTTTCTTTTTCTTTCTTGTCTTTTTTTTCTCTTTACATTCTCTGGCATCAAGAGCACAACTAACTCTAAGAAGGGTAAAAAATACACACGGTGCTTAAAGAAACATTAACATTTTTCTGTTAACATTAGCCTTTTAATATTTTGTAAAAGGCAACTTTTTGATATTTTTTTTTGTTGCACTCTATGTTGTTAATAAAACAATTAACAATAAGTTGGTATTTTTCATGAAAGCTTCAAAGTCGATTTTATGACGTGCGTTTCTTGAGGTTTGTTATCATTTTCGCCAAATTACATGAAAATCGAAAGAAATCCCATTTGATAATTTAGATCTTGAAATTTCAGCTTCTCGAGATAAACAATTTTTAAAATATAATAAACGAAGACGGACTTTCTGACAGAAGTTACAGATCCTTTAACATCGACGATTACATCTCAAAGCAGAAAATATTAAAAAAATAATTGAAAGTCATAAATTTCGTACGAATTGATCAGATTCGAAATAGTCATAACTTATTCTCTTAGTTTTGGAATAAAATGCTTTTAAGAAATCTTCAATGAGGAAAAAGCCAATAACGGGTCTCAGCGTTAATAATTTTACTAAAATTTTATATTCTGTAACTTGGGTAAATATAACTTCGTTAAGGTTTTTGTCAAATGTTTCAGAAATGTTTCAAATGTCAATTTAAAAATTTATCATATATTAAGCACAAATTTTTAAGTTTCCTGATCGGCCTAAGTTGTCAAGTGTTTTCAGCTACGTCCTATTCAGTTACAAACACTTCAATTTGAATCTTTAATACACAAGCTCTTTCAAACATATGTTTCTATTGTCTAAAAACACTCAAATCTGATTTAGTTATTTAAAAAAAATCTTAAAAATCTTCGTTTTACTGTAAAGAAGATTGCATTCATAAGTAGTGCTTAAATATTTTTGTTCTGCATTTTCTAGATGTTGGTGATTGATCTAGAAGCCAAATTAACTGAAATGGTTATCGACACATGTGCAAATACTGTTCTCAATATTCAAAGTGAGAATTTACAGAACACATTCCCTGGAAAATCTACAGAGGATTTGTTTTCACTTGTTAAGGTAAGAATCTGTTTTGTTACTTGTGTTCAATGTTTGTTAATTAGGATAAATCTCAATGCAAATTATCAATCCATAGGAAAAATATTTAGAAACAACACTATTTATATTTTTCAAATCATCTTCTAAAGAGTCCCCGGAAGTACTTAAATTTAAAAGTAGATAAAAAAAGAAAAATATGATACTATTCTAAATTTAACTATAATTAGGCCAAATGAAAACTTGTAACGATACAGGAAAGATATAAAAAAAAACTTTGCAACTTGAAGTGCCTTATTTTATTAGAAAAAAAAAACAATTTTTTAAATTAACAACTTGATATTAAAATAGGGCAAGAAGAAACTTAGGAAGGAGTGGTGCTTCCAGAAAATTATAAAGCATCTTACTGAATAAAGGGAAGGCGTAACATTTTCGTTAAAGATTGACAACTAGTGAATGACAGCAAAAACAAAATATTTCATTTCGTATCATGTATAAATGTGAAGAAAATTTTCCTCACGGTGCTTAACATCAATGATTAAAACCCAACTAACAGATTCCAAAATTTTTCGTGACTGTGTTGTTCAGGTTTCTCCATAGATGGTGAATTCAAAATCATTCAAAATACGTTGTCATCAAATTTAATTTTAGTGAAAAGATAGATATTGTGAAAGATAAAGTAATAACTGATTGAAGTATGTTGTAATTAAGTCGAGTGAAATGATGGAACTAATAATGACTCCCATATTAAGCTGTGAAGACTGTTCCTGGCAATTGCAGATGGATTGTAGAACTTTACTTTGGCTTCTAAAAACCGTTTTTTCTTTTGTACTATATTTGCAAAAGGATGAAATAACGCTTTCTAATAATAAATTTGGGTTTTCTTAAAAAAAAATCTTTATTAATTTAACTTTAAACTTTATATGTTAGATATAAAATGAAATTTTGAAAATTAGTTAAAAATATTATTATAGGTTTAAAAAGATTTATGTAACTATATTATTAAAGCTTTTCTTTTCTTTTGTATTTATCGGTATTTCTGCTGATTTTAATTTCTTCCATTTCTCCTAATCTGGTAAAATCGATTGTGTGATAGAGGAAATGTGATTTATTCCAACCTCTTTCTTGTCAGTTGATATTTCCGCCTTGTAAAACGGGAAAGCTCTTCTCGAAATTTTTGTATGTAATGTAAGTCAGTCCACAAGATAAGGAAGCCATCTGGATAAACAGGACGATAAAATCAATGCTTTAGCTGCAGACTGAGCAGGTGCTTCTTCTGTCAGTTTCAATAGAATGAAGGAAAAAAGTTTCAATGCCTGGCGAAAGCTACTCTCGAGACCTGAATCAACAACATTCAGAAGTCAGATGCATTTAAATTGGCTGACATTCAGAGAACTACACTTCTACACAAATGATAAAAAAAAAAGATTAAAAAGACAAAAGCTAAAAGTTACAAATCAAAGTAAATATTTGTAAAGAAACAATGATAAGTTTGAAAGTGTTTCTCTTCTGAATGGAATTCTGTGTCAAGAATTGGACATTTTAGAAATTAATTTTAGTTTGTTTAATTTTTGTATTTTTGATATTATTCTGATCATTTCGTACAGTATTATTATCGAAAAATATAAAGCAGATGTATTGAAAAGCTCTTTAGAAAGCATTTCATACCTTAGGTTTTGTAATTCCAGAGATTTAGAGTTTTCAGTTCGAGATAAAAAATATAAAAAAGATCTTAGCAATTGTTTATATTGACAGAATTCCAGAAGCAAATTCACAGCTCTTATTTCTGCAAAGCTAATTGCATTTCATCGTTAGCTTTGTATTAAGTTGTCTCAACAACAAAATAGTGTTAATTAAAAAAAAAGAAAAAGAAAGCTTGTATTAATTTCAAATATGCTGCCTCAGCTATCTTAAGATCTAGAAAAATGATCTCAATGGTTACTAAGATTCTTTGGGTGTCTTTATCTCCAACCATTTCAATCGTATGGGAATATAAGGATCATACAGACTCTGTTTAGAAACTTAAACCTGGATCTACTCAACCACGTCTTCAAATTCTTCAATTGATTGTGATAATTTGATGCTAATTTTTTAATGATTTTTTTAAATATTAATTCAATTCGATGATGGAACAAATGTAATTGATAAGTTCGCTATCAATCATCAGGCCAAACTTGTGCTTCTATTTCAAGTTTTCTTTAACATATTTTAAAGAAATTAATCAACTGAACGTTCAATCAAAATCCAATTGCTTTTGCAAACAATACCATCATTTTTAATCAAAACGATAACACCATTAAACTAAAATCCTCAAACCCTGGAGACATTGAGAAAATGTCTACACCAATATTCTACAAAGATATAAAATAAGCAAACTTCCTCAATAAAACAAAGATATAAAATGTGATTCAAGCGATAAGATAAAAGTTATGAGCACATAAATCTAATGGCGTGGTCTAATGGATTAGATGGCGGTCTCCCACGAGGCTGATAGGCCGGCACCTGGGTTCGAATCCCGGCGTTGGCTTGGACGTTTACTTTCTTTCCTGTATTTGTCTTCTCTTTCTCTTCTTCCGTCGTCTATGGCAATGAAGAATTGTGAAAATTTGAAAATAGGAAACAACAATATCACCATTTCTGACCTTTGTAGAGTTAGAGCGAGAAATCCAGAAGGATAAAAGCTCACGAGGGATGAGCCCAATAAAGAAAATCTTTGAGCACGTAAATCAGTCAATAATATATAAATAAAAAAAAGAGTTGAAGAAAGAATGCGTTAAATATATTCACACTATTGTGAGAATCGATAAAAAGAATTTCTTTTGATTAGCGATTTACAAATGAAAAAAAAAATTAGCAAAAACATTATTAATGAGTGATAATATACTCCATATCAAGTGCACAATTACATAGAAAGAAATTACGTAAGCTAAAACATAAAGAGAAAAAACACTTACAAATATCTATGATATGATGGAGTGAGATGGTAAAAGGCTGTAGCCTAAACCCTGGATAATGATTACTACCATCTTATTTACTTTCATTATATTGCAGCTGCTTTTAAGCAATCGCAGTGATCTTTAAGCTGTTCATTACCCTTCTCCAGTGTAGCTTTTTTATTCTTTAGACTGGTTTATGTAAGTTACAAATTCCTGCTGTTAAATTCATTAGTGATGTAATCTCTAAGAAGACAATTCTCCGATACTATCTCTCTCCATTTTGAAAGGTATTCAGAATCATGTAATACTTGATTACAGAGGCTGTGAAATCTCCAGGGAAGTCTCCAGGGAGGTCTCCAGGGTTAATTGCTATCCCGGATACTATCGGAGAGAAATGAATGAAGAATCAAAATATTCATGTACAGTAATATTATCGCTCCTGTAGTGTCTGTATCGTAATATCCACATCGAATTCATGAACATGGAAACAGCAAATGAAAATTGAGTGAAACAAAAGAGTTGAGAAGTACTAAAAGAAAGTGTAAAGTAATACTACAAGTGATACTCATAAGGCTAGGTAACGATATCCCGGCATTGTCTGGGAGAAAAATCAAAAAGTATTTCAGTCTAAATCTATATTCTCGTGATTTCTCGAACAATCATCTCTCAAGATGCTCTGAAGGAAGTTCTTAAAATTTTGCTTAAAATTTTTGCGGTTTTTTAGACGATTTGCCTTTCTTATAAAGATTCAACCATAGTTCAGGTTTCAAATAACAAAATTGAACTCAAACTTTCATAATGTTGTTGATAGCACTGTAGCCTGCAGCTGCAAGAAAGCAGGACTGCGGTGCACCACCCTTTGCAAGAACTGCTCGGGGCATGCTTGCGAAAATTCTACAGAGCCTGATCTCTAAGAGGAAGATGCAGAAGGAGAGTGTGAAGAAGAAAGTGTATTGGACGCACTGCTTGACGATGAAGAAGAGCGAGAAGAAGAGGAAACTCCCTGTGCCAAAAGCCTAAAATATTAATTTTACTTTGTTTTAATGCTTCATGTTTTATTATAAGAATTTACTGTACACGTTAGACAATAAGAATCATTACGATAAACTACATATAAAAATCCCCAAACTTAAAGACGAATGGGGTTATTTGCTCTTTCAAACCTTACATGTACACTGTATAGTATGAGCATCCTGTAAAGGAGGAGGTAGTGGTAGTTGGGGGGGGGGGGGGTTGAACATAAGAAAATGAAAGTAGATACCATAACTCCATGACATATGTAAATGCTGATCTTATTGTGGGAGGGCTTCGTAAATGTATGTAGGTGAATAACCACAGAAACTTGGATGTGGATAACTTGGTATTCAGAAAAGTGGCAGCTATAGAAACGACACTTCATTAACATATTCGATTTTAAACATCACATCAGTAAGACATAACTGATTTAACGCCCTTAGGGTTCATACTTTGAATTTGAATTACTGCAAAGATAGAATGGAAATTGAATGGAAAGATTCCAGATCAAAGATAATCGCACTTTTTAAGTTGGCAGGCATTGATAAGCTTACTAATGACGGATTAACCTTGGAAGGTCAACGCTGCTGGAAGACTGTTAATCATGCGATAAGAGAAAAAGCCGATTTGCGAGGTTTAGACAGATTGGCGTTTAATTAATAGTTAGTAATTTAATTCACAGAAAATTGAGTAGACCAAGTTTATAAATATCATCACATTTGGAATTTATAAAACAATTTTTATTTGGAACCAACATAAAATTCAAATAAAACAAGTATCTTAAAGTTTATTTAAAGGAAAAGTTGATTCTTTCAAAATTTGGGACCAATATTCATTACTGACATCTCAAGACAGCCTGTTTTGATTCTTTCCCATTGATTCTTTCAAATTAAGAGGAAAATTAAGGTTTGCTGAAATAATTTTATTTCAAGTCTGTTTTAAGAGATGTAAATTTGCTGTTACTTTACGTTGTTGGAAATTTAGACTGTTGATTTAAATATCATTGACATTTTAAGGATGAAATAATGAAAGCAAGCAAAAGTATTGTTAAAAAAATAATAACGAGAGTATAACAAAGAAGATAAAAAATAGAGGAGGAGGATTTTGTTGGGTTTTTGTCGGTTGTGATGACGACGGTAGAAAAAACAAATAAACAAAACAAAACACAGGAAGAGCGGAAAATGGAGTCAGTGAATTAAGAAGATTATGTTTATATGAAGCATAGAAATTTTCTCAGATGAAGAAGAATGTAAATACGGCTACTACATCCCCCTACTTGTCTCATTCATGTCTTACTGATGTGATGTTTAAAATCGAATATGTTAATGAAGTGTCGTTTCTATAGCTGCCACTTTTCTGAATACCAAGTTATCCACATCCAAGTTTCTGTGATTATTCACCTATTTTTTTAAAATTTATGAAGACTGGCTGTTTCACAATCGGTACAATAGAAATCATAAGATGTAAATAAAATAAAGTCAGCATTGATTCAAATAACATTTTTATGGCTGTATTATCGAAGATAAACATTTCTCAAGTAAGACAAACTAATAAATTTGAAAACCTCATCTTATGAAAAATACAATCGTTTCGAAACTTGAGTAGAAGTAAATGCAAATGAGACATTTCAGATTCTCTTTTCAGATGTCATATAGCATTTTTTCTGTCTTGTTATTTCAAATTTTTCTAATCTAAATTTGTATCTATATTCTAGAATTACTCTTTCATTGTTTATGAATTGTTGCATATGATAGACTAATCTTTTATCAGAAACACTTTATAATGAACCTATGAAAATAAGCTCAGAGGAAGCAGCACATATCTTTCTACAGAACTGCCGTATTTCTGAAACAGGGTGAGAATTGCATTTCTCGGAATGTAATAATGTAGCTTCAAATTTCAATGATTATTTCCAATGATAGTGGATGCAAAAGTAGTAAAAAGCAATGATAACATTGGATGACTTTGTCCAAGTTCCTGTGGAAAAATGTGTTCAAACACAGCCTAAACAGAATGAAATTCTAAAAGATTAAGGACTTCGTTTTAATGGCAATAGTAAAGACGACTAACATTAAGAATATCATGGTTTAAACATAAGAAAAAAAATGGTTAAATTTAAAGTGGTGGTAATTTAATACACAAGGTTGTTCATGTGAGCAAACAGTTTATTTTATACTGGTGGAAAAAGAAAATCTTGTCGAAAATTGCTTAGAAATTACTCTACGTATTTAAAATATATCCACTAAATGATATTTTTTTAGAAGTAATTTTTTTAATAAAGTATTGACCATCATTGTTTATTTGGAATCCACTTAAGGCTAATCGAATCTCCACCCTCACTTTAAACGCACTCGTCTCACTTTAAATGCGCTCTCTGTCATAAGCAGACATCTGAAGAACCTAAAAAACATATGATTTCCACAATTAAAATTCTCATTTCTATTATCTCCTTTATTTGATCGTTCTGAACATAGATTTTCGTAATATAATACGCAGAAGAAGCAGCTCCAAACATCAGGAAAATGGAAAAATATCAGAATCATGTGGCTCATCATGAAAATTTCGAATTCCTTTAGCGCATTTAATTTACTTTAATTTAGTTTCTTTATTCCGAAATTTTCATGATGATTGTATTAATGTTGAAGAAATATTCTTTACAATTTACATCAGAATAAGAACTCTTCAAATCCCTCTGTGAAAGCACAATACACAATAATGTAATTTATTTAGTCAATGGCATAGAAGTACTGTCTTCTCCTGGAGCTCGCAGACTTCTTCCAGATGTTGTTAATTACTTGTAAGAAGCAACTACTAGGTTGTTATGTATAAATGTGATCTCATATGTATGAAAGGAGGTCCATTTTCAAAATATGATGCAGACGTTGTATCAGCATTTTATCAAATATCTTGTTTCTTTTTATATTGCAGTAAACTATACTAATGTTGTGAGTTGAGTTGTAGTTTTAAAGAGACATTAAAAAAAAAAGCAGGCGTCGTTTCATTGTTTGCTTTCATTTGTTTGTTTCATTCAGGTTTTCGTCATCATATGCGCCAATAGATCGTAAATCGAAAATTGTCTTATGAATGTCAGATGTACACTATATGATCAAAAATATCCGGTCACCTATCCGAAACCGTAGTCGGACGTTCCCCGTGACACTCCTCAGTAGTGGACATTAGGCAATTAGACAATTGTTTATTCATATAGTTTAGGCGCTTGTATTTCTTTACAATGTTCAGAGAAAAAGAATTTCTGGCCGGTGGAATGCTGCCACTTGGTTTCTTCAAGTTATTTTTTATTATGTATTGGTTATCCCTTTTTTGATTTTTCGAAGTACTACACTTCCAGTGGCTTCGCTCTTTATGACATTTCAGGCGGCGCTTAGCATTCACAGGCGAAATGTTTGGTTTGTGATTAGCTGCTCGACTCCGAAACTCCATTCTGCTCGACCACGAAACCCCATCCACGGAACAGCCATGTTGCTGGCTAGAGTATTACTGTGAAACTGACAGGTGATTATTTCAATCGATGTCTGGCTATCTGCACGAACCACCACCTTCAACACCCGACGTTTCATGTCTGTCAATTTATAGGTCTGTCAGGGTTTTTTCCATGGTTGCGCCTTCCCCCGTTTCCACTTCCCAATCACTTCATCAACAGTTGATTTTGACAATTTTAGAAGGGTTGGAATGTCCCTGGAAGACTTATTACTCAAAGTGGCAGCCAATGACCAGACTACGTTCAAAGTCACTGAGCTCTACTGACAGACCCATTCTGCAGTTACTTCGTATGAATTAACACCACACGATTCCCTGTCTCCTTTTTATACTGATACGCGACGTCGTCGTGTCACCTAGGCTTCAGTTACTATTGCAGAGGGGTTGTCCGGATATTTTCGATCACACGGTTGGTTGTGAATATATTTGTGAAATACAACCTTTATAGTTAACCTCTAACAGGCAAAAATACTTCAAATATGTAACTGTTATTGAAAATTCTACATAACACATATACAATATTTAAAATCATTAAAATTTCACTGAAAAAAAAAACCCTGGAAATTTATAATTTCTTAAGATAATAAAAAACTGTTTTTACTAATTTCAATGTTCCTAGAGAAAAATTTTAGTTTATGAAAGACGTAGAAATTCATGAGAAGTGAATTGATTAACTTTCAATGCTATTTTAAACCGCTTGAATTTAAGATTTGCTGCAATTCTGTTTATCTCAAAAGCAAAACAAATCATTTTCAATAGCCTTATCAAATTAACAAACGGTCACGAGACGATCCTTAAGTACTAGAGAAAGAGTTTAAATTCATCAACTATATATTTGGTTATATATTCTGTTGTTTGGTTGAGAAAAAATTTGATTTATTTAGAATTAATCTTTCTTCGTTAATTTCTAACTCTGTACAAACAAAACTGATTGAATAGCTTCATAGTAAAGTCAGTAAAATGATGGATTTTCACTAATGAGAGCGTCAGGATTTCGTCAATTACGTGAAAAAAGAAGAATACTCTGTTCTCTCTAATGTTCTGGTGTAGTTTCGGAAAATTCAGTCAAATCAATAATTTTAATTCGACATTACAGGCAAATGTATTACAACTTTCTAATTTTACTCTTAAGGATATGTAATGTATCTTCAAAATCCTTAAGCATTCGATCGAATTAATAGAATCTACATTTATTTATCCATTCATTTTTTGAAAATTACCGACCATGAATAATAATTCAAAAATATTGTTAAAACCAAAAACCACATTAGGACTTAGACTTAATTCAAAGTAAGTTCAGGATAATTAGAAGCAAAGGAGACTTAATATCTTGAGAAACCTAGAAGAGAATTATAAATAGATGAAGAGTAAGTAAATAAATGATATGGAGATGATGAATTTTAATAATTTAAATAATCAGTTCTTTTTTTCTTTTTCTTGACAGAAGCTTGATTACAAATACGCTTCGGTCTATGTTAGAGTTCAATTTACTTTAAGCTAATTAACGCGCTGTAGCTTTGGTGGAAAGGAGATTAATGATCAAAGTTAGTGCGCGCGCCACTTCTTCCTTTTGCCTTCGCACAGTCTTGCCTCTGTTCTATCGGGATCCTCTTTCTCCTGCAATCATCAATTTCCTGTATACACGACGGTCATATCAGCAACGGACAGAGTTCTAATTTAGTGTGGGGGAGTAGGGGAGAAGTACGTAGACCTTTCAGAGCAAGGATATCGTCCTTAGATTAGGGTCTCGATTTCCAGAGTCTTATCTACCCTCGAAAATTATTTCTCACTCCATCACGGCGTAAAATTGGGTGACGGTAAGGAAAGATTAAAACGAAGCGTCGACGACTGACCCCAGACCCCGTTTAATTTCGCTCCAATTTTTATGGAGTCGATCACAGCTTGTGTTCAATCACCTGACAACAGAACTTATAACTAAATAATACTGAAATAAATAAATTGGTTGGATTTAAGAAAAGAAAAGTAAGAACAAAAACAGTAGCTTCGGTAATTATTATTCTTTTTCCTAACTATCAGAAAAAATAACATTTGATCATGGATAGCTTTAAATGTTCACAATTCAGATAAAAAGCTAACTAAGCAAGTTCAGAAAACCAAAGAAAACGAAGATATATATTTCTGCATGAGGATTTTTTTTTCCGTTTTTTTTTTAACAAATTACGAAAAAGTTCCCTGCCAATTGCATAGGACAGATTTAAATAATACTTGAAAGAAAATAAAAATTAAAAAAAACTAACTGTTAATTTAATTATTAATATATATTTTATAATATCGTTATTTTTTTATTTTGTAGATTAAACTTGTTTTATTTATTGAAATCTTTCGTTCTAACAATTAAAAAACTAAAAAGATTGAACTCAAAAAGTATAAACAAGACCCAATCAACTGGGTTTAAATTCATTTATTTGCTTATTTATTTCTAAATAAATAAATCATGAATTTCAAACGAATTATTTATTTATTGCAGTATAAATATGCTATACAAATTTTCAGTTTATTAAAGTTCTTTTTTTCTTCTTTTTTATTCTATAACTTCAAGTTTTTCTTTGTAATGACACTGTTTAGCGCATTGGGATATTTTTCTTTAAAGAATTTAGCCAGAAGTTGCTTGAAATCATTTTTCTGTCTTCTTTCCCTGAGGCTGAAAAATCAAGAGATCTATAGACCTTGCTAATGACTTCAGAAAGAGTGAATGATCTTTCTGAAATATGGACAGGCAATTTCGTGAGAAGAGACTATTTTTTTGCATTAGAAACCCTATCTTTATATAGATTCTTTTAGAGAAATAAGCAATTGAAAAGTGAAAAGAATTTAGAAAAGGAAATTGGAGGCGAAACAATCTCAGTGATGTCAGATTCTATCGACGTCTAACATCGTTAGTTTATTGTTTACACATGCTTTTTTATTTTTAGATATTAATTTAGTTTAATTTCATCTAATTTCTATTTGCGATTTAATTCATTTCCAACAAATAAAAATCTTTATTTGAACTATTTACTTAAACAGGAAAAAAAAATCATTTATAAAATCGTGAAAAAATAAATAAACATTAAGTTTTTATTTTTAAAGACTTAATCCAAACAATTTAGATAGCTTCTCTACTCAGACCTAGACAAGACTTAATATATTAGGATCGATACTGGAATTATTTTGCAATAAAAGCATCATCAGCTGCATTATCGTCATTTCCAATTTCTCAATCTCTAAATATTTCAATCAAAGTCAACTGCATTTGATCCTTTATTGATTTTTGCCTAAAATCTTCCATTTCTGATGTCCCCATTTTTTTTTCAAGACAGTGAAAAATATTTTCGAAAGTTTCCTTGTTGATCCCAAACGACCTTCAAAAATGGCAGGAACAGTTTTTGCATTTTTTTCCTCCTCTAGGATAGAATCAATTGCAATCAATAGAACTATTTTTCATTGTGTTGTAGGGGTGACTATTTAACTGCCGCTTGATTTTAAGAAAAGTTAATTTCCATTAAGAAAAATGCTAACAGAAACATAAGATATTACAAATATTACAATAAAAAAAGAAGGAAAAAGCAAATCAGATTTTTTTCTTTATTACTGTATTTCAATATGAGTAATCAAGGAAATTGTTTCAATTGATAAAGCAATCATGTTCATTAAATTATAATTGATAGATCCCTGTGCTAAATTGAAATATGCATTATGTTTAAGTTTTAATAGCACTTTCTTAAATATTTGTGTTTAATATATTTGTCGTACTTTAGAAGCTTATTACAGAAATATTAATCCAAAATAATTTTAAATGAGTTAGGTTTTA
>JAFIDM010000003.1:66588885-66604127 GCA_023159025.1 Thereuonema tuberculata
TCGATCTCCGGAGCTAATATTGAACCGGACACGAGCTTCTCCGGAGACTTCGATGCCATATGTCTAACCCCCAGCGAACGCACGTATCCATCTTCCGCGGGAGACCGCCTTACCACACGATAGAACACAGAAGCAGTAACGATACGGTCTAACGAAAAAAAACTACTAACCGAAAAGAATTTTCGGAACAGAAAGCTTGGAATAAGAAGAGAAATTCATAAATCAGACAAATATCGAGACGCTAAAGACAATGGTAAAGAAGTCTGTGTTTTCGAAGATTCTGTAACAGAATCTTCCAATCACGAGTCGGTAACGGATTTCAATAAATTTTCAATAACTTCATGCATTCGAACAACTGTTGTGGCTTGCGGTTGCGCAAAAAATCAAATAAAAGCATATGGAATTTGCTTCAGAGAAAACCAAAAATCGAATTTAGAAAATGATCCATAAAGTTTGGAAAATTTTAAGAAATAGTGTCATTTAAAACACTATTGAATACTATTAGAAGAGAATCATGGTGAATAAATTTCTTTTATGTAGAATTATGAAATCATAAGACTAAGATCTATATAAATATTTAATAGAAATTTTACAAAGTTATAGAAGTAAATAAAATTTAAAAAATTATCTCTTTTCTTGGTGCACAATCTTATTTACGACGTAGCCTTACAATCTGTAAGTATAGAGTGGATAAAATCTTACATTGCTGAAAAAAGTAATTCTAGAAATTGTGAATGTATTTCTGGAACTCTAATTCACGTACGACTATCATGAATATGCTTTGAGGGAAATATTAATATTATATCCATATTTTATATGTTAACACTTATCAGGCTATTAAACTGCTTATTTGTTATGTACAAAAGATACTTAGTTAAGGCAAACATTTTAATAGTAATCGTTTGGTTTAAATGTTAGTCAGTGATAATGGAACTTTGCTTGTGTAATAACTAAAGCAAACAACTTTTGTAATTTTTGGCTAGGATTTAAGAAATTTTGTCGAAATTTCTTTTTAGTTATAAGGTACCTAAGGACATGAAATGTAATTTAGTTTTTACAAAGAAAATGTGATTAGAAAACGCACAATGATCGTAAGAACGATTTTGCAAGATTTAATTTTTATAACAATATTTTAAATATTTTTTTAAGAAATTAAAAATATTATTTAGAAAGAATTTTCTTAGCTTTTTAATTATATTCATACAAATCTACACAATTTTTCGATTGTATTAATGCTAAATGGGCTATTTTTACAATTTGAACCACTTTCATTAAAAAAAGAAAGTTTCCTACATCAATTTCTTATTGCATTTTAAAATATTGAATTGCAAAGATCATCTGAGTAATAATTAGAAAGAAACTGAGCAACGTCAGCCGTTATGTAAGTCTTGGTGAATGGAAAACGAATTCATTTAGGCGACGAATTTGTCGCTCGACTTGATCCTTTTCGCTTGGGATACGTTCCTAAGATAAAGCTCTAAGCTTCTGCTGAAAATCCTATTATTCGTAGTCATTCAGTCTCAAGAATCGAACTCAAGATGTCCGAGCTGTTAAAAGACTTCATTTTATCAAACTGCACCTTCGTTTTTTGTAAACAGTCTTCTGTTTTAATCAAAAGAAAATTAATGAATTAGAACAAAAATACTTTAAACAAGATACTTAAATACTTCAAACAAGAGACAATCTAGAAGTCAGCTTCATGTCGATCTGAAAGAGGTTTTGAATATTTACTTTCTTCAAGATTCATTGTTTGCTTCATTAGCTCAGAAGATTTCCTAAACGAACCGTGTTAAAAATACGCTAAAAACTCGATTATCCGAAACGATTTTTAGCATATTTTGAAAATAAAACAGAAATATTTTCCTTCGCCCTAATCAATATTTAATAGCGTACACAAGAGATTAAGTAACTTAAACTATTAATACTATTAATGACTTCGAGATCGGGCAGCCAGCAAAGGAAGTTCAGAAGCTTAGGAAAAAAACTAAGATTCCTTTAACAAACAATAGGAATGTCCCAGTACTGTAGAGCCTGTCATTTATAGACTTATAAACTATATGTTCGATGCCATATTGTAGTTTATTGTTTATTGTCTCATGGCTTTTTATTCCATAATAATTTTGTATGAATAATAAGAATTGATTAGAATGTTTCATTTCCATTCAATATTCTATTTTTAGTCACTTATTTTAGGCCTGCTACGGCTCTTTCCCTAATTTGTTATAAAAATTGAGTAGCATGAAAATATTTAAAACTAAGCAGCCATTACAAAATAGAAATTTACACCCATATTTATCATAAAATTTTAGAAATTAGAGAATACAATTTTTGTTCAAATAACAGCGCATATTAAACACCTTTGAGAGAAGATGTCAAATGAAAAAGTTTTGAAGAAAGTGGGCGAAGAAAGAACATTGATGGAGTTGATAAAGAGAAGAAGACTCATGGCTGGGCCATAACTTGAGGAATGGAGGACTTATTACTACAGTGCTTGAAGGAAAAATACTGAGGAAAGAGAAAGGGGACGACCAAGAATCACCTTCACTTCTAGAGCTTATGAAAACACAAACTTGAAGACCTACAGAGACCTGAAGAGAGCAGCAGAAGATCGAGTTAGATGGTGTGACATGTTGTGGAATCTTAACCAGTCCACGGACTGAATGAAATGGAATTAAACATGTGGTAAATAAAGACAACAAAACTTTCCGTAAACAATATTAACTGTGTCACTGAAAAGTTTTTAGAGCCTATATATTTTTCGGATTTAATAATTGAAATTCTTTTGCACTAAGATGTGAAAATTAAAGATTAGATAAGTGCAAATTCGAGACAAAGTTTAATGGAAAGAGATGTAAAGGCAGACGTATTAATTGTCCTGGCACTTACGAGAAATAATCCTGTATTGATTTCGAGCTGTTCGTGAAACTCTCCCATGATGCATGGAAATGAATAAATTGTCGTCAGATCGAATGATGATTGATCCTTGGACATGTCCATTTTGATGCTCTAAAAAGAAGTTCAGTGATCGACAGATGTTTCTGTTGGACATTCCGACCATTATGCGTTACATTGAAGCTGCTTGGATGGCGTCTCTTGTGATCATACAAGCAACCGACTGAATTTAAGGTCGCTTAGTTGCCTTTCTGAAGGTTTAGAAATACCATTAAATCGCCAGATGTATTGTCCAAATGCATGTGATAGTGTTGACATACGTGAATGTATACTTACATTTCGGAGAAGATCTGATGCCCTCAGACAAACAACGCAAAGTTCGTCAGATCCTCGCAAACCTCAACATCGCTACCATTGATTCAGATGAAGTAATGCCTACTATTCATCTTCGGCGTTTGCGCAACTGCGAAAACAGCCCTTTACAGTATTAATGGAATAATGTTTGCTTTAGCTGCGGTCATTTTTTGCCAAGACACCCTTTTATACCAATTACGATTGAATCAGTAAATGTTGAATCTTTCATCAACTGAAGTAACTATAAACAGTCGTCGCTGTAAGGCCGCCTTTCAAATTTTCAATTTTTTACTACCTAATTTTAGATGTACCTAATAAAATTATTTTTTACCTTTTTTTAATCTTACTCATTTTCTATTTCAGCCGTAGTTGCGAAATAATTTTTATATTCGCATGTATTTCCATTTCTCAAACTCAATAACTAGAAATTTGGGACAAAACTATTTTATTGCTTTTAAAATAGCCTGAAGTTAAACCTTGAAATTACAGTAGGAATGCAAATTTTATCTTTAAAATAATAAAATAAGAGGATAAACCTAAACCTAATTTTTTCTTACATTATATTCCATATTCAGAGAATGACACTTGAAATTTGAGTCTTCGATGTACGAAGTAAGAAGAAATGAAGTAATATTCACAAATGCCGATTTGAAATGATTTCTTGGGGTAATGTGAAATATAAATTCACTAAAATTCAACGTCATATTGTCTTCAATAAACAGCAATGAGAAAAAGGCGAAACGCTTAATGACAAATTTTAAGAAATGGCATCTTTACTTTTTTGATAGTAGATTTGATTAAGATGGTAAGATACAACCTGCATCCCACAATCGATAGTCAAATTGTTGGAGACAAATCGTACTTCAGCAATTTTAGGCCTTTAAGATCTAGAAGATATCAAGTAGATTGTCCTCGAGATTCCTCCTCTCAAGAATTTTCGAGAAATTCTTTTTTTCACATTCTCATTTCCCGAGAATTTTGTTTTATAAAAATTCGAGAATCATAAGATTCGGGAGAAAAAAAAATGTTGGAGATTGAAGCCAAGTAAAAATTCTAGACAAATAGAAATTCATTTCGAGTTGTAAATGATGCATTGCTATTTAAGGAAATAAATAAGACTTTCAGATGATCTCTTTCCTATTGATTTTTTAAAAAATAAAATTGTCCATTAAAGATATCTTTGCGGATAATGACATGGAAGTCAAAACTTAGAACTTCTATGAAATAAGTCGCCTTTTGAACATCTTAATGTTTTAAACGATCCAAAAACTGAGAAAAGGTGAGAGATTTCTTCTACGAAATCCTTAAAATGTCCGAAAACGTTCATTCTATTTTAAGTTAGCAAATACTTTATTTCATATAAATACGTTTATCAATAAATTCGTATTTAATTATTTAGTTATGCCGAATGGGGAAGGTTGGTGGATTGTATCCCCACCCCCTCGATGCTTCTGAAAACTGAAGAAATCCAGCATTTTGAACTCTTTGTTGGAAAGCCATAGTTTTGTTTGTAAACCTTCTCCCAGTCATCCAGAAAAAGGGAAAGATTTTTTTTTTGTTAAACACTTAAAACAATCATAACCTCCCTCCCACTTCCAAATTCTCTGTCTCTGTGGGAAGATAGAAATTTAATATTTTGTTACATGTTTGAAAATAGCAAAAAAATGTTTTGAAATGTTTTAAATGTTTTGAAGGAAAATGCTATGCAAAGAAATTTAATGTAATCATAATTACTGTCCTTTTTTCCTTTTTAATTTAAGCAAATAAGAGATAATGATTTAATTTATCGAGAATATAAATGGAAGAAAAAAATAAATATTTGTTTTCTTTTAAAGAAACATTTCAAGCTAATATTGTTTTCGAAGACTAATTACCACTTTCGATAATTTTAAACATCTTCATTAATAACAATATCAGTAGTCATGTTTTTTATTATTTACTATTTATAAGATAAGAAATGTCATCTATTTTTTTTTCCGAAATCAAGAAAGTATTTTCTCATATGAATATCCTTTGTGGTATTATTAGTACTAATTTTGTAATTTGTTTTAGAATGAATCAATTAGAGAATGGATTCTTGAGTTTCTTAGGCAAGAAAATGGAACAGGAGGCAATAAGATGACCCCTGGCATTTCTGTATTCAGATACCACGAAATATTACTAGAACATTCTCTAGATGCTTTTCTAAAAATAATTAGCGATGATCGCGACATAACAATGCAAAAAAGTTGTAACTGACTAGAAGTAATTAAGAAAAGTTTGTAAACTATTTTTTAATTTAGTTGTTTGTGGGTTATTGCTTTATTAAAAATCAAAACAAATCATTTAAAAGGAGATATTTAGTATCGAAGATTAAAGAATCTCTTCACACGTTTTAAAAGTTGTTCACAAGAAGGCTTAAGAGAAAACGAAGATATAATCCGATGAATCTACAAAGTTACGACACAAACATTTACACCAGACAGTTTGCAGACCAGGTGTCATCGTCAAAGGCAAAGAATAAACACACGTGTAACCAGGAAATAAAAGAAGAAAATAAAAAGGGAGCTTTAATGCCAAAGCAAATAAGAAAAAAAAATAGCAGTTTGTTGTGAAAACAGCTACTTGATGACGAAAGAAAATAAAGAAAACAGTAGTACAAACGACCGCTATTTTTTAGGAGTGTATAAAAAGAGTTAAGGTAAATACTTCAAGAATACTATCTTGGGGATAGTGATGATATCATCTCTGTTGCTTTCCGAAAGAACTTCTGCCGTGATTAAATTGCGATGAAACTGCTTAACGACAAATCATGTGCCTTTAAAGAGCACTTTCTTTGGATTGAGATTGCGAAGGAGCATCATAATTGATCGTTTCTTCAGGTTTATGAGGCGACAGGCCGGAAAATGTGTGTGTGAAGAAACGCTAGCAGGATAGTTTCGTTCATCACTTGAATCATCCGACATTACTTCCTCTGCGCTGTGACACATGTAAGACTTGCAGGGCAGCTCTCTTGTGTTATACACAGAGAGACTACATTCACTGATAGATAAACAGAATTGGAAAACTATATGAGAGCTCTCTCTCTCTCTCTCTCTAAATATACTGTGTATATAAGAGATTACTCCATTACCGTATGGGTTTTAAATATTCAAATTATACTGAAAAATGATTGTAATTGGTGAATTACACCGAATTTATTTATTAACAGAAAGATATTAAGTTTATGCATTTGTAATACCTCTAAAAAGATAATTGAGAAAAAAATAGTTGATTTTAATATTTAATTTTACTTCGAAAACAATTAATCCATCCTTTAAACTATTTATCCTAAAAAGTTGCCTTTTCGTTTGGTATTTGGTTTCCCAATGGTAGCTTCATAATTTTGATATGATATAGATTATAAATTACTAGATTATAGAAAAGGAACTTTGAGATTAAACGAAGGCTTTCTATAGATCAAATTCTTTTGCCAAAATGTACAAAAGGGAAGCATTGGATCCCGTATGAAGGATTCGTTTTCTTTTGTGCCTTCTTTTCTTCTCCCAGAGAAAGCTAAGCCTTCAGCTTTCGTAGGATAGTCTATTTTCGCAATTCTTAATCATTCCATGTGGATGAAGCAGTTTCCATGGAGACAAAGCAATAAAAAAAAATAATAAAAAAAATATGAGGAGAATTTCATTCTTGAATAAGAAAGACTCCAGAGAATGGCGTCTTTTCTCTAAATGCTTAATTTTATCTTGAATTTAGATAAAATTGGGTTTTAAAACGGTACTACTCTATTTCTAAAGATTAATCTATATTACAGAACAATAAGATTGACTATTAAGATTTTATTTAAGATATCTTAATTGTCTAAAAAGATTCATTCCTATTTGGGTTCGAAGCAAATTACAGTAAAGACATTAATTATGTTTTCAGAAATTGAAATTTTCATTGTATAAACGACTGAAGCTATCTAATACATACATAAAATGTAAGGGAAAAAATGATCCAAATGCAACTCTGGTAATTGGACCTAAAGACAAAAATCAATCTTAAGAAAAAAAAATATTATTGCATGGATAATCTATGAAAAGTTTTCAAAAGTTAAGCGTGCAAACGATAATTGCACTTATTATTATTATTATTGTTTTTAGAATTTTTGAAGTTCTTTCAGATTAGTTAAAAACATCTTAATTTCCATCTTTCCTTATTATGTGAAATATATTTCACTTGTCAAATAAATTAAAAAAACAAATGAAATATCACTACCCATCATCTACTCTTGTTAGACAGTCGTTTTTGTTTCTTCTTTATTTTTTATGTCTCATCTCAGAAGATGAAACTGTTTACAATTCCTTTAACTCGCGACAGCCAAATTTTCAAGGAATTATGAGATACTTTACGCCAAGGCTTAAGAGTCACGGTCTTATTTTACGGACGGCAACAAGTAGATCTCGGAATCGTTTTGATGAATGCGGTTGGAGATTTTTTTTTTCTTTTTTGCTTGAGTGGTGTAATTTCCTCCCTCACAATCAGAACTGAAGAAACGCACTTTATATGGATGATGGTTTATTTTGAAATGGATGAAAGCTATTTTTAGTTGAGAAGGAAAGAAAGTAGAATAAGATAGATAGCCACACACGATATTTTCTTTTTTACCTTTCTACCTATAAATGCCATCGGAGAATAAACATACGAGCAGCAGCACTCAAAACATATGTTTATTGACTGATGAACGTTTCTAAGTTTTTTGAATGTAAGATTTAACACTCGTACAACTGTTGTGCATCAGATTGCATTAGTATTACAAGATATAAATTTTGATGTAGTGTCTTTCATAACTGCGACCACTTAAAAAAATGAAATTTTATGACTGTTTGAACTGATTTATTTGACCAGATTAGCTACATAACAGTAAATTCTGCTTCAGAAAACATTACTATACTATATATCTCGAAGAGCCAACATCTTTATTTGCAATGTAAGAACTTTATTACACGGGGACAAAGAAAAAAATCTTTATATGTTTTCAGAAGCCATTAATGCAGAACATGTTTAAGTCATTTCAAAATAAATGCTTTTAATTCAATAAAATTTAAAGACTACTAACGGTCACGTGATCTACAATTTCTTTTCAAGTAATACTATCCGTAATACATTGTTCGAAATTTCCTTACTGATCATGTAATTTCAAGAGGATATAGAACTTTTAGCTAAAGAAAAATTTAACTTATATTCTTGATGTTGTAATAAAATTAAGCAAAATCAGGAATTACTATCTCACACTATCCTACTTTGAAATACAATAAAAATAAACACTTTACTAAAAGTCACTTTTACAATCGTGAAAGATATCATCAAATCCAGCATCACTTCCTGTTCTATGAAACTTTTTATCTTTTTATATTTATGAAATTAATTGAAGCAATTTAGAATCTACAACAACATAGGATTTAAACCGTTCCAGATAAGTCATTTTGTAAAAAGGAAAAATGAGGATAAAGAATTAGAGAATAAAAGGAAATAGTAGAAAAGATTTCTCCGGACAATTCGTTAACCTTTCAGATAAACAGGGGAGTCTTTATGAAATTGAAGAAGAATGTACTTTGATATTCCATAACTTAAAAATATTGCACTGTCCAGAAAATTGTATAGTTTCATTAAGAATAACGTCGTATTTCTTGAAAAATACTGTTTTTTTCAATTTAATTCATATGATGAAGCTAATGCAAATATTCAGAATTTGGGAGTATTCAAGAACAAGATTCTCGTAAATAACATGTATATCAACTAATCTTTGTCTGAACACTGCAAAAGGGCTTAGGCTTTTCAATTTCTTTTTGAAATGAACTTTAAGTATCTCACTATTTAAACAGTTTAAGCAAAGTAATCAAACATTTTCAAGATTATTTCAATAAAACTAATGTGCCATGCAACGTATTTTTGTTATTTATTTTCAGTTAGTTGTACAGTAAATAAAAAAAAAATCAATGTTTAAAAGTAACTTTCATTTAAGATTTATGTTTATTTATATACTTTAAACTTGTTCGTAAGATCAATCTGTACTTTATTAAAAATTTATTTTGTTTGTAAAACATGATAAAAAGAAATAACCTCGTAAATAGAAGAACTATTGTTATTCAAACTAATCCCTAAGGCTACAGTGAAGATTCTGAATTTTGGTCAAAAAAAAATCCAAAGTTTGGATAAGAAATCGTTTTTGTAAAATGACTTTGTTAATTTAAATACTTATATTTCAATTTTATATTTAAAGAAATAATTTTACATGTTAGATATTGTATTTTATTCTGCTCAACTTTATTTTCATTAAATTATAAATATTTTCTCAAAATCAAAAATCCACTTACAAAGAAAAGCGCGGCTCATGAATTTTCAATGTCAAATTCACTTCAAGATTATATAATGTTTGTAACTCAAGGGCATAAAATAAAACTGTGTTGAAACTTATTTTAGTAACACATCACTGGTAAATTAGTTTTTATCGCCTCATCTACGTGTTTCTTCTGCAACGCCATGATATCTAATGAAGTGGAATAGAAAAAGACCTCCAAGGGACCGCCGACGTCATGTTTTCCTCCTCCTCCTCTTCTTTTTTCTTTCTATTTTTCTTGTGTAAATTTTCAGAGAAGTCAAAAGGACGCAATTGCCAGAAGAGTAACGCGATCGCACGAGACGGCAACGCTGATGGAGGTCGGCCAGGAGACGCACGTGACCTTGCTGGACCAATAAATCAGCCCATTTACTTGGCGTCCGTCTTATTCTCAGAAGAAGCACGTCTTTCCCGGTACATCATTTTGAAGACATCACCTTTTGCAGTAAAACTAGCCATTTCAGCCGACGCCAAATGAGCTCCTGTAATGAACAGGTATATTGGGACTGACAACCCTCAAAAAAACCAAGTCAAGACACAGGAAGGTAGCACAACTAACCAAATAATGGACCAAATTTCTTTTTCGTTAATCTGAAAAAAAAAAGAACATATCTTGACAATAGCTAACAATGAGGAATCAAGAAATTTTTCAAAATATAATTCCTAATCTATAAATAATTTTTATCAAAAGGATACATCAATCGTAAGTAATAAGGCGCTTGAATGGAGGAGCAGAGTTCAATCCCCAGCTGAGGTAGAAGATTTTTTTTTTCACTAGATTCTCCTCCAGATGGGTTCTACTCAATGCTCTGAAGAAGGGGCACCGGTTTCTTCCGGGGGTTAAAGGCGGCAGAGAGTCAGACTGACCATCCGATCTTAACTTAGTCGCGAAATGTAGGTCTGAAGTACGATACTTTAAATTTTATTTAACATTAATCACTTTAGTAAAAATAATCTTTCTTTTATCTGCAACAGAAAACAAGTCAATTCCAAGTCAAAACAAGACTAAGCGACCCTTCTACAATTTGTAATCTATCAAATGCTTCCATTTTATGTAAGTGATACTGCTATTGATTGGCCCGCGAAATTCATATATTCAAGCTTTTATAACTCAATGATCAGAATAACTTCAGGCGGTGCCCGCATTGAGTTCATTCAATACGTCTAGAACCACTAGCCGTTCAGATGAGACCACATTGGATTGAGGTTATCATTTTCATTCGAATTTTGATCTCATCATAGATAGATGTAATTTTGTCCAATTACCACTATTTTCTTCACCCGATCAATGGCCACTTAAACCGGAAGAAATTATAACTGGAAATCGGATTTTTTTTTCAAGCCTCCAGGCCAGTCATTGAGGCTCCTATTTCTGGTTTGAAATTATACACAAGACTTTCTCCTTCTCTTGTTGAGCATCATATTTGACTGGATGCCTTGGAAATTATCTCACTTTTAACAAATACTGACAGTCAAACAAGAAACTCCTAATAGCTCCTCCGTAGTCTACATTTTAATGAAATACTTGAAGTCATTGAATAATTTCTTTTTTTTTTTTTTTTTTTTTTTTGTTAAATAGCAATTTGTCGATGTGATTGCATTGAACTCAAATTGTGAAAGAAAGATGAAATAACTTCAATTCACAAATTAAAAGAAAATCACAAGAGTTTTTCCTCATTAATAATTTAGGAATATTTCTTAAAAACGCGTTATCCTAAAAAAAAAATAAGTTTAAGGGATAGAATGTTTCTGTAGTTCGTGCAACTTTTGACAAATGGCAGCTTCTGATATTCAAAAGAAAATAGATTCTCTATCAATCATCCTTTTCTTTTGTGTTGTTGTAAACAAAGATTTTGAAATTACGTAATTTTCAAACAACAATTAGATTAATAGTAGTTATGGACTTTTAACAGTTATATTTTTATTAAATTTTTATTAAAACTTCCAAACAAGCGCATTCAAAAACTCAGCATTTGATAACTCGATTTAATTTTAATTTCTTTTCAAATATACTAAACTGAAATTAAAATAGCAATAAGATAAAGAAAATCCATTTAATGATTAGAAAAAATAATTAACATAAAAATTTAAAAAACTAATATGAAAGCCTCTTCATTTTTAAATTTTTTGTTAGGCAGCCTGTACCGCGTTGATATTGTACAAAACGGTCGTTTAATTAAATTTCCTTTATGTTTTCTATATTTTTAAATAGTTTCGTATCTGGCCTTTTTTAGAACATTTCTAAAGTCTCTTCATTTTTTCTATAATTTATTACAGTCAATATTATTATTATTACTATTTATTATATTCAGTAAAAGAAGGCCGCTAAATAATTAAGGTAACTTTATGTTCAGGGAAATGCACGACAGATTTCCATTTATTTATTTTTTTTTGTCATTACTCACTTTCATATCAGTGTCCAAAATTGCAGAAAAATTCCTTGGTTAATATTTTTAAGGATAGTTTTTTCAAAGAAATTGTAAAATATTAATAACCTAAATCCAGGACTTCTAAGCAACATTGCACTTGTAAGGAAAAAAATTCAAAGAAGGTTTTGCATCTTTTCCCAAGTATTTCCGTTAGTCTCGAGATTAACAATTTCATTTTGCTGGCTTAATTAGTTGACAACATTAAAAAAGAAAAACTTTCAAAATTATAATTTGTTTTTGTGAGAAATTCAATTTTTAATCACTGATAAAATTGAATTAAAACTAACATCAAGGCTTTGAAATATTTATGTTTTTATTTTCATTAAAACCGAAAGTTAAGAGTATGTTCTTTTGTTGTGTGTAAGCACGTGAGAACACAATGGATGTGTTGAACACAGCATGAACGCGGACGTTCAATTGTTAATGGTTAATCGTAGAGGATCGTAAAATGGCGTTACGATGGAAGACCAAATAGCAACGATGCTAAGGTTTTGAAAATGGGAATCGGATGAGTTCCTTCCGATTGTGCTATAGATTAGTTTTGATTTTAAACTCATATTGTGTTCAGTAAAAGGCGGACGGCCTTGAGAATTAAATAAGTAAGGATTAATAATAAAGTTAAATTAATTCTTAATAAACGGTTAGGCCCAAAAGATGGAATCTCGCAAACGAAGACTGGCAGACCAAAGTGGAATTTTGCCAAGGTATTATCTTCGACGTTTGACAGGGATTGACGAGAAATTGATGGATTGTTGCTGAACTGTAAGTAGAATTTCTATTTTACTTCACCCATCGAGAATTTGGAAAAGGAGCCAACGTTAGAATTTCGAACACAAGAAAATGAAGTTTAGGACAAAGCGGAACGTATACTAATGAACATTAAAGATTAAATATTACCAACACATTAACATTTGTTCGTAGATTAAAGAATTAGTAAAGTTATTTATTTCAAGTAAAACCATTATTGCTAGGATTTATTAAAGTTAAGGGAAATCGACTTATTACAAATGTTGGACTGAATCAACTAAAGTTAAAGAACTGTTGAGTTGAAATGATTTAAGTATTTACACAGGAACATTTGTGATTATTAGCAAGAGTTTTATTTTAAAGATTATTTCAACGATGTCAAAGATTATTCGATTGAAGTATTCAAGTTATGATTATAAACTGTTTAGAGTGTTTTGGTAAAGACTATAATACTAGAATGTTTAGTCAAGAAAGGATTGGAGAAATCAAGTTAACTTAAACATTCATATTATTAAATACTGTTATAGCACATACGGTGAACATTATTGAAAGCCATCTAATACAAGTTAAAGGACATACGAGATATAAGAAAGTTCTATGTGTTAATGAGTTTATACATTAAGATAAACTTTAGTAATTATCACACATGATGAAAATAGCCATTTATCAACGTTATTAATTGAACAGTTGATGTTAAGAAAGATTCAAAGGAACTTTAAGTTTTAAAGTAAAGAACTTTCATTGATTGAAATCTACATGATAGATTCATAGACTATTTGAAACAACTGTTTCACATTTTGTAATGTTTTAATGCTTACAAGTTAAGTTTAAATCAGTTTTGCTTTTCATTTTCTCCTTACTCTTAAAGACTTAATATACTCTGCTAAACTAGTACAGGCAAGTAAATAAATTAAAATGCCGTTTAGAAAATTTATTGTGTGGAACCTCAGTGACAATTATTCTTATATATATAATCCCACAGTTTTCATTACCAAGCTTTTGTATTTCAGATGGAGATAAATGGGGAACAGAATCAATTTAGAAACTGTCCTTCAATGAAAAATATTTTGTCTAAAAATTATAACATGGAAAATCACTGCCTGTAAAAATCCAGATCAAAATAGAGAAAAAGAATACAGCAAATATACAATCATGAGTTCAATTTTCAATTCGGAAAAGCATTTTTGACTTAAACGTTAGGTGTACGATATTTCAGTTCTTGTGGAATAAGTAAGATTTTTCTTGTCTTTAAACAAAATTCTTCTCTTTTACAAATTATTGTTCTTTATTGAGAACAAGTTTCCAGACGTCCAAAAAACACTTAGAGGAGAATTGTTCTCGTAGCCAATTTCGTTTGCATGAAGATGAGCCTTCCTTCATTTTCAGCAATTTCAAAAAAAATATGGAGAAGTGAATTTGTGTTGATAGGATTTAGGCAATCAAGTTTGATAAATACGATCTTTTCTGGTAGGAATGCGAATGCGAAGTCGATCGAATCATAATTGAATTTCCATTCCATTGCCTTCGTCACAACCTGTGAGGAAGTGAAGGAGGTTGTGGAATGTGCGCGATCGGGCCCCTCTCTCTCTCTGTTCCATCTCCATTCGCACTTGGGGAGTAGTTGTGGAAAGATGCAAAACCCTCTGCCTTCACTTATAGCATTCGCCTCCTCTTGTTGCCCATCATATTCTGATGGGAAGCCTTGGGAATTATCTCTCACTTTTAAGAGCGGTAAATGGGAAGAGGCTTTCAAAGAGAACGTAGGAAACCATGTCAACACAAAGCAGCAAATGAAGCCTTCAGGCAAAAAATATTTGGACAACATAATAAGATTAAAGATATTTGATGTAAAAGGACAGATTAACTAGAGTCACGGCTATCTTATGAAGAGAGATTCTTCATTTCAGCCTATCATTTCATATCTGATATCCAGTTTGCTTCTTTCTACTTTTATTTTTTTTACTACTTTTTAATCTTAATAATTGAGGAAGATTTTCTTTCTAATCTAAAATACAGCAGATGTATCTTTCGTGTTTAAAAATAAATATTAAAAAGCTTCCAATAGCAGCATTGTAAGATCACAAACAAGCAAAACAAGAAATATATTATAAAAACGTTATTCTGTCTGTCATAAGACTAAGTTTTTCCAATTTTGTGGCCAAACTATAAGAGATAGATTGGTCATGCAAATGGATAAAATATAGATCTTTTTAAGACAAACAAAATGCTACAAAAAATCTTTCGAAAAGAGTTTTTGGTTTCCAAGATGGCGCTTTTTAAAGAGTCAAATTTTGACTTTTTCTCAATTTAAATGAAAGGTATAAAAGTTGGAAGTGAACATTACCTTGAGAAAATGTTGGTATTTGAAAGTTCTATCGAACGTTATATCAGTCATTCACAAACGTTTCTGCGTTTGCAAGATACATGCAAAAATGTCATTTTTCGCTTTAAATTTTTGGTGTGTG
>JAFIDM010000003.1:66609127-66700707 GCA_023159025.1 Thereuonema tuberculata
TTGGTGAGATGTTTAGAATATTTAATAGTAGAGGCTTTAGAAGGAAAAATCTACTAAAAAAGTATGGAAACTTTACATAAAAAATGACGAATCCCAATAAAATACATGAATCTAAAATACTAGGTATTTGGTCGTCAGATTTAAAAAAATACAATACAGGACGTTTCAGTCTATCGGTAGACTTTTTTCAAGTCTATTTTCAGTCTAGATTCATGTATTTTATTGGGATTCGTCATATTGATAGATTTATATCTATTTTATCTCACTTGTGTCTAATTTTCTATTACAAAATTTCCCATTTTCAAATTATCTTTCTCTAAAGATACAAGCTGAATAATAATGAGCAATTTAGTTGTAAATTTATTGAAGTAGGTAAGAAGCCACTGGACAGAAATTTAAAATTTTGTTGTTAATTGATTATGTTGTTAAAAAGGATTAGATATTTTTTTACACTCCCTTCACTCCCATCGAGACTAATTTGAGATAATTTATTTCGTATTTCTATCATAAACTTCATCAATAATACGTCGTTTCCAAATCTTTATATTATTTTTCCTAGGAACAGCTTAAATGATACATCTTCCAAATATTGTTTACGGAAAACTTTCAATATTTTTTCTCATATATTTCTCAAACACATAAACCACTTTATAATAACAAACTCCTCTTCAATAAACCAAACTTTTATTAAACATAAATTCTTCCAAAATAAAAATTCTCATTAAGACAATATTTCAAAAGCTTTAAAATAAAATAAAATAAAACTAACAGGGAAAGGACACTCAACGTCTTCTTCCCTACCAACTCCAAACAGAAAAATAAATTGAAATTCACAACAAACCTGAAAATAAAGAACATAACGTGCTACATGCTCCACGAGACATTTTCTGCTATACTCGATTACAACAAAACTCGATCACAACGCTCCATCTTTTAAATGCTTAATTACAACGCTCCATATTTAAAATTTAAAAATCAAAAATTAATTTAAAAATAAAAGCCCATAACCATATATCAAATTTTTAAAATTTAAAGTTCATATAACATTTTTTTAAGTCGTACAATCTATTAAGTCCATAATCCAAATCATCTCTAGAAATTCTGAATTTGTAAAATCCTTAAAGAATTCATCTTTCTTCTGCAAATTTTTGAAGTCATAATTACTGAATTCTTCTTGCAAAATTCTTTTATAAATCAAATAATCCATCTTTCTTCTACAAAAATTGTTTAAAGTCATAATTATCTTTGAAATAGTAACGTTGTAGTTCTTCATTGAAGATCAATTTTTCTGAAAATTCTGAAGTCTTCTTGCGAATCTGTAGACGTAAATTTTATTTTATTTTACTTTATTTTTATTTTATTTTATTTTACTTGGTGCTTGAATAAGATAGCTGGTAAAGCTATTGAAATATTGTCTTATGGAGAAGTTTTATTTTGGAAGAATTCACTTTATAATAAATTCAATACACATTACAATTGAAAATATCTGATCTTAAAATTATTCCAAAAATAGTGTACTTGTCTGAGTTCATAGATGAACAGATTTAAATTACGAATCATGTAGCTTGGGAGTTGGGGCTAAACGGTTCGTTTTACTGCTTAAAAGGTCTAAATGGTCATTATTAATTTTGGATTCATACTTTTATAATGGATACTAAATATTCAGACAAAGATAGCCAGTGTTTCAAAGCTGTATATTAAAAGTGCATAAACAAAAGTTATTCATATTTTGATGGATTTTCTCATAGCTCTGGTGTGTTTATCTGATCTTCTTGACACGCATCGAAGCCAAACATGGAAATTTTAGCTATGCAGTATAAGTAGTTTTTGAGTTATCTTGTTAACTACTCTTTCTGCCTTGCTTACTGATCGGATTACGTATCAAAATCGATAAGAATCTTTCTTTCAAAATCATATATTTATCTCTACAATTTCAGCTTATTTGTAGTTTTTTTTTACTTATAGCTATTTTTATACATTTTAACTAATCAGTATGTTGGTAGATTTTTTTTATCCTAGCTCTTTGATTGGGTGTATACATAATAAACTAAGGATCTTCTAGTAACCCAACATTAAAGCTACATTTGAAATTTCACCTTCTGGGATTATTATATTTGATTAATAATTCATTCTGAAGATAACAAAGGAGGACGATGACTTATATACTCTTAAAAAACGGGGATTAACGAGATTTTGTTCTAAACAAAAAATCTATTACATTTATTAACTAACTACACTGCCGATACAAAAACGACTGATATAGAATACAAAAAAATTAATGAAAAATTAATTACAATTTATTTAAGAACAAAAACGACGTCCTTTTGTTTTCTTGTTGGTATTTTTTTCTTATATCAGTTTGTTCTGTTCTCTCTGCGCAGACGGATATGAATGAATGAACCAGAGATCCTTCGTTTTGCTGATTCACATATTTTCCATTTGTTTGTTTAGTTGATCTCCATATGGAACATCTTTGCCAGAACTTATTAGATTCGAGGAAGAAAACATATTCAAATAGGGTTGTTGTTTTTTTTTATTGAGCTTTGCGTTAAAGGGGATCACTGTAATTATTAAAAATAAATCATCAAAATTTGGATAACAATTATTCTGTAATTGGAGAGGAATTTTTCTTCTTGAGTTTTTCCAGTAGAGGTACAAATACTCATAGGGGTACAATCTATATTTTTTAATAATATTTCATCTTTCAAGATATTGCAAATATTATAAAAAATTATTTACAAATGCTTATTTATAATGTATTTATAATATAAAATCAAAATTACAATGCTTAATACTTTTATACGAATATTAAAAAAAAATAAAGAAGAAATGTTTGCTTTCAATGGACATTTCGGTTGGTTTCAAACGTTATCGTGAAATCTAAATTGAAAAGAACGACTTCAATGTTAATAAATTTAGTAACAAAAACTAGAAATTATATTCCGTCAACTATTAGCAAAATAGTTGGTGTTTTTATTCCGTTTTCGAATCTTTAAGTAAGACTGATCTTTTAAGTAGTAAGTATTGATGAGTTAGTCTACTGTCCCATCGAGTATTGCACATTCTGTTTTGGATCGCATAAAACAGGAATAACTGTTGCATATTGTAAAAACAATATTATTTGTTAAGGTTTAATTCTGCAATATTCAAATCGTTGTATTTTTAGAATGATGTGTTAATTAGATATAAATAAGCATTGTTGTAATAATGCTTTCGCGTGCATGTGCTCATGTGAGGATGAAATGTATGTCATGAGCTACTTATGATTGTTGAGCCTCGCACACGGGATTACTGTGGAAGAAGAAGAAAGGATGGAAGGGAGTGGAGCTGATGCTGCAAGCATGGAAAGTAATATTTAGCTCTCTCCTTAAATCGATTAACGTTAAAATGGAAATAATCGATGTTGTAACTTCAGTGTATTCCGTTCATTAGAAATAACATAATATGGAATATGGAGATGTTATTTAGTTTTTCAATGATGGATGGAACAAGATTTAATTTCTGCTGTGTGTGCCTCGTGGTTTTAAAGGAAGGAGCCATTGTAGAACACAAAATAGACTCATCATTTGATCCTGATAGGCAGCAGAATTGAACCGGTTGCGAGACTTGTCTTCATTACAACTGATACCTTGTAGAAGCAAGTCTTTTTGATTTCTTTAAAGTGGTTGCGGAACTGAGACATACAACGTGTTCGTACTCAGTCGATAGTGTGAATAGTGCAACACATATAAGAAAAGTTAAACTGATAGAATACTGACTGAAATATAAACACTAAATATATTTATATCCTTGTATAATTAAAAGGAAATATGAGAATTATGACTTAAGTAAAAAGCGACTTAGTGTTCATTAAGATGAAAATTGTGTTTTATAACTTGTGTTGAGAGTGAGATACTAAATTAGTTATATGAATTTGTAATACTGTTATAATCATTTTTAGTTATTATTTGTTTATACCATAAAAGCTAAGTAATAGTATAATAATACTTTTAATTATTTAATACTCTGTTAAAAAGACCTTTTTCTGTTAAAACAAAACTATTCATTTGTATTTGTATATATGTCTTACCAGAATATATATTTTAATCAGTTAAAGGTTTGAGAATTTTTTTATATATAGTACAATTGTATTGGTAACAATAACTATATAAAGTTTATTACTTTGAAAGTGACCCCACTGTCATTACAGGGTAGTTCTCAATCCAGAACGAATAAGTCTATAAATATATGAAAGAAGGATAACTATTCGCTGCAGTGGCAGTATCAGCAGACATGACAAAAGAATCTACAAGTTCATTACCAATAATTCCGACATGACCTAATATCTAGCAGTAAATGACTGCCAAGATTCCTTTTGTTCACTATTGAATTCTCGAGATAAATCTCGAACGCTCTTAACATTAAGACGATTCATTGGGTTAGGATAAGGTCGAAAGCTACTCAATATCTTCTGTGCTCTATAAATTTGCCAAAGTCTATACTTTAGTAAAAAAAAAAATGAGTAAAAAATTCCATCGTGACTTGGGTGCAGAGGGAAGACGACTGAGGAATAACAGCAAGTGTATTATCCTTACAGACTCATGTATCATCAAAAACTCGTTGGGATAAGATTCGAAAGACGCACGGTTTCTATTCCTCATGACAGCTTACCATTCTTCAGAAAAATGGTAGGGAGTTTTCATCTCCTGTTTCCCCGTAAGATCAACAGATGTTTGATATCTAGCAAATTGATATTTAGTATAACGTGGCTAATGAGTCAATTCAGACTTAGTCTTGAAAAATGACAAAATACAAAAATGATAACGAACTAGAAGATATTCGATAATAACACCTCGATGTTATTTGTAGTCAAGCCCAGACTGAAGAATGAGTATTAAAGTCTCCAGGGACTATAAAAGGAGGTGATAGTTGATCAACTAGGTTTTCAATGCCACTGTACGAAACTCATATTTACAGTTTGTATAGGTGAAAAATACAGGCTGCAGATGGTCAGGTTGACAATCGAAAGGTGACATCCTCCAAAAGAGTGTTGAGTAAAACCGGAGATGCCCAATCATAGTGATGGATGAGGAGACAAGCTCCTTCTCTTCCTTCTTTATCAGTAAAGCTGTTTGCTCATTACTGTTTAAGTTGATAGAACCTATTCTCGTAATGAAAGTTTCCTGAAGACATATGTGAAGAATGAGCATGATATCAAGCAGATTCGAAGTAATCATTTGCAATTCCAGTATTTAAAAGCACTAAAAGATTAAAAAGGAAAATTAGTGCATCAGTGCAGAGATGGTGATTGCTCAAATGGAGAAGAACTCTTCAGCGATATTCCGTTTTATCTTCATTAAACCGTCTCGGAGATGGTCCCGAGAAAGTTAATGTGGGCGGATAAATGTTTTCCGTCGAAGTCTTGAAGGTCTCTTTTGAACGGAACTAGCTGGACCTGAATACGCTGGAAAGACAGCGTTTGTGAAGTAGACTGCGACCTAATAACTTGTGATGGAAATTGTTTAGTAGGAAAGGTGACGGTTTAAATGAAAACTACTTGTGAGGGGAGCACGCAATATCTTTCTGACCAAACACGTCTGTTTTGATTTTACAACAAAAAAAGATTTTTGGATGTATCAGCTGTGATCATTTTCCGGATTCTGAATAGGAAAGAGAATGTTTAACTAGGACGATATAGATATCCTTTTCTTCTTTCCACCGGAGTGAGGATGATCACCAAAACAGTTTTTACGTTGCAAGGTTGAGACTCATGCTCACCACATTTGGGACACGTCATCTTACCACGATAAGCCGCAGATCCATGGCCATAACCTTGGCAATTAAGACATTAATTAAGACTGAACGTGCATAGGGCCGCACTTGACAATATAAATATCCTGCTTTACTGCTTATTGGTAGTGTCGAAGTCAAACGTAATAATTGAGAGATGAGGAGGTACAATACCTACTCATTATCTCGAATAACATTAATTCGTTTTACCGAAGTCACACGCTGTGAAGAAAAGCTCTCGAGAAGTTAATCACTCACATCATGTAAATCAGCTTCAATTCCTCTGATTCGCTGCTGCAGCTCAAAGGTTTATGCTTTGTTTGTGTTTAAGTTTGTGCTTAATATCTCCCAATCTTCAAATTATGCACCTGTTCAGTGGCTCTAGAAGAAGGCATCTCTTTAACCAGATCGCAGCTTTTTAGTAGATTTTATGGTAGAAGTGAAAACCAGAACTGAATTGGAAATAAGAAATAAAGATAGTTTAGCTAACGCTTTTTCGAAGTTTAGTGAATGTAAGATAATGAAGGTCGGATTACTGATACTTGTTTTAATAGGTTGTTCATCTTTAGTGTGGGAATTGTTTCACAATGATGGAAAGTTTGAAGAATCCATAAAGAAAAAAAAGACACTACAAGGAGAGAGAAAAAAAAGCAAGCAAGAGTTGCTTAACCGCTGGAACGTCCTCTTCCCTACGACATATGTGGGCTGCTTAATGGAGAAAGAAACCATCCATGAATGGTACGCGAACCGACAAAGATGGAAATGATATAAATAAAACATCCATAAATTGTTTATATCAATATTTGTCAGTATATAGCAGCTTACAAAAAAGGCCCGACTTACTCATACAGTGGGCTTGAAGCCTTTATCTTTCTCAAAGTTCTACATATCTGGAGAAAAACATCAAAGTCAGTCTCACATTATAAAGAAAGTCATAGTTAAGTTTCATCTATGATATCCTGAAAGAAAACTTGGTTCTGTTTCTCATTTTCTTAGAGAAGCAAAAATCAGCAACGAAGCAATTTAATTTCATTTATACGATAACGGTTTACTGAAAACAATTTCATTTAACAATCCTCCTATAAAATTCGATTTTGATGATTTATAAAAATAAAAAAAATCATCTACAATCATCAGCCGAGTCATAAATAAATCAAAAACATATAAAACGTTATTCGTAAAATTATCGGTGAAAACGATGTTTATTTTTTGGGGGATTGTTTTGAAAAAAAAATTTTATTTGATTACTTTACGGAAATCTTCTAAATAATAATAATAAAATCTACAAAATTAAGTTATTAAAAAGAATGAAAGAGAAAAATTCAAAGAATAAGTAAGCTACTTTCTCAGTCTAGGTTAATGGTTTAAATTCAGAATTTTAAGTCACTTTCAAAATTTTTTAAATATTATAAATGTTTTGTGAGAAGCTTTTAAAACATTTTAAACAGTATATACTTATATAAACTTATACACAACGATTCGTTTAAGGATTATTTTAATCTTAATTCAGATTCATTATTGCTTCATTATTTTTTTATTTTTTAACAATATTTTCAAAATATTTTCTTGATTAATAACCTTGAAATTATCAATACCAATGAGTGATACCAAGTTCTTGCTTGCACAGAATTTTAACCTATCTTTTTATTATATTATTGTTGCTTAATTTAGTTTGGAGATTCTAATTGATTCCCACGATTGAACCTAGAAATTACTTTTTTTCGGGATGAAGATCCTAATAAAGATATTACCTAGATATATTTCATATTTATATTACATCTGCGCCTCTGAGAAAATTTTCTTTAACTTTAGAATATATGCAAAAGTTTTTTCCTCCGCCTTATCTTTTATCTAAATGGGTAGTTTGTGTGAATTATTACTGACATAATGAACTATTTCATCCTAAGATTAGCAATATTTATGATGCCATTAAGCAAGAGATAAAATTTGGGAGTCCATTAGAAAGAAAAAAAGAATCTCTTTCCTTTTTACTGTTAAATTTGCATCCGAAATAAATTCTTCGAAATTAGAAATAATTAATTAAGAAACCCTCTTAAAGAAAGAACTAAAAGTTTAAAGAAAGTAACCAATAGTTTCCAATTTCTACTCTTTTTTTTTCACTATTGGTCATAATCTGATTTCCATTCTCCTTAGGCCGTAAATCAATTCTTCAGTTGCTTATTTTTAAGATGGTGTTTAAGGTTCCAGGATTGTTTGATTGAAATTGATTGAAATTGTATTTACCTTTTCACTGAATCGAAACTGAAATATTGCAATTAATGCAAGCAATTAAGAAATTCTGTAGTTTTTGTTTCTAAATGAATTTTTGTTTTATTCTGTCAGTTTTGAAAATAGAAACATGCTAACGGCGCAGTTAACGAACTACTGATTACTGTAAGGGACTGTAAGCCTAGATTATTAAATAAATACTACAACTGGTAATAAATACTTTCATTAGAAATTTTTCACTTATATTTATCAATCTTACAGTTACGTTTTATTAATCTTACAGTTATAACTTAATTGTGATAAAATAGGCTATTTGACATTTTTTTTTCAAGTTCAATACTCAAAAGTAGGCTTTCTACATTTCCTCCTATACATCTTAAGAAAAAAGAAATTCGATATATTCAAAAAATTACCACAACTTTTTAACAACTCATTGTATTTTTTTTAACTAATATGATGCTCATTTCTGAATAAATATAAGTAACTTTTATTTGTTATATAAATGCCCGTGCTATATAACACTTAAAAACATTTCTGTTCAGTTTCAGTTCTTTAACTTTTTTATGAACCATACTTAGATTAACAAAGCCACGAACCTATTCTTTCTTTCGTTAAGTGGCATTGACATTAACAGCCCAATCTAACATTCATGGTTATGATTTACATGAAGGAAGCACATGTCAATGTCACTTATTAGACACTTAACTACTCTATGGAGTTCTTTCTTCTTCGAAATGAATAATGCATAATTGTTATTTCTTCTTTCTAAACATGATTAATGTCTTAACCAGTAAATGACATGTATTTGATCGTTTTGTATATTAACAAGTGAAAATTAAGCTGAGCAAAAAAAATTCCTGAACCAGTCGTTGGTTGGTAAATTAGTTAATATGTAAAACTCTACTCGAGTTGCTGTACTTTAAGCCAGATGTTCCGAACCTTTTTTTGTGTAATGGATGCTTTTTTGGTAAAGCCTCTGGACACCTCCTCAGAATATTTTTTTTTTTAATTTCATGAAATCAAATACAAAGGATTACAAAGCAAACAGTCAAAATAAGCCAGCCGAGCCACCTTTATAATTATAAGATCAACCACTTGGTAGAGGTTGTCTTTCCAATCAGAGTCAGGGGGACTATCTTAACGGGACACCCTATGCTTACTGAATGCATTGCTTACCGCCTGGAGGTTAGTGAAAAAGATGGACATTTATTTCCTCATCCAAATTAACGGTCTCCATGAAATCTACCCACGGATCCCAGATTAAGAGCCCCTGCCTTAAACTCTTCAATTACAAAACATTGAATAAAAAGTACGGCCAATTAGTACAAAAAACTTAATCAAAAATTATTTGCATGTTAAACACAAAATATGTATTTCGACGTAAAGTTAAAAAAATGTATTTTAGTCAAACAAACTATATTAAAAGAGTTTCTGTTTCTCATTGAAGTCGAACTAGTTGCTTTTACTGAAAAATATTCAAACAAGGTTAAGCTTTTTGGGAATTAATAATTTGAAAATTCAGACGACAGAGAAATGTATTGATTCTTAATTCCTTCCATAATCGAATTTGTTTTTATTTTATTTTATTTTTAATATGCCTTAATTTTTATTCTGTATTCAAAAGAGCAGCAGCCAGGTTGATCTAGAAGGGCTAAAGTCACTTTCTTTGATAGATATTGATGGATCGGAAAACACTTATCCATTGAATTCTTATATCCTGGGGACGTTTCTCAAAGAAATACTTCAATCGCATGGTTGATTAGACTTGAAAGCGAGCTCTTTCTACTCTATTACAACTTCTCCTGCATAGAAGTCGGTTTCACTATTGTAGACTGGATCTTCTATTCTTCGGAAATGACCTTGCAACATGGCGGTCCACTTACAAGTATTGGACATAAATTTGTCACGGAGAAATTGCACTCAGCGAGAATGGTTTGCGCTGGCGGTCAGAACAGATAAAGGGTACAGGTCTGGATGAAATATTGATAAAAACAAAGATTTATCATATTGTACTACATTATTTATTTATTTTCATATTCCTTTTAATTTCATCAAAAAAAGAAAGAAAACTATATCTGCTTTTATATTATGGAATATAAAATTTCAATATTTTTTTAAATTATTTATTTATTATTTTTTTAATGGATGGATTATTCATTGAAATCCTTTGAAATTATGTCAAGCAACACATTAGAAAAATACTCTAGAAAAAAAGCAAAATAAATTCTCCATTGTTAAGTATATATTTTTAAGACAAAGAGTTACGTTTTCTTGTAGCTTCTTTGACGAAATCATCACTCGAATAGTATTTTTTCCTGGTTACCAAAGGTTTACCAGGAAATCTTTGGTAAACAGGAAAAAATATTATACGAGTGATGATACTATACGACGGTCTTCTGTGATTGAGATATGAAGTAAAATTTGTAAAGTATTTTTTTTTTTCAAAGACTTTTTCATTACTCACAAAAAAATATAAAAAGCTTAATAACTGAATTGCGTAATCAATATTTTTTTTACATCAGAGGGCTTTATTCGTGGTTTACTTAATATTGCTACATTTTGAATTGAACGATCGTTAACTACGTACCTCTTTATTTTATTTTATTTTATTTTGAAGACTGTTTCAATTTGTTCTCGATCTTTCTTTCTCGCATTGTTTAATTATAATTTCTTAAGCACTCATTCACAGAAAATAGATATAAAATAAGATCACAAAATGTTGTAGAACCTGCACTCTAATTCTAATTTCATTGAGACAAAACCTTTCTTAAATGCGTTTTAATTAACAAAGTTGGTCACGGATCGAATCTAAGAAAATTAATTCTGTTCAACAAGTGATCATTAAAAGTTGGACATAGCAGAGAAATAAGATAATCCCAAAGGACTTAGTGTTGGAGAATCTATTTGAATGCAAAGCTTCATTCTAATTATTCAAATCAATGCAATGCAAGTAATTGGGGCTTAAATTAATTCCAAGTAGTGTTAACTGTATCCAATTGCCTGACCAATCCTTCAACTCTGCTTGATTTAGATCGTCTTCATGCCAGGATTAATCTCAATCAGAAGTCATAAAACTTTGCGATTACTTTTTGATTAAAGGCAAACTCAAAAATGACAAAAATATTCCAGAATATGTTTTTGTTTCAGATATTAAGCAGCTGGTACCTGTTTAAAAATTTAAAATCAAATCGATTCGAAATATGTCACTTTCCCAAAGGTGTTTTGGAAATTAGTTTCGAAACATTTATCAAAAAAATATTGAAATTCTCTCAATATTTTCTAATTATAAATTTCGTGATAGGATAAAAGTTGGACAATTGGGAATTCTTAGAATCTTCAATAAGCTTTGATCTAAAGCCTTCAAATCCTTCACAAAATGAAATTTGAAATTTTATTTTTCTTGCTCGCCTCCAATGTAAATGAAATCATTAAAATGTTATGGTATTTTGTAAATATTATATTACATATAAGAAATTGAGAATCATTTAAAACAATGTTCAATCTTACAATATTCTTTTTCTTTAACTAGATTCCATTGTTCGAAATTAACGTTAAACACCATTACAAACACTTCCTTGATGCTCTTTCGAAAGAAACTTAAAGGTATTTTCGCTAGTGGATTACCTCATTGAAAATGTACAACGTATAGAGAACAGAAAATTAAAACAGAATTACTTGAGAATTGCTTCTTTAATTAAATCAGTACTTAGAAATGTTATCAATGATTTGCATTGATTTCCTGTATTGTTATGATTATTCATTTCAATTAAGTCTTCTGCTTAGAAGGCAGTTTAGTCGAAGAGATACTTGAATGAATTTTATGTCAGAAGGAATCTTAAAATGATGACGCCTCAAAAGACTCTTGTTGGCAATTTTCATCAAATGCCAGCCCAATTGTAAGGCGGGAATAACTTCTCATTGAATAAATTGCTTCCCTTGCTAGAGTTTATTGCCTATTAGAAGGAGCGATGAAAGCAAACTTCTGCTTTTAATTACTGATGCCACTAATGATGCCCCTTCCGACCTGATAGCGATTACACAGGTTTCTCAGCAACCAATGCGGAAACCCTTTCGACACCGACCCCGTGGGGTTGACTTGAGACGATCTTAATGAAAATGCCTCCGTAATAACGAAGATCTCCCATTGACAATAGGAAAAGATGAACTTATTGTGGGGATCTGGAATGTCTTTGCATTTAAATGAAGAACTAAACCAAATGCCTTTGCAGACCTTCAACTTCTGGAATTCAAATTATGCAAAAATTCACTTTTGAGATGGATTGTGCACCAGAAGTCAACTGTAAATTACTTAAAAAATAAAGTAATTTACAGTCCAATTAATGATAAGAAAAGAAAAGAATTAGGATTTCAACGACCATAGGGAATAAATTACAGTTAAATCCAATTATTAAAATATTTCGCAAAGAAACTAATTAATCTCAGAAAATTCAGATAATATCTTCTCACAATTTTATCCTCATAAAAGAGGATAGAAGTTCATATTCTGAACTTTTATATCTTTTTTAGTACAGAATAAAAGAGTACTTATATCATCAACATTAGTAAGTACTTGTTATAGGAAGGTTATTTGAAGTTTTTTGTTTGTTTTTTTATTTAAATATCGAAAGGCATACTTTGTGCTCCACAAGTATTCCACAAGGCTTACAGAAGTAAGTTGAAAAGAACATATAATGTAAAACTTAACAAAAACAAAAATAATCGTTAACTACTAGAGAAAAGGGTAAAAAGAAAAGAAAATCACATTTGACTACAACAAGAGCAATACTAAAGAACAAAAACAATGGCACAGTACATTAACTTAACAAATATATACAAAAGACAAGATAAACTAAACCACACATTCTGAAATAAAATTTTTAAGTTCAATAAATACTTTTTTTGCTTTGACCAATTTTGATAGAATTGGAGGCCAATTTATCGAGTGAGATCTTAGTTTGTAATCTTAGTTTTGTAATGACAATCTCTGCTGGGAGAAAACAGGACAGTGCAGGAGCAAATGTTCAGGATTATGCTCTTTATAAACACAATAAATACTTTCAAGAAAATGGTTCTTCAAATATAGCTTGTAATTAAAATATACTTGTGATTAAAAATAATAATCGACGAACAGCAATTTATAAAATACATGTATTTGAAAAATACTTTCTATTAAATGATAATTTTCGGACATTTCTTAACATTCCTTTTAATATCTTTTCTCAAAATAAGTTTTACTGTTTGCTTTTTTTTTTTTTCTTCATTATTGGGATTACCCAGATATTGCGAATATCGCGGAGTATTTAAAAGGTAGTATTTCTGTTAATTTATATCCTCATTATCATTAGTATAAACGGCATCAACTTATTTCTTTGAATACTTTACATTTCAATTTTGTTTCTTCTGGAAATTCATGTCTGAAGTAACACACAGATTTTTTTTTACCACTTTCATCCACATGCTTTAAAGCTTAGAAATAATTTCTTTATCGATAATATTTTGATAAAACCTCAATTTTTGAATGTAATTCATTTCTCTGAAGTCCTTAATGAAAAAATATCTACATAGTTATTTTCGAGTATTTTTAGATGACCTTAAGGCATTTTCTGATTAAACAATAAATAGCAATTTAACAAATTCCTTTTGATAAATCTTGATAAATTGAGGGGAAAAAATTATCGGTTTTTCCGTTATTCGCTTATAAAAATTGTTAAACTTATTTATTAAATACCCGTTAATAAATAAATATTAAAATAAACGAATGGCATATCGTTACTCTATCAGATAATTTTTTCAAAATTTTCAATTACATTTTTAGTTTGAAAACCATTCCTACAAAATCATTTGCCACTGTTTAAACTAGTTTTCACTCCTTCAGTGACCTTGTAAAAAAAAAAAAAATTCAATTAAGCTTCAAAGGATAAACAAAAAAAAATAGTTACTTTAATATAATTTGTTATGAGCAATATTAGGGAGTAGGATATGTCGTTCCCATTTAAGTTAATAAGAAAGAAATCCACGGCTCTTCGTAAAATTGGATACTACAATCTAAGATGATTACTTTCACCTACACACAAAAAAATTCTCGTTTTATCTCGAATTAGCAAAGAAAAAAACAACCCTGTTTGAATTTCATGACATCAAAGCCACCTCGAGCTCCATAATAGTAGTAGAGTTCAATTTCAAAGCATTCAATTCCTCTGCCGATTACGTGTTTCATTGCTTCGGACTCCGGAAGTAGATGATTCGAGTGCCATTGAATATCCACTGATTTCAGGCATTGGCAGGAAGAAATGGCGGCCGAGTTTCCTCGACACCTTTTTTTTATTCTTTCGGTTTCTTCTCAGTCGTATCATGAACCACGAGACGACGGTTAATTGCATCATTTCGTCCCATTAACTTCGCTCCAATGTCGGCAAAGGCTAGGCCTGTCTGTGAAGAGCTAAAATCTTCGTTGATCTCAAGACTTGGCAAATGTCCATGAATCCGTTCATATCAAAGAACACAAACAATAACAAAAGCCTCTCCTTAGTAAATGAAACGGTTTAATTTTGTTGCGAGATTTGGAAAATTAATTACAAGAAAAGCTTTAACATCCTTTTTATTATAGATATGTAATTATATTTTATTTAAGATAAAGATAAATGAATTTCTCTAATTAAAACTTTAATCGCTTTCCGACTGCGGTTCCGTATTATTCCGTCATTGATGACTTTTTGTTTTGTTTTTGTAAGGGGATGATCTTGGTAGTCAACCATTGGTATTTGACTCTTGGTAAATTAGAGAAAATTGCTCTTTATTGTGAAAAACAACTTCCCGTTGCCGTCCCCCGTCTTAGGTAAACAAACTGTTCTGATTGTTTAACAATAATTTGAACTTAAAAAAAAATAACTAAAAAATAATAAAAATAATCAATTTATAAGCCGTTTTAATAATGAGTTCATTTCTATTTTCAACTAAATAGAAAAACCCTTTTATCTTTCTGATTTTTATATATTGAAAAAAAAAACCTATAAATGTTTAGGTTTTTAAAGAAATTCCTTTTAACAGATAAGAACAAATATCTTTAATCTTTAAGTTCTATTGACCAGTCTACTCGCATTGATATCAAATACTTATTTTAAAATATATATTCAGCTCCATTCGGTGTCCGTGCCGCCACGGCCGAGCGGTCTAAGGCGGCGGTTTGCCGTGTGGCCGATGTGGCGGGACCTGGTTCGAATCCTGGCTGAGGAATGGATGTTTGCTTTCTTTCCCGTGTTGTTTCCTCCTTCTTCTTTCGCCGTCTACGGCATTTTTGGATTAACCTTTGAGCTGGGTTGATGTCAGGAAGGGCATCCGACCGTAAAACCCCCTTGCCAAAACCGATCATTGAGCAAGCGCGCCTCAATAACAGAAAAAAAAAATGATCACTTCATATTGATTTTATAGATTCTTTCAACGTTCATTCATTTAAAATCTAGATTCAACTACTTTTGTTTTAATAACTTTCCTGTGAATCATTAAAAAAGTTAAAATCTTCTATCTTTTCTTTTCTTTGGTGATTTGTCTATTGTTAAAATTATTTTTGTAGATGAAATTTGAATACTTTTCAAAGACAGAGAAATTAGGAAGAATGCGACGAAAGGAAGAAATAATGAGGGGGAACATGTATTATTGATTTTCATCGATGGTTTGTAGGCGGTAATCATCGGCTGCGCTGGTACTTATTTTACTGCTTAGCAACTTCTTTTGAATACAAATTTAGTTAAAGTTGAATTTTGAGAAACTTTCGAAAATCCTAAGTATTTTTACAGACAAGAAAATTGCAACGATAAAGTATTTATGAGACTGCAATGGAAAATGGAAGACAGCAAAGATGGAAAAAAAATCCCTTATAAAGTTTGAATGTTATAAATAAAGTTATAGAAAAACAGGAACAGCAAACAGTACAATTCACAAATTCTTGAGTAGTCTTAGTTCAATTTAGTGAAAATCGAAAGTTACTGTAGTTTATCATCATTCCGAAGAAATTTAAGAAGACATCATTGAAATGGAGAAGGAATGCAAAAAACAGAGCTATAAATTAAAATGACAAAAAAAAATGGTAAAAATATGCTAAAAACAAATATTCCCATGTCTAATCCAATCGACTGAGTAGTTTCGGAGGAGAAAAGAGAATGGTCTCTTCACAGGAGCGAAGTTTTCACTGAAAGTTATCACATTAGTCGACTACCATCGTTTTGCTCCGAAAACCTTGCCTATATAACCTAAAAAAACTTTTTTTTTTTTTAATCCAAAAAACCAAATTGCGTTAAGTAAACTAAAATCTAAACCTTAGAACTAAAACTAAAGTTTAAATTCTAAAAAATGCATACAGTGCACTATTGAAATCCATTTACTACAGTCGGAGATTTCCGCAGTTGAGTCGATCAAGGGTTTCTGACGCGTGAAAAGGAATCGGTGAGTCTTAGGGTCTTAAAACGTGGTGGTAAGAAAGTTGCCTCTCCTCTTCCCCTTTATACTCCTTCGACATTTCTTGTCTACTTACAATATATCAGCTGGCAATCAGCCCAGTTATTTCTGAGAACATAGAACAATGAATATTATTCAGTCAGGCGAAAAGAAGGTTTGGTTTTTTTTTTGTTTCACCTCCTGAATTACAACTTTTTTGAGAAATCTATTAATAGATATAATTAATAGTAATCTAATTATGTATTAAATATCATCAAAATCGGTTGTTAAGAAAGCCATTATATTATCTATTTTGCCATTAAAACCAATAATAAAATCCAATTGCAACAATTTCCCAGACACTTATTTTGAAAGGCGTTTTATTACAAAGTTAATGATTATATTTGTATCAGATTTCTAAAAGTTTACGAAATACAACAGAAGATTTTTTATTAGATTGTTATCCTTCAAGAGTTATTTAAATCAAAACGGCCAATAAAACGGATTGAAAAGACATCAATCTAAGTAACATAGGAAATGGAATTTTGCATTAAGATTTTATATGAAATTTAATATAATAGATTAAAAAAACAAAACATCCAATATCTCATAACCAAATATCAGATATTTGAATTTTTTTAACGAAAGTCCCGTTTTCATTTCCATTCCATTATACATATGAAATTCAAACATTCCTAAGAAAGGTTCTCGTTTTAAATGAAACCAAGACTTGGTAAACAAAACAGCCCCAACGAAACATGGTTCCCAGCAAAATTCAATGTTTTGCCAATGTTTACAAGACATTGTCCGGTCACTAAGTTATCATTTGGATCCCCATATAGGAAGGAATACGACTAGTTTTATTGTTCTGCTTTTTCTGTAGACCAAAATATACACCCATTTTCATCATTGCAGGTTTAATAAAAATGTCCTTACGATTCAAAGAAATAATCTTAAGAAAAACTGGATACTATCCGTTTATTTTCCATATATTAATTCAATTTCCTCTGCCAGTTCTACAAAATCTCATTTTCCACTGCCCTTCAATTCCAAGACAGTAGAAAACATTGATCAGTGTTCGTGAACAAAATGAAATATATTATTTTTCTTTTAATTCAAATTCAATTATATTTTCTCTCGAAATTTGATTAGTAGAGAAGTTAGTTAGCAAACATTTGATAATAAAAATTTCCTGTTGACATTTCTGTAGAAATGTTTATTTCATTTTCTTTCCTAAAATAACTTGACAAAAACTTCACAAAATGAAAAAAAAAAAAAAACTTCCCTTTTTTAACATTGACATTTTTTTCTTTATACAATCCACGACTTTCCTTGACAAGAAAACGTCTTGGGTATTAGAAATATACGAGAAAGGAGAAGTTTTATATGAAAACTTTTTTTTTTTTTACTTATTGAAAAGTTTATAAATCGATGTTATCGTAACTGGAAGGTTTTGGTACATTTACAGATGCAAATTGTTTAAGAATCGAATGTTATGAATTTTCCATATCAGAATGGGCAATTTAGATTGTTGGACAGATCATTTTAGCAATTAGGTTTTTCTTCTCCTGAGGACTTGTGATCAGCATATCTTATCATCGTTTAACTAATCACAGATAAGATTGGTTTATAGTTCATGATGTTATCTTGGGTCATAGTTATTTAGTCAAAGATGTTTTCAAAGACTACTTCTCTTTCAGCTTCATCAGTCCACCATCTTAACTACTGGGTGAATCACCAATGATGTACAAGAGCTGAACACCTTATGGAAACTAATGTTTGCCTTTGTAGATCCATCTATGAACTTAGTTTAATTGTTGTTAGATAATTAATTAGACATCAGTATAAAAAATATATGAAACTTTAAAGAAAAGTACAGCTCAGAAATGTATTACTGAAAATTAAATCCTTTTTTTAAATTTTTAAATTTACATGCATCTTTAAAAAACATAAAAATTATTTAATAAAACCCCAACTGATCAATAAAGATCAATTCCAAACCATTGCGATACGATACTTGATTCAGCAGTTACTCCTACGACTACATAGAATCCTGTATTCTACGATAAAACTATATTTTGTTTCGAAAATTGAAATTATCAAAAATACTGATAACTTTGCTTTTCCTTTCCCCTTTCATTCTTTTATAAGTGTTTGTTTTACTTAAGTTATTTATTATAATTCTTTCCATTATTTTTATTTCAATTTTTTTTGGATAATTATTTATTAAGAAGATTTTTTTTTAAAAGAATTAACAACTAGTAAAACTTTGTATAGGCTATTACTCTAAAATTTATAATGTATATGTAAGGTAGGTGCTCCTGTTTATGGCCATGTTCCTGATATGACCACCCACCTATTGTGAGTTAGCTAACCAAAAATTCCGCTAAATGGCATCACCATCTAATGTGGGACCTCCCTAGTATGTCACATGAAAATTTACCATCCAGCCAGATTGAGCAATATGGCGTCAGTTGTCTCTTTTGTGTTTTTTCGATGAGTCTCCTTTGTTTTATGCATGTTTTCAAATACTTTTTTCATGAAAACCATCGTACTCTATTCAGTTTTTAATGCTCTTTCGATTGGTGTTGTCGTTGATGGCGCATCTTACGAGTTGTTCGTAATAACAAATTTTCGTGAAAGCTGACCTGCTCCTGATATGGCCACCCACGTGGCCATATTAAGTGCATCATGGCCGTAACAATTTTACTTCAAGATTATTTTTTCTGCTGACAAAATTACTCAATAAAAACCTTTTTTGTGTGTTTTAGATATAAAATAATGTCTGACAACGTGAAGAAGAGGGGATTATGGACTTGAGAAGCCATGTCAAAGGCAGTGAACAGTGTGAAGAGTGGGAATCCTGTTTTGAACCCACTTTTAAATAACAAAAAAAGGATTCATCATGTTTATCATTTACATCAAAATTATGTAAGTTTAGTAGAACTGCACTACGAAACTGAAAAAAACAACACTATTTGTAGAATATGAAACAAGGGTGGCCATATCAGGTGCAGTTAAACTATTTGGACCAGTAAAACTATTTTTATGGGGAATGATAAAATTTTTTGTGAAAGTCAATCAGCCTGAGAACGATTTAAAAGAAAAATGGTTTTGATTTTTTCCAAAATGGCGGCTAGAAAAATTCTCAAACTTTAGCATGGCCATATCAGGGACACCCAACTTATATTAATTTTAATGTATATTATAATTAAAACTCATCATTATTTTATTAAAACTTACTCGTAAAATTTTCTCAACATACTTAAGACATAAATATCCGATCAATAGTTAGAAGCAGTTGGTAAAAAATTGCCTCAATAATTATGAAAATATTACCTTACAAAGCTGAAAGGATTATTTTCCTGTTGATTACTATAGAAATTGGACCCACTAGAACCAAATCTGCCAGTAAATGGAAAAGAATTCCAAATTGGGGGAAAAAAAATGCCCAATACGCAAAGATTTGCAATTCATTGTGGATCGCTTTAATGAAGCAGCTACGTGAATGTATTTCATGAAAGTCTTAACATTTAATAAACCGGATATATTAGTCCGTTTTACAAGCGATGGATTTTAAGAAATGTGTCAAGTTCTTTTATTAACGAAACTCGTCCAACGAAACGCATTAAATTTGGATCTAATAATTTGCGCCCTAACATCATTGAAGGATTGATCTCAGATTATTTTTTCCCCTCCAAGTTTTTTCAAATATAATCTATAGTTTTAATGTCGTTTTTATGCTTTTTTTTTTCGTTTTACTATTAGTTAAGGCGAAACTGTTCTCCGAATTTCACGCTCGTAAAAGTAGCAAAAGGCCTGAAGTATGTATTTCCGTATCATAAAAAATTTATTTATCACTCAACCCATCTGGGTCGGGAGCCTTTAGAATTATAAACAATTTCAAAATATTAGCGGTAACTCCTACGCACCAAAACATGTCTTAAAAACTCGCCGTTTCCTGAATAGAAGGATCTGGTCTGAATGTACTATAGAAAAAAAAACTATGTATTTATTTTGATAAATAGCCGATCAATAGCTCTGTAGGAGGCAGCGAATGGATTGTTGCTGTAAAATCTGAATTGCAATAATAGTAAAATGCTAAGAAACTTTACTTACATGATTTGTATTAAAAAATACTTTCAAAACAGGGATTTACTTTCAAAAAATTAAGCTTTACATGTTTTATAACTACGAGTTTCTATATTCTCAAAAGCATATAGAATTTCAAATCACAACAACAAAATAATATTACAAACCATGTTTGAAGATAATAATATAAACAATAATAGAAATAAAGTTTAACGTGCAGATGAAGATGTTAAAGAAAAGGGGAATTACCCATCATGCACATATTGAAAGCAAATTCATGCCAAGAGCTTGTCAACGAAGTGGAGTACGGTACGGCCATTGTTATGAATCCTCAGCCATACTTACCACCTCGATGATGAAACGGCCGTACCATACTCCACTTCGTTGATAAGCTCTTGGCATTAATTTGTTTTCATTATGTGCATGATGGGTAATTCTCCTTTACTTTAATAAACAATAATAGTATGTCCATTTTATTTAAATGAAGTTTCTAAAATTTAAATAAAGTGTGCAGTCCGGAATCTCATGTTTTCTATTGAGTAATTGTAAATGTTATAAATAAAGTTTAAACATGAAAGTAGCGTCTGATTCATAGTGTACGGCTGTCTCCATGTTAGGAGCGGATGAACTATCACTCTGGGACTTACAATCTCAGTTTTAACCTCGGAATGGATACTAATCCTTCCCCCAACACAATTCTCAAATAACGCATGATGAAAATTTCTCTAGATAGAACTACTCCAGGAGATACCTTAAACAGGGAATCCTCCGTCGCAAAGGGTGGCGCAATCGGGCCATCGGATTCTGGAGAGCCCGAAACAACATGCAACAAACCAAAGCCACAGGAAACACCAACTTTGAAGCTCAAAACAAAAAAAATATGCTTCTTTGGAACAGTGAATATAAACTCACTGTTAAAAACAGGAAAACTAAAGCAACTAATCAAAGTACTAGATGAATATGAGATCCGAATCCTAGCCCTCCAAGAAACGAGATTCACCGACGAAATTATAATCGAATCCGAAGGATATAGGATCTTCAAGGGTAAAAAAGGCCTAAACCCAATGGGAAAGGGTATACCACACCTAGGAAACGGATTCGTCGTGAGCAGGAAGATAATCAATTCTATAACGGACTTCTACTCACCAAATGAAAGACTCGCAATCATGACACTACGATGTGCAAATAAGACATATACCCTAATTAACTGTCACGCTCCCATTAACGAAGACAACAAAAGAAACCCAGAAAAGGTTGAGAAGTACTGGGAGTCCCTGGAACATGAACTCTCAAAGATCCCCAGAAAAAATATTAAGATCCTACTAGGCGACTTCAACGCGCAGATTGGAAATGAAAAAAAATACAAAAAGACAGTAGGAGAATACCCCGCACACAAAAGAACCAACAAAAATGGAGAGAGACTAATAGAATTGTGCAGGGGTTTCAACCTTAAATTAATGTCAACAAATTTTAGACACCTACCCAGAAAACAAAAAACATGGAAATCACCAAACCACAGCTTGGGAGAATTCCAGATTGATCACGTCGCCATCTCTTTCAATAACCAGAAAGAAATTATGAATGTAAAAGTTCGAAAAGGTGCAAACATAGAAACGGACCATTACCTTACAACGCTAAACTGAAATTTATCCCCCCAAAAAAGACACGAAACAAAAATTTTACAATACAGAGGATCAACAAAGAAACACTAAAGCTAAAGAAACAAGAATTCCAAGAAAAATTAGACATAAAATCGGATGAATGGGATGAAATCAAAACGAAAATAGTTAAGATATCAATGGAAATAGCCCCACTCACGAGACAAAAAAAACACAGGTGGTGGAATGAACAGTGCGAAGAGGCCCTTGAACGAAGGATTAAAACCTGGAAAAAATGGCACTCAATCAAAAACAACGAAGACTACATCATATTCAAAGAACAGAGAGCACGAACAGCAAAAACAATAAGAATAAACAAGAGGAATTTTGATAGGATCCAACTACAACAAATAGATGAAGACTTTAAAAAGAACAACACAAGAACATTCTATAAAGCCTTTAAGCAAAACATTCAGGGATATCAACCACCAAACGTATGTTTCAAAAACGAAGGAAGGAAGGATAGCCCTGAATAACCAAGAAAACTGCAAAATACTTGCAAAATACTTCGAAAAACTACTGAACTGTGAAAAACCGAAAACAAAATTCCCTAAACAAAATCCGAAATGTAAATTTGAAAACTCCAAGCCACCGAACCTAGCAGAAATCCAACAGATTATTAGAGAACTAAAAAATGATAAAGCTCCAGGAGAGGACTCAATTATAGCAGAAATGTGGAAAAGCGTAGATATCAAAACAGTCAAAAGCCTACATAAAATAATACAAAATATCTGGGAAACGGAGGAAAAACCGGAAGATTGGAAAACAGCCATGATCCACCCTATACACAAAAAAGGAGATAAAACTGATGCCAACAATTATAGGGGAATCTCACTCCTTTCGGTTACATACAAAATCCTTTCCAAAGCTTTACAAAACAGATTGGAGGCCCAACTGGATCCACAATTAGGTGACTACCAGGGAGGATTCAGGAAGGGAAGATCATGTGCAGAACAGATATTAAATTTGAAACTCATAATAAGGTACAGGAGACTGAGATCCAAGGACATTCATGTGACATTCGTGGACTTCAAAAAGGCATACGATTCTATAGACAGAGACACACTTTTCAATACATTGGAGGAATTCGGAGCTGATGACAAATCAATTGCGATCACCAAAAAAACTAACAAACACGAAGTCAAAAGTAAAATTTTTGGGCGAGATTTCAGAACCATTTGAGGTGAAGACAGGAGTAAGACAGGGAGATGGGCTTTCCCCATTGCTCTTCAACTGTGTGCTGGAGAAAGTAATGAGAGAGTGGAGGAAAAGAATGGAAGAGGAAGGAATCAAGAAAATAAAAATAGGAAGAAAGAAAGATAACTTGGAAATTGACTGCCTGGCTTTTGCAGACGATCTTGCAATACTAGCGGAAAACATTGAAGATGCAAGAAGACAAATATACTGAAAGAGACGGCAGAAAAGGCTGGACTACAAATATCTTATGAAAAGACGGAATACATGACCAATAGAAAAGATGCACCAAGACAGATCACAACAAAGTATGGGAAAATCAAGAGGGTTAATAAGTTCAAATACCTGGGAGAAATAATTCAACCAAACGCCCTTGACAAAGCAGCGGTCCTAGCAAGAGCAAGAAAAATGAAACTGTCATTCCATTTGACAAAAAATATATACAACAAGAAGTCCATATCTATAAACGCTAAAATTAGGCACTACAATACAGTCATTAAGCCAGAAGGCCTCTACGCCTCAGAATGCCTTGCACTAAACAAAGCCAGACAATTAGACGAGGTAGAAAAAAAGGAAAGAAAGATCTTACGGAAAATCCTGGGACCAAAATATGAAGATGGAAAATGGAAACTGAGAAACAACAAGGAAATCTACGCAAAAGCAGAAAAAATAACTGACACAATGAGGAAAAGAAGAGTGGCTTTCTACGGACACATTAAAAGAATGAGTGAAGGTAGACTGACGAAGAGATTATTCACCTTCTTCGACAGAAACCCCAAGACTCAGATGACATGGATCAAGGAGGTCAGAAAAGACATGGAAGAAATGAAAATAGATGGAGAAGAGGTGGAGAGAAGAGAAGAATTCAGAAAAAAGATCAGGGGATTCAAGGGTTTTCAAGAAAAGGCAAAGAAGAAGACGGGAGCAAAATGGACGGAAGAAAGAACGAAACAACATGGAGAAAGAATGAAAGAATACTGGAAGAGAAGAAAGAAGGAAGAAAAATAATCATGAGTTATTTCACGTGGTCCATAGTCGGCCAAATTCGAAGAAAGAAGAAGAAAGTTTCTTTTATTAATAATTTACTTTTATTGTTAGAATAATCACATTTTTCCCAATCAATGATAGGAGTGGAAAAATTAACAATATGTTCAGAAATCGCTAAGTTGTGAGAAATACTTCTATGCTATTTTAATCTCTGAAATAATTTTTGATTAGCCTGACCAATATAAATTTTATGACTTGTTCAAGAGACTTTGTACATCACTCCTGTTTTTTGCATTTTTTTCAATTTTGTCTTTTAAAGGTGATAACATATTAAATATCTGATTGATAGACTTGAAAATCACTTAACATCTTTGCAAGGATCTCAGAACTGTAGCCATGATAAGGAATAAGCATAGAATTATTAAATTTATATTTTTGTTTAGATCTATCATTGATTATAAGATTTTTTAAAATACTTATAATCAAAATGATAGTTATTTAATAATAATTTTATAATGTCTTTTATCTGATTGCATAAATTTGAGAAGAAGAAGCTAATTTCATAAATTATTAAATAATCCTTTAATGACGTTTTTCTTATGAATTTAATGATGATTAGAATTGAAATCAATAAGTGACCTGAAAAAGCAGGTTTTCTATAAAAAGAAACTTCAATATTGTTGTTAATTTTCTTGATAGTGAGATTTAAAAAATTTAATTTGCTGTCTTTTTTCCATTTCCATCGTAAATTTTAATCTGGGATCAAAATTCTCCATAACTTTAATTAATAATGGCAAGAATTCATTATTAATACATCCACATAGCTCATACAGTATATAAGGGAACAACATGAATTTATATTTAGTAATGATTGGAGTTTCAACGTATTGTATGCCAATGTCGAACTAATGGGAGATCTCATTGTCAACCAAAAATCTGTTTGTCCATTAATTAGAAAAATAGTATTAGTTAAACAAAATTCAATAGCTAAAATGAATTCCTCATTGATATTATTAGAGAGCTTCTTGACTATACAAATTTAGTTAGAAATTTGCTAAATGAGGAATTTATTTTAGCTATTAAATTTTGTTAGTTTGCTACAGCAATGAATAGTAATATTTGATTTGTGCAAACTTCGAATCAAAATACAGTAGAACCTCATTATAGCGGACTAATAGGGGCTGAAGGTTGTCCGTTTTAATGAAAGTCCGGTTTATAACAAATAATTCTTATAGGGTAATGCAGCAGGGTATACATCAATGAAAGTACAATAGTTAGCTAAATAAAGTGTTTATTATATATCAAATAAAAAAAAAACAGCCCTCAACCTAATAGGTTGAATTGAAAAAGATGTGTACGTATACACTGCATTAATCTTTAGAACAAGAAGGTCCTGGTTCATGTTGCTTGCTTACATTCATTGGTTTGAAAAAATAATTTATTTTCTGCTGGGTTTGTTCGATCGATGTTTAATCTCTTGCTTGGAAATGTAAAATTCGTCAGATAAAAATTAGCATCCTTTATTATTATTATAATTTTTTTTAAACTGTCCGTTATAAGCGACGTCCGTTATAATAGGGTCCGTTATAATGAGGTTCTACTGTAGTTTGTTAATTAGAAGCATAATGTTTCCATTGCAAACTGTCATTAAATACGTATATGGCAAAATATTATTTCTGTTTTGATGTTATTCCTGTTTTTATTATTTTTATTGTGTTTTAGTTTTACTTTTGGTTATTTATTTATTTCTATTTGTTATTATTCATTATGTTTCGAGTTAATCAAAATATGTGTTTCTCTGTTTTTTTGTGTTCTAAGCAATTTTCTATTTACGTTCCTTTGCTTGATTATTTATTTTATGTTAATGATGCGACCATTTTCACTTTTTTTTTCAAAGATATATTTACGCTTTCTGAGTATTTTATTTAACTTAATATACTATATCTTTTATTATCGCTGTCTGCATTTACCAGTTAAGATTTGTTTCTGGTATTTACTTTTTTTTTCTATTTTACTATGTATGTGATGACAGGAATAAGAATTCTTAGTTTACAGCTAAATATTACGGAGAATCTTCGTAGCATTTGGGTTGGATTCAAATATTCACAGTATTTTACCACTGCTTATAAAATAATTACGACATTTAAAGAAACCAAATCCTGCAAAATCCACAATATCGATAGCGTGAAGGATTCAAATCTATACAGTTATTTTTTTTTTCTTTTTTCTGGTCAAGTGAAAATAAACTATTCAAATAAGCCTTTTGAGTCGAGCTGAGACTCTGGGACGGCCGTTTCGAGCTTGTTGGCTCTCCTCTTCTTATTTGAATTGGTTACTTTCCTTTTACCGTTTGGTGGGTTTATTGTATTTTTTTTTCCTTTTTTTTTGTGGTCAAATATGGTAGCCTGACTGCTGCCCAAGGATTTGTAATCCAAATTTTGTTCTTGTTTTTAGTCAATGAGGGGTCACTGTGTACATCGTGAAAATAAACGACTATACCATCTTTAATACGACTATCTCCCATATTTTTAAGATCAAATGAAACCCATTAAAAAAACAACAACAACAAAAAACCTTGAATTTTGAAATTACAGTCACAGTAAAGCTAACCTCTACTACAGATCAAATCGGACTGGCAGGTCATGGGAGATAAGGATCTCATTTCTAGACCATCAGTTAAAGTACAACTATAATAAATTAAACTTCAAGCTTAAAAATCTGATTGTATTAAACCTTAATTATGTTACATCTTTAAATTTTTCTTTTTTAGAATTGTATCAAGAATTTGCATTAAGCAGCTACAACATTTATATAGGCTTAGGAATGGATATTATACAATATTTATCTCCTTTCCTTTCACAACTTATTTTATAAAGAATCAGGTAATGTAATTAAATCCTCCAATATAATAAATAAACTGGTTTTGGAAGGATAAATTAGTAAAATATATCATATATCGTTTAATAGCAAACAAAGTCCAGATTTCTTTAGCTAATATTTATAATGAAAATGTAATAAAACTTCGTAATTGGCAAAGGGTAAGTTGTCTATTACAACACATTCGGTTTTTTTTTTTTTTTTCTATTTACTCTTTGGTATCAGATTTTAATATTAAATAAATACACTGAAGTTTTTTTTTAAACCTAAAACGTATGGATTTATTCTTATTTTTGAATTTTATATATATCGACATATTACGAGTTGTCATCCACAAACTTAAATCTTTAAATTGCATTTTTATTTAACAGAAGAAAAGTTTTTTTTTTTTTTTTTAATAGGAAACTGGATATACGAAGCTTTGGATACTAAAATATCCATTTTTTTAATTGTAAATAAGAAATATCAAACATTTTGAAGCATGATTCCTTGCAAGCATTTTTTCAATTTGATTGACATGTATCGGATGGTCAGGGGACTTTAAAAAACGTAGTTTCAGAAAATCGATCTTCTTATAAATTTTCTTTTATAGTCTTTCTTATCCATTACTTGGGTTGAAATAAGAAGAAATTGGATGATATGGTTAGAATATTGTTTTTTACGTACTACAGTAACATAAAAAAACGCATAAAAAGCCCAGATTTCATCTTATGAGTGTGCTATCTGTTTATGTCTCTAAAAATATTCTTAATCCAATCTTGCCGAAGAACCGGAATGTGTTTGCAACCAGTGACTTGGCCAACAAATGTACAGTTGTAACTTCCACACGGAGGGACTTCTTCCCAACTGAAACTTCTTCTTGTATTTTCCTGTATATCTCGAGTTGTTCACTTCAGGGCCGCGCACATTAACATTAATAAGTAACAAAAGCATTAGGTTGTTTACTGTTTACTTTTAGAGTTTTTCTTGACAATTAGCATTGCGAAATAGGCTTCCGTTTTTCAGTGGAATTCTAACGAAGATCATCAGTTTAAAATATACGCTAGGGAGACTGTTAGGCTAGGGGATGGGGAAGGCGCAAAAGCGAAGGCAAAATGGATTTATCTTTAGACGAAGGACAGTTATGAGTAACGCTTTTTATTTTTCAAGAAAAATAAAAATACTTAAATTGTTTTATTAAAAAAATACAGGAATGCTTTAAAGGAATTCAGACTACGAAGCATCGGCAAATTTGTATTTAATTCATAACGAAATAGGCATCGTAATTCCAGGAATTCTTTAAAAAAAAAATTTTTTTTTTTTCGATTCTATCATTTTTTCTATAGCAAAATCTCAACCTTTAGAACTTAAGTATTTAACTGAAATGAAAGAACGCTATGGACTGAAGTCTTATCACTTTTCTAAACAAGTTGAAAAGAAACAATTTTGAGGACGAAATCCTTTCTAAAGACTCCTCCTTATCATACCTTCAGATACACCTTACCCTCATAACTACTATTGATTTTGTTTTCTAAGAAATCACAATTTTGACATATTAAAAGATTAAGCGATTCAATTACTAAAAACTATTTAATCCATAGGTGTCATTAATTGCATAGTTTTGTGTGTTTTGTAAATGTGAATTACAGTGTAGCCGGGAAGTTCCCGTACCCCCTATTATGTATTATTATTATTATTATTATTATTTTGTTTGGATCATTTTTTTTGATGGTCAGGTTAATGGCGAAACTTATTTACACATGTTATAAATGTGGTTATTCGCACAGCTTGAAGACGATGGTATTATGGAACGCGTATGGCTACAGCAGGACAGGACACCTGCTCACTTCGCTCTTTCTGTTCTCTCCATGAGCATTTTCCAGGACGGTGGATTGGTCCCGGTAATCCATTATCGCCAACTCCATTGAAATGGCCACCACGAAGTCCTGACCTCACGACAACTCATTCACTCACGACAATGATGATTGTGGGCAACCATCAAGGCCTACGTGTCTGAACGTCGCGTCGTTATGCTACAAATGAAGAATTGCGCAATGCAGTTGAGGACGCATTTCGAACCATTACACCGGACATGCTCCAAAAACTGTCAAGTAGGACGTTGCGGTGTATGACCTTGTGTGTTCAGCATGATGGCGAACACACAGACGCATTGGACACTTAATGTGTAAATATTTTCTTAAATATGACTACCAATTAAGCGGTACGGGAACTTCCGGCCACACTGTATATATAAAATTACTAAATGAAAATATGGTACCTATAGGTTAACTATTTTGTAATTATGAACATTAATTATTTCATTATTTAAATCCATTTAGTTACTGATCATCTACCTTCATTTAATACGGTAACGAAAATTTTGTTCCGAAACACAGAAAAATAGACACAAATCCCATATTTTTAAAATCGATGCAAATTTTCTCAGCTGAAAAAAGCTTGAACAAATTTTTAAAGCATAAAAAGTTTTTTTTTACAACAACTAACTTTCTCCGCAACATTTTGATGAAAAAGATCAAGAAATTAATGATGTGTCGTCTAAACTAATAATATTCAAAGAATGATTTCGAATTAAAAAGACTTTTGCTGAATTTTAGAGCTAAAGAGAAATCTAATTCGATTGAGATACTTCAGTATAATTGTTTAAAAAGAAAAAACATATGTAAAAAAAAAAAAAAAAATTCATTAGTCCAATCATTTTTAAGAAACATTAAACAATATCATTACAATGTGTTTGAACATAAGCTCTACAATCTTTTACTGCAAACAATTGTTTTCGTTTCAGAATATCCAGCTAAATTTCTTGTGCTGCAACATAAATATATTTCGTAAGGCTTTTTCTCGTCCTTTTTAATGACAGCTTCTCAGTCATTAGGATACTCCTTTTAATAATTTCAATTACTGCTAGTTGCAGCTTCCTATAAAGATTAGTTCGCGCCATTCTTCTCGAATGGACGATAAAATGGACATGAATTTGAACATTGAAATTCAAAACTTTTGAATACCCATTTGTTCTCTAGCATTTATTAAGGGATATCAAAAACTATAATGTTTTTGTTAATCATGAGGACATGAAATAAATCAAATTAAGTATTGCTGAATAGAAGTTGCTTAACTCATTCATTTCAAACAGAAGAAAACAAATCAGCTGTATATAATAATTAGAAACAAACATAAAACAGGAACTAATCCTCCGAATCAAAATTATTTTTTGGTGGAATCAAAATTACTTGAATCAAAATTATTTGGTTATTATCTGAACAACTTGCTTTCAAAATCAGTCTAAACGATTTGTTTTTAATTTACAGATATTTGACTACGAGTAAATTATGAATAAATAATAGATTGAAACAAATCCACTCTATAGTAAAGATTAATGAGTTTTTTTTGTTTGTTTTTTTAAGAGATTCATAACAATCATCTGAAGGGTTGGATTCATTTTGAACCGTTCTGAACATGAAAATAAGACAACTGGCCATTACCGACTGATATCTTTTCATACAATTTGGAGAAAATATTAATTTTCATTATGTTTTTGTAAAAAAGGTTGTATAAATTAGGGGCAGAGAAAATGTGGATGTTTTAACAATGTTATCATGAGCTGGTTGCACACGGCTCTTTGTTTTGTTTCTTTGTTGTGAGTTACGACTTTCCATCTAAAATGTTGTGAACTTTATTGCAACATTAAAAAAAAAGAATGAAAATTGCTACATAATTTCATATTTCAAAAGAAATAAAGGCTGGGAAAAATTAATGGTTTCTTTTGTATTTTAAACCTATTGTATGTTTTTATTCCTCGAAGTTAAAAAAAAAGCAAATCGTCTGCAGAGAATTACAAAAAAAAAAAAAAAAAAATTGCAAATCCCAAATAGCTAATCAATGCAAAGAAGAACTCGAATGACAATTGCTTTGGCTTTTCTTTTTTTTTAACTGAAATAAGATTGGAGCTTAATTGCTTTCTTTTCTTTCAAATCAGAAATGCAATTTTTCTTCGACTAATGGAGTTGCTATGTAAAAAAAACCCACTATTGTAAGGGAAGTGATGTCACAATTTAATGTCGTTGTGGCTTTTTTTCTTAATTGGATCGATTTTATGTCTTAAGCTTAATTTGTCAACTGAAAAGTTTGTAAAGTTTCTTTTTCTTTTTCTTTGGTTAGAAGAGTAATTTTCTATTCAACTAATATCTGCTTTGAAAGGTCTTCCATTAACATTATCTGTATTTCTAGAGGAAAAAAATTAAAGCCTACTTTTAAATTCCCATCCCTCATTTTCAAGTTGGTTCTGGAGTCGATGACGTCTCCATTTCTCAAGTCACGTGACAACCCAATGTTTTTCAACCACATTTCATTTTCTTCATGTCTGAAACGGCTTTTATCTGCTGTTTTGAGAGCGTGATAGAAAAATTAATAGAGGGAAAAAGTGATTGTGATAAGTCCAGAATCCATTTAAAACCTCCAACATCCATTTCCAAGCCTCATTTCCGAAGAATTTCCTCGTTTTCTCTGTGGGATTCGAAACCCTCTGGAAATACGGCAATGATGAAATACAACTGCTTTTTCCCATTTTACTATCAGTCTTTTACTTCGGCGATCAAATCAGATTGTGGCTTCAGACAAGGACGACTTCAATCACCAAATTAAGGAGGAGGAGAAGAAAAAAAAGCCTTGACAGTCAAGAGTTGCCGCGTTAAATTACATAATTGTTATCTAGATTCAATACATCTTATTTAAATATTTAAATAATTTATATAAATTGTAAAAATTATTATTCAACATTAAAAAGAAGTAAATGGCGCTCGTGGTCTATTGCATCAGCCTTAATTTAAAAACCATTAATGGTTAAAACCGTATTTTAATAAGTGAAAAGACATTACATAGTCAAGGTACATTCATCATTTGTCATAGTTTATTAATAATTTACTTTACGTTGTAATATTGATAAAGAATTATAATCTCGTAGTTTTGTGAAGAAACTTTTGAAATAAATAACGAATGCAATTATTAGTAATGTTCAATATATCAACATTAGTCTAGTCAAACTGTAAACTGTGAAAAAAGTTCATGCAAAATTCATGCAAAATCGCTTTAGATGTGACCGTTCTCTTATGAATACGCTTTGCATCACGTATCACTCTAAGGCAGTGTTTCCCAATTTTTTTTTTTGAACGTCTCGAAAATGCGTTGATTGCTTTCTTATGGAATGTTTAGTCTTTTCTTCAAATGCTTTCTCGTCAGGGCAATCAAAAAAAAAATAAGTATAGAAGCTCTATCATCTCTTGACCTAAAGATGCAAGAGAAGTTTTCAAGTTCAATTCAACGGTCAGAAGTGAAAGAAAGAGATGGGGTGGGCGTACATCTAGTGATTGAATTGAAGAATCTCCTTTACGTCGATATAAAAACATTAACTGCAAATGACTGGAAAACATTTGTGTCAAAGATGTTGATTATAAGAGCACAGATCAATGTGTGATCGAAATCTGAATCTAAAAGGCTTTGCTGTGATGTTCAATCCACGTACTCTTTATACGAAACAGCAGGTAACTACTAATGATATGAAATGTTAAAACTACGAAACAAAACCTCAGCTGGCTTTAATAGAAACATCACAATTTAATGCGTCATTAATCTGTCTTGTTTATTAGTTTTCTGATAACAAACATTAAAAACGCTTTCCAGGGATAGTTTTCAAATCATCTTCCTTAGATTAATTATATTTTTATGCTTTTATGGCAACTTAGAACCTTGTCATCCAACTAATAAAACCATTAAGTCAGTGCTTAATGAAACATTAATGTAAACCCATTTACTGGAATTAATCAGATGCTAAAACAGAATCTCACTTCCATTCCTAAGCATTTTCTAATTAAAATAGCAAATCCCTTCTTATCGTGTAAATAATGATAATAATCCATTCATGCAACAAACAATCATTCAGGATTATCTTTCAACAAGAACAATTGGATCAATTAAAAATAAAGTAAAATAAAAAGCTAATTAAAACAGTTAAGTAAAAGATTTTATATTTTTTTAACGGAATGATCTATATATCTATTTAGGAATAGTTTTTCAAGAGGATATCTAACATAGTTTCGTTTCCCCTGTGGCTGTCCTTTTCTCTCTTCTGTTACTTTCCAATGATCTTTCTATAAATCTAAAAAAAATTTGTTTCTTTTGAATTTAGCTTCTTTTTTTTTCCTTTGCATTTATTCATTTGCTAATATTTTATGTCTTCTCTTTTCACTCTGTATTTGTCAAGTCTTCTGACCTTTTATATCCCTAGAAAATATTTTTTTACCTTCGCATTCTCAGCATTCATTAGTTTACCATATTTCTATTATCAAAAAAAAATCTTTATTCTTCTAAATATTTACATACACAAATAAATACATGTAAATACTGAATATATAAATATTTAGTAATATCTCCTTATAATAGTTACTAACAAACGCATTAGGGGAAACGAAGCATATTTGGTTTAACATTTTTCAATACTGTAGAGAATTCAAAACTAATAAAAAAATATTCACTAAACAAAAGAAAATTACGAACGTTGAAAATCATATAATATGAAGACTATAAGTCAAATATGCTGATTGATTATAAAAACAAACAAACAAACCCTGGGTTACAGAGTCTTAAAACAAACTTAATTTTATTTATACTTGATTTTTAAAAATTACTTGATATGTGTGTTTGTCTACACTTGCTGAAAAGTATCCAATAAATCAGAAATTGTTCTCATGACACTTTCTGCACGAAAATTAATACGCTTTAAATAGTGAAAGATTAAAAAAAAAATTACATGAAAGTTACTTTAGATTTCAGTGTTTCAAGGAATTTCCTTAAGTATATTATTTACAATGCCGTTGAAGTTTCCCAATCGCGTCCAATGTCACTTCCATAAACGCATGTGTTTCTCTTATTAATTTTCACTCCTTACGCTTCGAAATTACACTGAAATCGATTACCTTGAATTCCATTACTTAAATCGTGTTCTGAAATTAATCATTTCTCCAGAAGAATAATCACCTACACTTTCATTTGATTAATTACTTTCCCTCCATGAAATGGTTCTACCAATGGCTTCTTCAAACTATAGTGATTTAGAACTAATAAAAAGAAATTCCTAACTTACAGTTTTACTGATCCTCTTCTGATCTTTTGCTTGAGATCCACGGACAAATCGGCACAACATTCCCAGAAGATTGACACATGCCATCGATCATGGCTAAACCTGCTGTGAACTGTTTTGCAGCACATTCGGAATACTTTGGATTTCAGCTTTATGTGAAAATCTACTTCCTCACATAGATTCATATTTCAAGTTAAATTCAAATTTACAATTAATTTTCTTTACGATATTAAACGGTTTAAGCTACCAGTCCTACTATAAATTCACATCCCTTGTAAGTTTCCACTTGTAAGTCAAGAAGCCAGGGGTACTTCAATTGCGTCACAGCTAAAATGTCAGCTATACGACGATTGGTTGAAATTGACTTAAAAAGATTCCACTTTTTAGTTGAGTATCTTTTCTATTATTTCACTGTTGTTTGATCGCAAGAAAATAGCATTTTCTTTTAACATGTATAACGATATATAAATGATAGGCATCTTCATGGTTTATTTCGTGATATAAACAGGAAACCGATGAAATTAACATATTTTAATTTTAATATTATAAACAAACGCAACAACATTTTCATTTAAAGTAAAATTACTTTTCGAAAAAAATATTTCTATTTTAAAAATAAGTAATAAAATAAATTATTCATTTTTAAAATAGTAAGGTGGTCAATCTCTCACACGTCGACAGTTTTTCACTGAAAAGTATAATGGGAGAAATATGACCTTTTATTGTACGGAGGAGTCCACTAAAGAACCGAGAAAGCATTATCCGATTGTTTGCTTACTTTAAAGAGATTCACCAGGCAGAGCATAATTTTCTTTTTTAAGCTTTACTGTTGTTTTTTTTAATTTTAATAAATGTATTATTTTATACATTTATTGTTGTTTTTTTGTTTATCGGTTTTATCAATGGCAATTATTATTATTATTATTATTTTGTTTGTTTGTTTCTTTCCATCGTAATGTTTATCTTTTCTACTTTAGAATTCATAAAGAAACGGCGAATGAATTTCTTATTCATAAGCAATAATTTGCTTTAAAAAATTATTTCATCCACTACCAATTGAAAATTTGGCCGGCCGTCCACTGGAGCGACAACTAGCGACATTTGGCTACTACGCGATACACGAATCAAACGTATGTAATAACATTGGAGCTCATCCACTGGAAGAACATTTGTCGTGCTACATCGCAAAAGATTCAACCTTGTTTTTGTTTTTTGTTTTTTTTTTATCGTGTAGCGCGATCAAAATGGATAGTGAGAAACAATTAAAGTAGTTCACGAAAAAAAATATTTGTGGAACCAAAAAATGGCAGATTTCAGCATCATGAAGGTAGCGGTCGACCTAGGGCCACAGCAGAGCGGGAGGATAGAGTGATTGTCAGATCAGCTGTCACAGCGCCTGAATCATCGTTATCAACCATCAGAAGTGCGACCCGCACACGAGTGTCCACCATGACCATTCACAGACGGCTGAGAGAGCGACATCTACGCTCGTACTGACCGCTACGCCACCTGCCACTCACGTCTGCACACCGTCGGGCCAGATTACAGAGGTGCTTGGCTCGATCCGGTTGGAATGATGCTGACTGGGGACGTATAGTGTTTAGCGACGAATCCCGCTTCCAACTGTGTCCTGACGATCATCGCAGACGTGTCTGGAGACACCCAGGGCAGCGTGCCGATCCTGCTTTCACTACTGCACGCCACACAGGCCCTCAACCAGGAGTTATTGTCTGGGGTGCCATTTCCCTTGATAGCCGGACCCCTTTGGTCGTCATTAGCGGCATACTTACAGCACAGCAGTACGTCGACGACATTCTGAGCCTTGTTTTGCTATCCTTCCTTTTGCAGTACCATGGCCTTATTTTTCAGCAAGATAATGCCAGACCACATACGGCACCTGTTGCTATGACCTGTCTTACAGCTTGTGAAACACTTCTTGGCCAGCCAGATCCCCAGACATCTCTCCATTCGAGCATGTCTGGGATATGATGGGAAGGCGACTGCATCCACCAGGGAATGTGGATGACCTAGCCCGACAATTGGAGCAAATTTGGCAAGAAATACCGCAGGAGACCATCAGGGAGCTTTATCACTCTATGCCACGTCGTGTGGCTGCTTGCATTCAGGGTAGAGGTGGGTGAACACCTTATTGAGCTCGTTACTTTGTAACTCTGTAACTCTGAAATAAATCATTCAATTTGTCTGAAATTTTAATCATTTCTATTCTGTACATAATCTTCCTCTCCACCAATTTTTGTCTCCATCGGACAACTCCTTCTGTGTCGTCGTTTTTTTTGTTAATGAGTGTATTTGACCACTCGCTCTAACACCTAATGTCTCTTTATCTGTCAGTGGGGGCGGGGCAATTCTCCGAATTTCCATGCTGGGGGAATTCCCCGAATTCCGATTGCAAACACACGTTCAGTTTGTAGAGTTCAAAAGTAGCGTTCGTAATACTGGGGTGTTCAGATTAGAGGGTATTCAGAATACAGAGAGTTCATCTTATATTAAGTCAAGGGAGTTTCGCCGGGACCGTCGTAATGTGTTCATAATACCGGTGTGTTCACATTAGAGAGTGTTCAGATAGAGAGAGTGCACTGTATTTTCTATACTGCTTCTTTTTTTTTCTAAACTGTTGAAAAAGATATGATATTAAAAGATATTGATCTCACGACAGAAACTTCGTTCATTTTATTTATTTCTGATTAACCAATTTTAACGTAGCAATTGATAGAAACAAATGTATAACAATTGAAAGAAAAATAGGCCAACACACGAGTAAGATTAAAAAGTTTATGTGCATTTCAAAATAGGTACAATTGGTTTCGCCTTTTTTGTGTACAAGGATCTTACAAGTGACAAGGAAGTGACTTGAAAAAGCCTTGTACACACACACACACACACAAAAGGCGAAACCGGTTATACCTATTTTTAAATACACACAAATGATTTAATCTTACTCCAGTGTGTTGGTCTATTTTTCATTTATTTATGTCTGTCAAATAAAATTGATTTTTTTTCCAGTAAAGTTGTGCAAAGCTATCTTTCTCTGTTTATCCTGGGTACTGAGAGAGTTGACTTGCAGTTTTTTATGTGTACAATGGTAAGACTTGTTACTCTTTGAGGCACTCATCAGAGACAGAGGAAATTTAACGAGAATTTGACATTGAATAATATCGAAGAGCAGCTGACAGTTCAAAATATTAATTCAGATCTCTTACGGAAATTAACATTTTTTCTCTCCGTGCTTAACTTTTGGAAGTGAGTGTATAATATTGAGTTAAAGTCATAATTAAGCCGCTTATTTTGAAAGTGACCTAAGTCCATTTATGTTTAAATTGAGATATTTAAGAGTTTGCATTTGAATAAAATTAAAAATATACGTGTAGGACTCTAATGTGGCACACTATTTAATGTGATACATTGGTCTAAAATGTGGTCTATGATTACTAACGTGGAATTCGCACACGTTACTATAGTTAACCAAAAAAAATTGAAAAATGGACTTAGGACACTTTCAAAATAAATGGCTCAATTATAAAGTAAAATAAGTAAATAAATACCTTAATAAGAAGCAATAATATATAAACTTCAAAATTATGCATATATAATCAACTCAATATTACAGATTTTGCTCTTTTTAATTTTAATTTTAATTTTTTTAATTTTAATCTTTTAATTTTAAATATATGAGATAAATTAAATTTAATAATGAGTAATAAAGAAACAAGCCGTCTTTATTGCTTACTTCTTGCATTAGTAATTTTTTTAATTTTTAGGTAGTTTGGTCGTGGTTTTATTTTTGATTTAAAAAGAGCAAAGTCTTGGTGTATTGCGTTTTTGTTTTCTAAATTGTTTCTAAATTTTGCCACTGATGACGTGAGGATAGATTGGCCGTATCTTCACAGAAACAGTGATATGTTTTTTGTTTTTTTTTGACAGTTTCAAATTCCACATCACTGTCCCGTTTTATGTAGTTTAGTAATAAAAGTTAATTTTATTCTGATATTCTTTACTTTTTCTAAATTGCAAACGATTGATTGAAATCTTTGCTTTGCGAAACTGGAAGATAAGGCTTTGAGTTTTGTCTTGAGTTCGATTAAATATATATAAATAATTATAAAACATTATATAAACTAATATTTATTTCTTTAACCTCCAACTATTAAAATTTCATAATAACTGATTCATCTAAATTCTTTACAATTTAAGTAGCAACCTGGTAAAAATGGATTCTCCCAATCCACGACTGCTTTCAGAACTAGCGAGCCCGTCGATGACACCGTCGTGGGGGAACCCGGAAGTTTTCGGGTGGTTCCGGGACATCCGGTTGTCCCATGTCGAAAAACATGAAAATGTGAAGATCTTCAATACTACACCTAACATTTCATATCTTATTTCTGTGTAGTTTCGGAGGAGATAGGACCAGAAAAAAACAACTTTTCTTTTATAGAGATAGATTTAAAAAAATCTAAAGGAATAAAATAAAGATTAAAAAATACAAAATGACAAAAATTTAAATGAAATATCATTGGATGGAATATATTTTTTTATTATTGAGTTAGTTATTTACATTATATCTTAATTCGATAATCCTTCCATTGTTTCATAAGGTACAGTTTTAAATAATGCATTGTTTTTATTTATTTCGATGCATTATGAAAATGTAACCGGAAATCCGCTTTTAAGTCGTGATTTTCTTTCTTTTTGGAGGGGAGAGTAATGTTTCCATTTAAAGCATCTTAAAAAGAGTGTTGTTTACGTTCAACCACTTCAGGTATTACCCCATGATGTTAGTGAGGAAAGAATGGTCCCTTACGCCATTGGATCTGTGCCAAAGAGAAGAAAACATGCTTTGAAGAAGACTCTCTTTTCTTTCTCCTTTTCAATGGATTTCAACGGGAGAAAAAAAAAACCAAGAAGTTCTTCTTAAATAGAAATAAAAGCCTCAGACAACCCTTATCAATTTATACATTCTGAAATGTTTATCTTACAAGTCCGTAACATTTCGTAAGTTGATTACTATTTCTTGTAAGGCTAAATAATTGACTTGTACTAACAGTAATTGAATACTGTTAGTTCACGAACAGTAATTTAGTAATTTGAAACATCAAAACTTTTTAAGTTTCAATATTATTGGTTATATTTAGTTTTTATCAAAAAAAAATCTAAGGAAATGTTATGTAACCAAATCTGTTAGATTGTGAAAATAATCTCAGTGTTACAGAGATTATGGTTTTCTTAATATTCATAGAAGTAGAACTGTGAGATAAAATTCTACTAGTTGTTGTAAGAGCTCGGTTTACTTCACGTAAAGTTTCATAAGTAAAAAATCGTACATTTATTTTTGAAGGAATGCTTTATATGGTTTTGTAGATGGATTGGAAAGCTTTAAATAATTTTTTTGTAAGAACAATGACCCTCCAAGTTGAAGAAAGTACAGTATGTGCGTATCTTTTGAAGATTCTTTGATTGTTTATCAGGGAATAATCAAGGATTGTTTATCACGAATCTCTAATAAACAACAATCTTCAAGAGATCCTTGCCAAAAAATATTCTTATTCGTCTACCATGGCGTTGTTTTTATTGTGATAACACTTATTCCTTTTTATCTACTTAACTTTGTATGTTTTATAACACCATGAATCAAAGTTTCCTCATTGAATCCTGATCCGAGAATCAACTCTCACAAATATTCTAAGGAAAGTTTTCAGAAAATTAAAGATCTTTTTTTTCAGTATTAGTAAGCAACTATTCTTTAAAAATAATGTATTTCACAGCATTGTCATTTTTTAAATTACATGTTATTTTTTTTCTTAAGATGGAGATAATCTATTCTTCTTTGTACTTTTATTTTTGTTGTGAAATTTTATGAATTCCTATCATTATCTACCGTCTTGTTTTTGTTAATCATTTTTCCCAAAGGGACATTTCTTCCTCCTACATTAGTTAATCAATTTCAAAAGCATTTTCAAGAAGACTCTGCGCTTCTTTGTTTGAAAACAGGATGTTCCTCAAGTCTTTCAAATTGATCGAGTCAATGAATTGAATTTAAAGTTCTCTTTGGACTCCTTCTATTCTAGGCACCAGAAGGCTTATTGAAGGACTTTAGCGCAGGTTTTAAGAAGTTTGTTAACGCAACTTGGGAAATGGTCTAAGGATTCCTTCGATCAAAGTGCTGGTGTCTAACTCAGTTATCGCTTGAGACGCAGGCGTCCGTCCGACATCATCCCAATTCTTTCTTCGCGGGTAGAAAGACGTCTTCCGCTTCGCATACAAACCAAAAGATATCCACAATCATTTTCTTTCCGGCAATAATCTTGGAAATGTACCGCTGCCGTCATCTTTGTGTCGTTTTATCCGGTTTCGGTTTCAGTCTTTGAAGCTTTTGTGAGTGGCGCTTTTGTCTCGGGACTGCACCTTTTCACTTTGAATTCTGCTATTGTTAAGTCCGATCGCCTTACAGCAGCGTCGCTCACTTGGCGTCAAATGCTCGCTAATTGTCTTCCGCTCTGCTAGAGACTGTCTTTGAAGAAGTCATCACAGCCTTCATCAGGACCAAGTTTAGCTTAATTAAGCTTAGAAGTCACCAAGAAGCGAATCAATGCTCAAGGAATGGGAAAATTGAAAGTCATTACACTCAAGAGTGCATCTGCTAACATAGTTATTTCTTAGATTCCTGAAATATATTATTTTTTTTTTTTTGGATCTAATGAAAACAAATATTCGTTGTAATATTTAGAAACGACATTTCACTGATAATTTTCTTTCGAATTATTTACTTAATCGCCAAAAGTACTTAGACTAATTTAGACCATTTCAACATTTCTTTTGTTCTTTGTTCTGAAAAGGTAAGAGTTATAAACAGTACCTGTATCTTCCTACTCACCAAAAGATTATCGCCTCAAATGGATAATCCTTGGAAGAAATAAATGATCCTGCGCGATTCTGATATCACGGAGATAGCACAGACATAAGCACAAGATATTTACGTTGTAATTTAATGTCAATAACTGCGATAAATTGACATTCGCAAATATTGCTTTTTTTTCTTAGAAGCTAAGATCAATCAGAATCAATCTAATTGAACTTCAACCCTTCTTAAGGTCATTTCTGAATATATATATCTACGTAACCATTATATTCAACCATATGATAGCAATTTCTTGATGTCTAACAAAAATCTCTGGAATTTAATAAAAATTGTTTATAAACATCTTATTATGATTAATTGATAGATAATAACAAAACTATTAAAATTTATTACAAAGCATTGTTAGTCGTGAGTCAGTAAATCACGTGGAATCTATAAGGAATATTTTCAACAATTCAACCCAAAATGGAAGAAATTAATTGATTTCAATTCAAAAAAAACGGAAATGTCAGTCTGAATTAGCTCCGCAGATTTTGCTGTATTCCAAGATGCTGTAGTGCATTCCATGGAGAAGTTTTGATGTTTGTGGAAGCTCATTACTTTGCTGAAACAGACTATAAGATACCTTTTTTAAGAATGTGCTCTATTTACTCATGAACTGTCAAACTCTAACTGTCTCTGAGGTACATTAGTGGAATTTCTCTAGATCCTGATCTTACACTGTTTGTCGCTTTACAAGATTGGATTAGTTTGTTATTTCATATTTTCTCCAAATTGAATCATTCGATATAAAACAAAAGCGAAGATTTATTGGACATCACATAGACATTCTAGGCTCTAGTACTACAATACGCAAGTACTCCAGACACTAACGATAATGATTTTTGGTTAGTAACAGCGATATAATGGCAAACATTTATAATATACATTCTCTCTTACACAAGCTCAGCTACGATTTAATCATTCAATCTGTTGCAGTCCAACGTGTCATCTACTGTATATCGTTCCGTAAATTCTTCGATTCCTCCTAGAAATGCTATTCTTCTCACGAGGCAACAAAGTCGTAGTTGTGATATCCCTCAAGCATTTTGCTGTCTTGAGGAATTGGTTAAACGTTTTGGCACATTTTCGCACAAGCAATCGCACAATACTGATAGGACTGCAGTAGCTTCATTTTTTTTCTGGATATATCATTTTCAATGTGACAGAACTACATATATATTTAAGAAAAAAATAAAAATTTACACTGTAGACAACAACACACTTTTAAGTATGTTCACCCAATCACCTTCGTTGTGTGTCGTTACTACAGTAAAAAAAATAAAAAAATAAGCAAACTTTAATTAAGATAAGCATCTCAAGATAAAAGTGAATCAAGTAAAAGTGAAGTGATCAAGTGAAAGTGTTTTTTTTCGATAATTTTAAACTAAAGCCAAAACATGTTTTGTACAAAAAAATTGTGGTAAATGCCTTTTTGTTTTCTTGTTAAGGGAAACAAAAAAAAAAAAAGAAAAAGATGAGAGCGAAAGAGAGAAAAATATTGAAGATTCTGTTTTGACTGACACATCACCTGGCCGCATGTCAACTGCACTTGGACCCCTACGCGAAAAGAAGCAAAACTACTTTACAAGTCCTCATATTTAAAGCCAACAAAAAATGCTATGCATTGAAAACATACTAAATATTTTTTTTTTTTTATTTTGCTTGTTTTTTATTGTAAAGGCAATGGCTTTTAAAAATAACAAATAAATTTCAAAATATGAAATGAGAATAAAGTTTAGCATATTTGAATTCCACAACCGATTAAATCGAATTTAAAAACTTCATTAAAAAATTAAACGCATTATATTTTTTAGTAGAATATAAATTAATGAACTTTTTAATCTTATCTCTGAATATTTATTGTTTGTGTGTAAAGATTTCTATATATTTGAGATTGCTATTTAGTTAAAAACTATTATTGTGCTAATTAAAAATATAAAAATTAGATGTTAATTAATTTAAAATTCCATCACCATAAACAAATATTCATTTACTTAAAAATAGCAGAAGCGAAGACCTCATATTTTAATAAGAATCATTTTCTAGATTAATTTAAATTTTCTTTTCAGCCTCAAGTCTTTTAGTCACAAATAAAAGATTTAAAGATTTGAAATTTCAAATTGAGATTTCAAGAACGGTGATGATTCAAAAAAAAAAACCAACAACTAAATTTTCTAAATATTAAATTTTAATATTAAAAATTTCCAATAAGAAAGGCTTATAAACGAAAATGAAGCATTTCTAGAAAACTGCATAAACTACAAAAGAAAAATAACAACAACAACAACAGTGATTTATTTCAGATATTTATATTCCTACCTATATTTGCAAGGTTTGACTAAAGCAGTCCTTTGGAATGGTTTTATTTCTTTAGTGATTTTTTCCAATTTAAGAACTAAAGTAAACGCCAACAAAAACCTAACTTTTAAGCCTTTGTTTGAACAGAGAAACTACATTGTAAAAATAGAATCGAATCGATATGAAAAATATAGTGAAGCATTTTGACAAAAAAATGACTAATAAACGAAAGTTTTACGTAAAGGAATGCAATATCTCGCTGTTCGTAAGATTCTTGCAGTAAATAATAATAAGACTGGAATAGACGAAATAATTCGATCTTATGTTTGTTTTTATTTATTTATTGCGAAGAAAAGCTCAAATAAATTTTAATAAAATAAGAAAAGATGACTAAAATTCAGAAGGAGATTCTTTTGATCTAAAATTTATAGCTTAAAAGCTTTTATAAAGCTTCAGTATGTTTTCTTTACTTACTTATATTTTATCCTTTTTCATAGGAAAGTTTATCATTCTATTCAAATACATTTAAACCTCTACTATTGATGTAGTTGAAGAAGATAGATAATAACATTTTGTTTCTCCTCTATTATATCCTATAATAAGGACCTAGTGATGAAACTCACAAGACGAACAGAATAACACGATATAATAAAAAGCCGTTAAAATTAAAAACATTAACTAAATTAGTTAATGTAAAATTTTTTTATGAAAGTGGGAATGCGGATATAAATATCAACGCTAGAAAGTTTAGTGGCTCAATGCTAATTTTTTTCAGATTCTAACATCTGTATCTGAATTGATTTTAATATTCCATTCTAGGAATATATATATATATAGATACGAGGAGCGTTCAAATTTAAATTCTAATTCGTTGCTTACAGACAACTCAACAGAAATACATCGAAAGTAAGTCATATGATTTTTCAGTGTAACCCTTCTCCTTAGCAATACATGGGCGCCATCGGTCTGATAAACTTCCATATTCCACGTAAAAAAAAAAACTTCTTTTGATTGCAAACGTATCCACTCTCGAAGATTTGATGACTTCTTCATTGTATGTGAAATTTGTTTTTCCTAGAAACTGTTTTAAAGGTCCAAAGAGAAATGGTGGTGCCAAAGAGGAACAGTCCCCTTCAATTTGTAATCGTAGCCAATGTTATGAACAGCAATGTACGGGAGCGGACAAAAGTTTCTCGAAGCATTCTCGCCCTCTTGGAAGGCTTTATTCCATTTATACACATTTATGTCTGACACCGTTGCTTCACCAAACTGTTCCTTCACTCGTTTACATATTTCGGAGGTTTTACTACTTCCGTTGTAAGAAATTTAAAAATAATGTGTTATTCTACGTTTAGATGCCTACGGATATATCACGGATAGGCAGGACTTCCGCATATGCCTTTTTCTTTGGCACGCCATGCCATTTATAAATTAAGTTTAATGCTGATCGGATATTACTATATTACTCTAAAACTTTCCTAGAATCAAAAAAAAAAAAAACGTTTTGAACAATACTCGTATAGAAAGCTAACTATGAAAATAGTTTGCGATTTAAGACAATGGATTCAGTTTGGGATTGAGCTGACATCAACTTCAGCTGCGTTTGGAGAAGACAAGCTTTATTTGCTTATCATCATTGTTTCAACGCTATTTCTCAGACTCTATATTTTTAAAGAATATTTATTTCTAAAATGGCAGCCCAATTCTTTCTCCTAAAAGACTGTACACGTATTTTAATAAGCTTAATAGGTTTTTTATTTAAAAAAAAAAAAACAACAGAAAAAAAAAACCCAGAAAGATTTGTTTTTAAGACTATTGACTATTTTAAGAGAAGATAGATAAGACGACGGAAATAAAAACCTGTTGTTGAACCGTGTACGAAAAATCAGTACATCTGGAGACTTGATATTACGCTAACTTATTATCATGAATTATATTAACTTAATACTTTTTTTAAAGAGTTTCAATTTTTAAAATATCTTTTATTCAAGAAAAATTAGAGAAATCAACAGCTTAATTCTAGTTAGAAATTAAGATAGCAGTGTTTAAAATAGTGAATCCTTTTAGAATTATAACGAAAAAAATTAAACTAAGAAATTTATAGAAAGGGAACCTAAGAATTAGTCTTAGAAGGATATAGTGTAGTAATAACCTACACCTGGATTCCTGAAGTTGAAAGAAAACTTAATAGCCTTAGAATCTGGTAGAGACAGATGGAAAAAGAATCGGAAAGGTTTCAGATTGATTTGAAGGGAATCTTGTTCGCTTTCAATCCCCTGTGACAACAACTAAAGGATGTGATGTTCATTTTTCAGAGAAAGTGTCTTTCAGACCATCTCTGGGTGATTACTAGATCAGAGAAAGTAGCTTAAAAAAAAAAGGTTTAAGGAAAAAACTTTTTATGTTTTTTAATTCCTTTTTTAAAATATGGGACATTTTTTAAGAAAAATAAAGTATTAAGTTACATAAACAGTTATTTGTATTAAACACAGAAAAAAGAAAAAAAAATTATGATCAACTAATCGAGGAAGAGCATTAAAAACTAAATTAAAGCAATTTTCAAATCAAGTGACATGCTTAAACTCTTTTTTTTTTTAATATTGGAGTTTTTAATTTTATTTTCAAACAAATTGATGTGTTTTATGTTCTCGAGCATTCATAAAAAAAGGGCTGAAATAAATCGTTTCATTGAATGAAGCAATATACCAATAAAGTGAGACTGTCAAGCATCCAAGAACTCCGGAATTTGAATTTAAGTCTGTTCCCAACTAATCGAGATTAACAGGCAAACTTTTGGCAGAAACTTCTCCGTTACAATGAACCCATCTTGGAAGCATATTCGATGATCAAGACACTTAAAAGAGAAACAACATTCTTATTTTTCAAATCATTCATTACCTATAGGTATTATCCTCAAAAAGCGTTTCAATTCCGGTTGTATCTCGTTGATTCTGTATTCCAATATTTGACATTGTTACATTAGTTTCTCGTAACCTATTTCAGTGTAATATTAGTGAAAATGTGTTTTACTTCAAATGACTGTCTTTCAATTTAAATTCAAATTTTATATAATACTTATATAAGTATTACTTATAAATATTTTTATAAATGTGAAAAAGTTACTTTCAAATATAAAAAAAGGAAAGAAATTTCTTTAAAAAAAAAGAGAATTATTTCTTTTTATTCATTCAAATTTTCTTCGTGGCTGTTATCCAAGTTTTAAATGTTTGATGGTTTCCCGAATCAACAACGTTTAAAGCCTCGTTTTGGAAAGAATAAAAGCAGCTCTTTCATACAAAAATTAGGGAAAGAAAATAAAATTTTATACTGTTTCAAAAGACTGAAATAAACCGATCATCACATTCTTTTCTTTCTTCCTTTTGCTCAATTTTATCTCTTAATATTTTTCCGAATTCTTCACAAAAAGAACGAGAAAGTGAATAGGGTTTGGAATCCTGCTTTTCTAAAGCTTTGTCGCCGAAGCGCAATTTACGTCTTCGCCAAAATGTGACAAGAAAACATTTCTCTTCTGAAATGACGCCGGGAGAAAAGATTCGAAGGCAAATAAAAGAAACATTGAAATTAACTTCCTTCATCTGCAACGTCTTTCAAAAACGAATCAAGCCAGTATTTTCCTGATCTTCTGCTAAGTGCTCTTTACATGTTGAAATCCTCATTAACTGTTCTGCTTTTACTAAATTATTCTTTAATTGTGTGTGTGTGTGTGTATGGTTATTTCAGCAAAAGAACTTAGTAAAGCATTTGGAAGAAATATACTTTTCTTTTGTTGATAAACACAAACATGTCATTCATTAAAGTTGAAGTGACTTAAATTGTATCTGCAACTTAATTTGGACAAGCTTGCAAAAAAAGTTTATATTTGTATTTTTTTTTAACTAGAGCAACTTTTAACTGAGCTATGGAAAAGAAAGACCATTTACAATAAATGGAATATATTTTTTTAACAAAATTCTATTTAACTTCAATGTAGATCTTGAACTAGCCATTGATTACATAAGTTCTGGGATATGAAAGCAGTAGAACATTTGAACTCGTGATTATTCTTTTTTGAATAACAACTGCCTTTGTCCAAATTTTTTTTATTATTATTATTTAAGAAACTTAAAAATGAATATTTCATAAAGTCATTCCCAATTGAAGTTACTTTCCCAGGCAAGCAATCCTTTCAATAAAGTATACTCCGAGTGTTAACTGAGAGGTTCTTCTAAACACTAAAGCAGCTCTATTCACTTTGAATGCAGAAACACAATGATTAAAATAGTTCTTAAGAATGAATGCAATGAAAAAATCGTCTTTTGGCAACCGCTCAGCTTTCTAAGCGTCATTATTAAAAAACATATTAATGTTGCGTTCTTATCGGAAATGATGTAATTTACCTTTATGTTTCTTAAGGAAGACAGAATAAACAAAAAAATTATAACTTAGTCCAAGTTCCCACTAAGTAATACACTTGTCAAGTTTGAGGTTTCTTTGCGAATTAATTTCATAGTTACATCCTTCAACTGAAAAATACCTATCTGCTCTTTTTTTTTAGATTGAATAACTTATAAGTTAAGTAAAGAATTAACAGGATCTAAGGTGGCTGAACAATTTAATAAGAAGTCTTCTTACAAACTAAAATATCTCAACGTTTGTGAATCAATAAACTCCGTTAACAAAATGCAAAACCGTTTGTTGAACGATAAACAAAAAACAAATAGTGTGACATTCAATTCAGTAAAATTTAGTTAATTACTGTATATTAACTTAGAAACTTCAAACAAAATTAAAACCACTAATAATGTTATAAATTCTATTAACCTTAAAATTTTTAATTTAATTTTAAACTTATAATAGAAATTATCATTAATTATTATGATTGTGGAAGTGAAGAATTTAAATGAAATTCTGGCTCAGTTCGGGTGGCATTTACTTAAGTTCTATAAAAATTCATCTGATATCTATCAAAAATTACGCCGTTTAAGCGAAATACTCGCAAGGAAACAGATAGCGTATTGATGCATAATGATATAGTTCAGTTAATAGCTTTTTGTTTGCTTTGATAACGAATTTACATTCAATATTTTCTTTTAACTTAATAAACACAACTAATAAATCAAAATTAAAAATGCCTTTTTAATTTATTTGCATACTTACAAATCTTTATAATGTAAGGATTACCTTAAAACAGAAAAGTAATCTTAAGAAAGATTACCTTATCTTCAGAAAGTTAATTTTTATTTAAGATCTATAGAAAACTTGAACTCTATTTTAGAATTCAAATCTATATGCAAAATCTTCCTGAAATAGTATGCACCCTCACAAGAACAAGGTGAACTACGGTATCTGTAGACAAAGAAATAGAGACGAAGACTATTCTCTTTGTTAGCTAGAATTAATCGTAGTTCAAGTTGCGTAGAGAATCCACGAGATAAAACACGGATTTTTTTCTGAAGGGTTTATTTTGACCTTGTTAATCTTGCTTTGTGGCTGCGACGATACATTGGAAAAACATCAGCCGCAAGAATTGCCTGGAAGTCCTTGGACTGAGTAACTGTCAACACGTGGCGCCATGTTGTTATACAGTGACAAAGAAATAACTTCGGACACTGCAACTAATTTTGCCGCGAGGAGGCAGCACGCGAGAGGAAGGTCTCTTCGTGATTTCCATTTCCCTTCAGTAAAATTCACGCACCAAATTGCATGAGGAAAGAAATTGTATAGAGGATTCAAGAAACGGCCTTGTTAGCAACGTAATGGACTCATCTGCATCTAGTTTGGCTTCGGCTGCCAGATCTTGTGTCTTCCTCTATCTCTCCAGATAATCTAGACAGCTTGAGAATTAAAAAAATAATCTTGAAACCATATAATTAAAGCTGTTAATATTCGTGTCGCGTTAAATTAATCTTAAGGTTTTGAGAGGAGAGAGTGTTTTAACCACTTCAAGACATTATCACAGAAAATAAAACAGAGCATGTTTAGGAAATGGGAAAAGATATTCAAGTTAAATAAAAATTAAGTTCAAAATAAAAACGAATATTTTCAGAAGTATAACTTTACTTGAAGAAATTATATAAATAATGAAAATAAATCGTTAGAGTAATCGACGAACTTGCAAATAATGGATTTAGAAAAAAGTCTATTTATAATCAAAGTAACACAGTCCATTCTTTTATAACTATATCATCAAAATTGTCATTCTCAAATGCTTAATTAGTTTAAAAAAAAGAAAGATTTATAAGATATTCTGTATACTGAACTAATTAATGTGTCTTGACACATTACAGACTAATATTTCACGGTAAGGGCTTGCACTGAGCCTGATGCAGACAGTATGAATATTTCTTATCTTGGCATTTATTAAATTTTTTGTGTATTTACTTTTCGCCGTATATTTTTTGGTAAAAGTCCTTTAAACTCTAATAGCCGGTTGCCTTTAACGACTTAGAGATCTGTTGTTAGAAATTTTCGACTTGTAACGATTTTCAGAATGCTGAGTTGAAGTCATTAGTTTCATTATGAAATTACCCTACAAATATATAACACAGGGTGGCCATAACTAGAGTATCTCTATTCAGAGTTCTTTGTAGCTCCAACTAATAAGCAGGATTAGAAAATAGACTATTCCTGGCATTGGAGAAGGTTTCTATGAAAAAACAAAACAAATTAGTTTCAAAATCTGCCAGAAGAGTGAAATGTGATGTTGTATAAAAGGAAATTCCTATCATAGTTGTATCAACAAATGAATAAAAATTTGAAATTTCATCTTAGCTTTGCCTTAGTTATTCATTGGTTGATTTCAAATGTTTAATTTTGCTCTTTTCAAAGGCTGAGACAGAAACTGAACTAATATGCTGACCAAATGTTGTCAAAGCTTCAAACTCTCAGATAAATGCTGATAATGAAGTTAATTTTCGTTTGATTCCTACTATTCTGGATAAGAAATTGCATTCAATACACAGTGTGCTCAACTGCAGAATGCAATATCTCGAGACTTTACTCAGCACATGCTGTGTTATATTATTCTTTAAGACTGCCAGATTACGACATTTCTTGGATATATTTTGGCCTTGAGGTATACCCAAACCAAACCATCTGAAGGTGTAAGGACAGGAGAGCAAGGTGGTCGTACAAAGGGAAATAAGCGACTAATGACTTTTTCTTCAGTTAAGTGAAATTCTAACAGCTAGTCGTCAGTATAAGTAGGAGCCATACCTTGTCTAAAAATTGTCTCATCCAGATACTCTTTCTGATGAAATTAGGAAATAATGGAATTGCGCATCCTGTGATGTTATCTTTGTGCTTTAACAGAAGGCCAAATAACATGTGTTGCTTCTGAATGTTAACAGTCCCGTCGACAACAAATGGAACTATCTTCTCATACATCGTTCCAAAAGCCAGCCATCCTCCTCTTCCATTCTAGCCAAAAATGCTAGAACAAATGAGTCTTTTTCGAGCTGCTGCCGGCGCGGCGGCTGATCGTGTTAGGTTAACAGTGGATTCGTTTCCTAAGTACGTTTTCACACAATGGAATAAGGGATATCCAATTGCGTCGATGCTACTACATCCAACAGCACTATCGCCTACAGCAGTTGCAACTTCTTCTGCAACTTGAGGTGAAAACAGGCTTCCTTCTTCTTCCAGGTAACTCACAAGAATCCAATCCTTTCAACTGCCGCAGCTGTACAAGGACCTGTACATAAGTTCTTTCAGTGTCAAAATTCATGCGAAGCTGCTACAGCATTGCATCCTTTAAGGTAAAAGAACTTCAGATAAAGCAGGTACAGTGAAACACATTTTTAAAGTAAACGTACAGAATTCGCTTCCTATTGGCACTGTGCCTTTACTGCTCCCTGTTGCTGGGAAAATGGAATTTTTTAACTTTCTTAAGTGCAGTGCGGCACTTTTTTTATTTGGAAAATAAAATGTCAGACTAATTTCAGTTTCTGTCTCGTTTTTGAAAAGAGCAAACATAAAAGTTTGAAATTCCATCTTATCTTTGTCTTAATTCTTCATTTGTTGATACTTTACCTTTATTTCCTCTTGTACAACTTTTTTTTTTCATGGACTCCTTCTCCTGGAATAGGATATTTCTTCATTCTGTTTTCCAATCTGCTTATTGGTTGGAGCTACAAAGAGCGCTGAATAGCGATACTTGAATTAGGGCCATCCTATTTATACACATAGGATGATTATAAAGGATCCAATTGTCAATTTATTAGATCCATCGCCCGTTTCATGCAAATAGTTAGTTTTATAATAAACTGTTAACTAAGTATACATTTATAGAAATATTTACGAAAAAAAACTTCCCTTGAGGAATTAAATTATTTTCATGCAGCACATAAATTACTAATTTTAAAAAGTGCAAAGATTCTGTACAAAATCTAATAAGTTAACCGATTGTAGCAACATTTGCTTAACTGTAGCGCATATTTTCATTCTTTCTAATGAAAGGTTCCATTTTATTTCATGAAGCACTGATGAGATTCCGGGACTGAATGTTCTGAATTTATTTTTAGATATTTCCGATGCATGTGGTTAAATTCCATTACGACAGAAGCCTGACAGAAAATAGTATCATGGTTTTACCGGAAAGATCAAAGGTCCAAAGGCAAAACACTCGACTTGTGCGCTACTGAAATGCCAGTACCAGAAACTTTACGCATGGCAGAATATCAAATCACATATAAATTGAAATCAAATTGATTTAGTTATTACTGAGACAGAAATCCTAAAAGATTTCTACTTCATCAGAATTCGATTGAATGTTGGGACCAATTTGGATTCTGATTTTTTCTGTCCCTCTTTTTATTTAGGAACGTTTCAGATATCTTGAAAGCGAATAACATTCATCATCTGTCCGTTGCTCTTTATGAGGTTTGTTTCCGTGGAATTTGATGAATGAGAAACGTGATGCTAAGAAATAAAAGAATCAGAAGATTTTCAATTATCTTTCCTAGATCCGAGGGAAATTCCAAAATTACTGAAAACGAAAAAAAAGAGAAAGAAAGGAACGGTTTAAATGATTTCAAAACCACAACCTTAGATTTATATACTAAATGTTAGCATCGTAAATTACACACAGAACTTGCAAATCATGAAAAAAAAAGTCTTCTCAAGTAAAACCTGAAAAGTTTACATGAGCTGCTTTTTTTCTTTAAAAGAATGTATTTAAAAAATAAAAAAGCAATATATTTTAAGTATAGTGATAGTTCATTGTACAATGATTACGGCCAAGTTTAAATGGATGGCCAGCTATTTCAAATGGCAAGCCGCTTATTATTGAGTGGAGGAGGTAAATTTGATTCCCAACTTTTTTTTCCTAATTTCTTCGCCAAGTTGGCTTACCCAATCCTCTGTCAACTGCGAATTAAGAAGGACGAGTGTCGAACAAGTTTTGCGACCTCTCATTTCGTCCTGTAAATCCAAAAGTCTGTACTTGTAATTGTGCCCACCTTTATTTGATGATAGATGTATAGTGCTTTAACTTAAATTTGATTCCTTAGTTACTAAAATGTATTGTACAATATGGTTTCACCGCATTATTTGCCTTCATAAAATAACATGACAAATCTGCCGTTATCTGGAAAATTATACGAACCTGTACTTCCAATCTCGTAATTACGAGAGGCCAGGTTTTGATACCGAGTCCCTGAAGGGAAGGGGTTCTATAAACTTTTAGAAATCAAAGGGATAATTATTTGAGGAAACAGTTTTATTCCTGAAACTGACCTAATAAGCAGCATTTGACTTGATAATAAAGAGCAAGCTAGATATTATAAACATAAGTTTTATCTTATTTTTAGTTTTTTAAAAGTTATTTTAAAAAAAGTATTTAAATAGCAAAGTGGAAATACTTTACTATCTTCAAATACTCCTTATTGAACTTCAGTAAAAAGGGAATGAAAGAACATTCATAAAGTTATTGGAAAATGCTTTTTTTAAAAAAGGTTCTATTCAGAAAAAAATAGTTTCTGATATTATGCGTTTCATGCTCAAGACGTTTAAAGAAGACTACTGCAAAAAGTTTGATTTTCCTCAGAAGCAGGAGTAACATAATATGATTCATTTATATTCATTTAGACTAATTTGTTCGGGTGATCCTCCAATTAATTCTGAAGGGGCGCAGCATAAAACGGTTGCCTTGAAATAAAGGTCCATTGCTGCTTTCTTAATTCATAGAAAGTAATCGTTTACATACGTTTTGTATGATGACTTTTTTTTTTCTTTTGACCATGGACATTCTGTATGATATGATCTAAAATATTACTTGACATTTGATAAAATCTGTACAACGACTAGAATCTTTGATTTTCTCTGTTCAACTGAAATGTATCGGATTGAATGAGCTTCTTCGCAACATGCTAAGCATAAGATAGAATGTTGATATTCACTGATCTGTTGGGTAGGACTAGGATAGTGTGAAGACGCTAAGTTAATATCTGATGAATCTTTCGAGGCCAATGCTATGTTAACAACATCCGCAGCTACGATGACATTCTCATTTTTAATTTGTTGGGAATTCAGTAGATTGCAATTTGAAAATACTCATTTCTATATCTTAATCTTTATCCACATTTATCTTTATTTCACAGATCAAATGAAGTTTTCAAAGATGTTCGGAGTTCGATCCCTTCTTGGTAGCAGAAATTAATAGGCTTTCATTTCAAAGCCATTCTGAAAGCCATTTCAGAATGGCTTTGAAATGAATTGCAACTTGAAATTATCTTGCTCATACTACAACAACAATTTACATTAGAGAGTCGAAATTTTAATAAAACAGTCGGACATATTTTTATTAAAAACAATGATTTCCCAGTTTTTATCGATCTAGAATCAAACACGAGGACAGTAGTTTCCATTCTAATTTTCTAATCTAATTTCATTCTTTATTATTGAAACTAAATATTTTTTGTTCATATTTTCATGCATTTCTACTAAAATAAATTCAACGATTTTATTACATGGTTAATTTCAGTAACGTTGTATCACCAGTTATACGAAAAGAACTGTGAAGAAGAGAACTTCTCTCGTTATTCAGCATAAAAATAGTAAATATAAATGAACTTATTGTTTCATTAAAAAGGAACTGGTAAAAGAGGCGTCCATTCAAACATAAAGAATTTATAGATTTTTATGATTACAATATTAACCTTCCGAGTTTGAAACAAGCTTTGAGTTTAAAAATAACTCAAATCATTTGTGATTTCCAATAGTTCCAAAAGTTTTGGAAGTCATTCACAAGTCAAGCTAATGAGCCCCGAATATCTAACCCCGGAACCACCTTCTATCGATCAAATAAAGCGACAATAGCGCTGCTGACCCCTGAGAACATTCGGTCGTCTACAATAGGAGATCTTTCACAGCGCAGGCAATTTATGACAGCAAATCAATCCCTATTTAATTACGCCTTCTCTGGTTTTTAAACCAGTTAATTGCGTAATATTTTTCCATTTTTTTTATTTTTCATTATTTGAGAAATCAATTCTCGATATTGAAAACAATGTCATATGTGCAAAGAAATAAATTGGGATATCATATAAAAACATAAAATCAAAACTTTGAAAATGGTATCAGGTGCCCTAAATGATATTTCAGAGTATTTTTTTTATTTTTTAAAAAGGAATTTATAGGAATAATTACAATTTTGGGTGAACTGATACCTATATTTGTGCTTGAAAGTTGGTTACCGTAACTCAATTCACTAAAGATTCACTTACCTACAGGCTCCGGAGAAATGATTTTGAGAGTACAGACCCTACTCTAAAATACAAGAATAAAAGAAAACTAAATAAATAAAAAACCACACTCAAACGACTAGGTAAGGATTGGGACCTTTGGGTCTCAGTGCTACTAGGCTCGTTTCTCTCTGCTTTATAATTTCTTACTTTATTCAAAGTTTCTTTCCTATCCACTTTTTTTATGCTTTTTTATTTATCTGCGTTCGGGTCATCTGATAGAAAGGAATCAACAAGGCCACACACACAATATAGAAAATAGCAATGTCTATTAATAAATAACAATACAACCAGGTTTCGATCTGGGCTCGCCGGCCGTTTTTAAGTAGAATGACAACAAAATACAGACTGCATGATAAAAATACAAAATAATAACAAGCCGTGATTGGACAAGTGGTCATCTGATGTTGATAAACTTCATATTTTTTTCCATTTGTCAAAACTCCAAATTTCCTTGTTCTGCCTTGTTTTAAACTGTTGGTCATTTTAAAAAAATTAAAAAAAAAAAAAAGATAATAATAATTAACGTGGATTCTTTAGCTCATAAAATGAATGTTAGAGAAGAAAGGATGGAAATTTCATCTGTACAAATCCTTTAGACCTAAGGCATCTCTATTTCAAACAAAGAAATAACTAAATCTAAATTTCATGGTATAAGAAGTAAGTTTTCAAACTTTGTTTGAAGTAAGTTTTATTTTTACGAGTTCACTTTTGATATTATATCAAACAATGTTGTTTCATCAGATCTAGCTTTTTGGATATCGGTGAAAGCGATCAAGAATTCTTCTTTCTTGAATATTTCGTGATAATGATGCTCTTTCTATTTTAAACTTATTGTAAATAACAAGCTTAGAGTAATGTTTATGAATTAGTTTTTGAATTTGCATCTTTTTCGTAGGTCAAGATGAACTACAGTGATTTTCTGCGGCAAAATTTCCTTGATTAAATGGATGAAGAATGAGGAAGAGGCAGTGTTTGTCTTCCTTTTATTAAGCGCCGTGAATGTAGCTAAGGGTTATTGATTGCCTATTGTGCAGAAGAATTCCTATATAATCTGCCCAATGATTCATCAACCATTTAACAATATCTCTGCTGTCGAGAGAGATTAATTTTCAAAGAATTTGTTTGGGAATAAAAAATTGTCAGCAGGAAATAAATTTAGGATATTGAGTTCTATTGTAGATTTCTTGCAATATTTTCTTTAGATAATTACTATTTTTTGAAAATTACCTATTTGAATATTGATATATTGAATTTGATTCTAAAAATCTCTTTAAATCTGTTCTGAATTAACTGTCCTCATTGAATGAAGATAATGTATTAAAGAACTAACAAAACAAATAAAAGCATTAAAAATAAATTCATAGTTATTTTAGGCCTTTGACACTGGATCATCATTAGCAAAAGAGATTTGACCCTGTTGGTGATATAGTATTATTTAAAACCCCTGTGAAATTTATTTCTACGAAGTTGAAGTTTTAAAGAAGAAAAAAAAAAATTGAAAGAAACATTTTAAAATTGCTTGAAAATAAATTTATTTTATTTTAATTAAAATAATGAGCAAAGCTCAGGTGATACAAATTTTGAATATGTAAATTTGTAATGACGTAGTGAATACTTGACTTGTGACAATTGAAGTTATGTCTGAGTCGAGAGTAGTGACAGTCGAAGCTTGGTGCTCTAAGGAGGCGGAGATCCTCCAATCGTGTGTGCTCCGAGAAACCTGCGGGAGACTCGAATTGTCTCTGAAGGGAGAAGGTAGAAATGGTTCTATTTCCCTGATGTAACGCAGTCAAATAACTTGCGTCTACCACAATAGAAGTTGACGATAAGTATTATAATCTTTAGATTATTATTATGAATAATTCAACTGAACAGTAAAATCTAGTAACAGCTACGATGAAATTGAAGTAAACGCAAATGCGGTAATTAACTTTATGTTAAGGCTAATGCATTAAGACGAGTACATTAAATACTCAAGGGAAGCAGAAGTCTAAAGTGAGCGTTACTAGAAAACCTGAAATGGAAGTTAATAGAAAGGGACTTACCCATGAATTACTAATATTGATGAATTAGAAGTAGACGAAGTTTATTTGCATAAGTTAAGGATTACGGAACTCAAGTTAATAGATTAGAAGAATCTTAAATATTCAGAAGAATTTACTACAGTAGATTAATTATTAAGCCGACGAAGCGGAAGTTGATATTTCCGGAGTTTAATTAGATATTCAATTCATTTGAATTCTATTATCCATTACAGTAAATTCTAAGACTTTGAAAGAGATTAATAGATATAGTTAATCAAGTACTAATAGTTTATTTCAACGGACGAAGAAAGAAGAAGTTCCGATTTACTTAAAGAGCGGGATATTTCGAAGACCCGAATACCACTAGAGGATATCGAAGAAGGCGTGTGATTATAAGATCCGAAGTCGACCGTCATTAAAAGGATTAATGATGAATGCGGTTTGAATATTGGACCATTTACTAATACATATTTGTATTGATACACATAAGGTGAGAAGCTATCATCTTGGTTGAAATTGTAGAATGGTACCAAAGTGAAAAGGATCATTACGACGTTGATAAGTTTCAAACGGAAACTGAATGCTTCGATATTGTGATTATAGTGTAAGTGCCAAGAGAGTTATAGTTCATCATCAAGTAGGTACAACTATTGAAGACATCAACTGTAAGTTTGACTTAAACTATTTCTTAACGATTGAAGATAAGATTTAAAGTAAAGACTCACACAGTAATATTCTTTATTATTACTAATTATACAGTGAAAGTTCATGCTTAGAATTCAAATCTAGAGTGACATATATTATACTCAGAATAGTGTTAATTACATTCATACTAGTGAAAAGCCATACTAGAAATTCTTTATGAATGAAAATAATTTATATTTAAATCAAAGAGTAATGTTTGATTTGTGTTATATTCATTAAGATAAAGTCTTTTATTAATTATTAATTACAAACTTCAAACTGAATTAGTAGAAGCAGAACTATTGAACATTTAATTTAATTCAGTATCCTAGTGATTTGTATTACTAAAGTTTATAGATGTATGAACTAAATGTCAAATCATAGTATAGTATTGTTGAACCTTAAACTATGAATAGAAATTAGATAGTAGAATTATATTGTTATATATTATTATTTTTAGGAAGTAGTGATCACCTTCCCAGATTGTATTTTGTAAATATTTATGAATATTTATAATTTCCAGTTATTAAATTTTTTACAAAATTTTTTTTAAAACACCTAGCTATACTCTTGCAGTCCACTCTGTTACACAAGTATGCGTTCTGGCTTAATCTCGCACCAGACCCAAAGTAAAGTAGGCTCAAAAAATCAATAAAAATAAAAAACTTTTATAAAAAGCATTTTTAACTTTCTTTCAAATTCTATGTTTGATTGTTAATGTAATGTAATAACTTATTTTTAATTGTGCTTTACATTTTGAGTTTATTACACTTAATCTCAAAAGCTGCAGTTATTAAACGCTAAACTAAACTTAAGAAAATCAGTAAAATTGTATGTTATATTCGGCTTCTTTGACATTGTATTCATCTACGTTTCGTTTTCTTGTTGTTCTTCCCTAAATCGATAAAAAAATTTGATTTGTAAATTTGCAGATTCACTATTCAATATTACGCAATTTGTTTTTACAAAAATAACACTTACCAATTTATAAAATTATGACCATTAAATATTATTTTCAGAAGCCTTTGTCTATGTTTTATACGAAAGAAGGATTCTGCTTTAAAAAAATACTAATGATAATTTACAGAATTTAAGATAGAATTACTTTAATGCTGGTAAAACTTTAAAATAAGTTGTTTTTTTTTTCTTATTTTGATCTTTTCTTCATTTTATTTTAAAATTCTAATAAATGATACAAAATTAAAATGTAAATATTTTCGTGAAAATGCCCGAAATAATTGACTGATTTTAAACTTACAGAAACTTAGAAGTTGTCGATGAAGTTTCTGCAAAATCTGTATAGAAACATTTTGAATGAATTCTAATCACTGTCATCTGTGTTTTCTAACCCAGTTATAACGAGATGAAATGAAATAAACACTTTTCTAAGAAATTTTCTAAGAAATTTTCCAGAAAACGACTGAAGCTATTTGAAATCAACGATCATGAGTCTAACATCTCCTAAAAAGTCTTTTTGTTTTCTTCAATTCCTTTACATAAGTACCTCGAAAATTAATAACTTGTCCTTTCTGATATCATTGTAGAACAGTGACGAATGTGTAAGATACAAACCAATGCATTAATCATTAACCAAAAGAAAACGAAAAGAAAAGAATAATAGAACTCATTGCTATCACCTGCCAACGTCTCACCATCGTTTTCTGAACAATTCAAGTCTTTATTAGGACGAACAGTGATAAATACTCATCGAACGTAGAAATGACGGAAGATTGGAAGCAGCACAAAACTCATAACAGCCGTTTGAGAAGAAAAAGAAAGTCATTGAGGAAAGCAATAAGATGAGTGAAGAAGATATCAATTGTAACTTGCTTGGCTGCTATTATTGTAGCCTCCGGATCTTTTCTTCTGATGGAAATCAGTTCCGCTGTTGGATTTTAGTAATTCTTGAACCTACTTCATGCTTTGTTCTTTTCCAAGTAAATTCTGGCAAGAGATTTATAACTTTAATTCACTGATATCAAATTAATGAAGCAACTTATGAATTAAAATTAAAAGTTACGAATTCTTAGCTTCTCTCTTCTGAGGTTCATCAAATTGCAAGTTTATCGCAATAAGGAATGTTCTGAACTCATGCAGCATTTACTGAGAAAAGGCGAACAAAACTATTGTCTTTAAATTTTTTAAATCTTTAACCTTGTCAAGAAATTTGCGAATGACGGAGACCAACATATTCTTAAAACGCATCAGAAACAAAAGCTATGAATTTCTATCGACGTTTAATAATATATATATAATGTAAATCTTTAAATCTGATAAAAAAAAAGAAAGAAAAAGCACTCCTAGAAAATTGCCTGATCATCGCGAAACTTAGCATGCAAATACCTTAGGGCCGAAAATGCAAATTACTAAAAAATCACGGCCAATGGCTGAATAGCCAGCCACAGCGCAAGGGAAACTTCGCATCGAAGATGATATATCAAGAGCAAATCTCGCACACATGAATAATTTTGATGGAGAATTGTGGTTGCAATAGCCTCCATGGACTGTGAGAATGCCTCGACGTCGGATCCGTGCACAGAGCAGTTGAGTGAGGAAGTATCATTAGGCTAAAACAGGGCGGTTGTCTAATCGCGGCACCGTCCGGTATTTGAGGTCAGTGGATCGAGGAGGGTACAGCCCAGCAGCACGCGGCCAGTGGACGGACGGTCCAAGGAGACTACAGAGCGCGAGGATCGAGCGATTGGGAGAGATGCACCGTCGCTCTCAATCAAGCGTGGACTTATTGTGGTGTCTACAGATACAACCTGACCATCCAACTCGCGGAGGCCATTGATTACCGAGCATCGCCGGAACCGGTTACAGAAGTGTCTGACTCGATCAACTCGGCCGCATCGTGTCGAGTGGAGTCATCACCAATAAGACATAGTTTGTACTGGGCGCCGTTGATCACCGCATAATCCAGAGACGGTCCAGTCAGCGCACGGATCCTCGCTTTACCAACTGACTGTCTGGGAAACCATGTCCTACGATAGCCGGACACCTTTGCTAGTCATTTCTACCAACTCAAGGCAAAACATACGTCGACGATATTCTATGACCTGTTGTGTTGTCGTTCCTGTCACGGCAACCCGGGGCCATTTTTCAACAGAATAATGCCTGATCACATATAGACACTGGTCTCCTAGAACTGCCTCCGTAATGTCGACAGTCCTTTTAACCTGTCCGATAGCCCTTTTAACCTGTCCGATAGCCCGACCTCTTACCAATTGAACATGTTTGGGCCATTATAGCACGCCCATTCTTCTATCCCGGAATGTCATCGAAGTGACATCATCTGGCATCAATTGACACCATCTGGCATGCTGTATAAAAAATTTTATGTTAACTAAGGAGAGGAAAAGAATTATGCACAAAAATATTTAAGTTCTAGTTTTACTATCAGATTACTATGTGGCACTAATAAGCACAACAATAGTTTAGTTCTAATTGTTGAACAAGAAATATCTTTTTAGTTCCAATTGTCGCCACCAGGTGCATTTGTGACGCTACTTTTCAGCCCCTTAGGGAGGTTAATCGAAATCCCAATAGCTTACATTTTCCTAGAACAACCTAAGGGAGCTTTATACCAAATTTCAGGTTCCTGGCTATATGGGAAGGAGGAGTCGTTCATCAGTACGGACTTTCGCATTTATTTATACATATAGAAGATTATTATAATTTTCATAATTAAAAATATATAGCTGTATTTATTATAGATTTACACAGGGTGCTGAAAAACTCTTTACAAATTTTTCTGGGAGATCAGGAACACTAAGAAAAACGTTTTTTGTTAATGAATGTATGTCCGCTGATGTCGGCGCTAGGGGGAGTTGACAGAGATATGTTTTGACTATGTGCCCCAGCAAACATGAAGCCAGTGCTCATGATGCAATCCCAACAATACAGGACGCTTCGCGTGGTCGTATAGTATATTAGTGTAGTTTGTTTAGTCTACTTCAAGTGGAAAAGAATATGGATGTCGACATCTTAAAATCAGACACATGAAATCAGACATGGAATTATTTAGCATGGAATGTTTCACGACTGCTGAAATGGCTGATATGCATCTGTGAGAGATTATCAGAGCGACTGGTAACGTGAGCGACCGATGGATAGGCAGGGGTGGATCCGTCGCGTGGCAACAAGATCACCGACTTAACATGCCTCGCTTTCTTCTTCTGAGGACACCTTAAGAGCATCGGTATGACATTTTCTCCCATTAACTCTGAAAGACCTCGTTGCTGTCGCCGCTGCAACTGTTCATGAAATGCCGGGAATCTTTGAACATGTAGGGCAATCAAAGCTTCGAAGTTGTCATACAGGCATTGCTTTTGCCTGTCGCCTTTTGTGAATAAACATGTGTTCCCAATCATGTCCATTCGTTTTTGTATCCAGCTCCATCAATATCTCTTTCAACGCACCCTAAAGCCGAAGGTGTCGTCAGCGGACGTAAATTCATTAGCGAAAGTAATTGTCTTGCTTTTTCCAATTTCCCATAAAATTTTGTTCAGAGCATTTTTCATTGCCATGTATCCTTTTAATAATACGCTGTTCTCTTTGATATGATTAAACTTAACATTATGTTATGCAATTTAAGGAAGGATTGACAGTTTTCATTGTTTTAGGCAAATGAAAAATTAGCAGACCTTTGCTTTGTATTATTACAAAGAAAGTAGGCTTTAAGTTCTTTCAGAACTTTTTATTAATCAAAGCTATTTGCTATTTTAGGAAAAGCCTGAAGATTATGATTTCAAATAAGGCCTGGTACTTCCAGGTGTAATGCAGTTATGTTTCAGCCAAAAAAAGGAGTTTTATTTATATTAATGAAGATAATTCATTAATATTCTTCTCCATTAATACAGCTTTCTCAAGTTCTCAAAGCAAAGTCACACAAAATGAAATAGCCTAATGATCAATTTCCTTAAAATATCAATCTCTATCTTATACTATAATTGAGAATCTCAGGACAGTTTCCGATAAAGTTGCAATAAGTTAACATTATTACTGAAAAATCTCTTCTATAGTTTTCCATATCTTTCTATCTGTGTGTAAAGTAACGCACTCCTCCTGTGTTTAACGGAGAGCTGCCTTTTAAAGCTCACTTGTGCGACAGGGCAGATATATCTGTGTGTCCCATTCGCAATCTTGTTAGGGTTTTTTTTGTGTTGTTTTTTTGCGCACGGCGGTTTCATCACATGGCCAGCTTTATGTTGCATTGTCGCGTTCAACAAACAGAGACACCATCAAAGTACTCATCAAAAAAAAAAAAAAAAAAAGGGCCAGTCAAAGAGATTTGCTAAATGATGGCCGAATTTTTACTCGCAAATTGACTTATAATCAAGTCTTCCAATAAACAAATTCATTTATGTTCCTAGCAATGCATTTATTTTAATTTTTCTATCAGTCATTATATGACAGGCAAATACGCTATCTAAACTAAAAGCCGTCACATTGTTATCTCGTCATTGTTGTCGGGACATATATGCTAGTTGATATTATTTCTATCTCAGTAATCATACTGTATATTAATACTGAGAAATAATATGTATAATAAATCTCCAGGCATTACTTATCAGTAATTAGTTCTCTGTGTGGATTAGAAATATCAGAAATGATTCATTAAACTGTAGCAACCATAGATGGTAAAACGAGTTAGAAGAAGAAAGTTACAATCGTTGGTAGTTTTGTAGAAACACAAATGATTATGGAACCGAAATTGAACTGATCAGGGAAAAAAAATAAGCAAAAACGAACATTAAGAGATTATATTTTTTTTTTTTAAATTAAAATTTGATTGGAAGAAATAACTTTGTGTTTTTTTATTTAATTTCCAAAAGTCAGTGTACATGATTTATATAATAATAAATAAAAATTTACTTTTTATTTGTTTTTTTTTTGTTTTTGTTTTTTTAATTACAGTAATTTGTGTATAAATGAAAGGAAAGAAGATTGTAAAGACGAAAAAAAAGTCAAGAAATTCCTAGCGAAAATGTCTTATTACCAAGGATCTATTAACAAACATCTTGACTTCTTAACAAACTTAAAGAATTACGTCCCAGAGGCAGCCATCAAGTTTTATTTATTTCTTGTTTATATCTGTCTGACCATCTTCAGAAGTTGATTTTTTTTTATGATGTAGAAGGATTCAAAATGTCTGATAATCTCTGTTTCATATTTAAGCTGCTTTTAGCATATTGACTCAGTTTCTATAAACACTTAGACCAATTGTAATTACCATGTTTTTAAAATTTGAAACTTACAGGGAACTTTTCTGAATTTCTTGAGGTTGTGTAAATAAAGATCTTTAACAGAATATAGGCTTAATTGATGGTTGCGTTCGTGGTGGCTTTGATGATGAACCGTGTAACACTAATCAACCTAATCGAATCATGTCCTGTGTGGTTCCAAGAAAGAAAGACGATTACTTGATGGAACTGCGTTGTTTACGGAAAAGAACCGGCACGACCAGTACATCTTCATTATCTTCAGACACTGAATGAGTTAAGAAATCCATTACAACTCAGGACGAAAAGAAGAAAATGGATTTCAAGTCGTTCTGGATTTAAGGTTTTAAATCTCTTGAATGGAATACTCACTAGATGTAATTATCTGTTGTTGCCTTTCCCTAAATTGTCATTAATTTATTACTGAATAAGGGTTTTCAACATTATCCTACAGAATTATCCTACATTATCTAAGGTACACTTAGATAACTTAAATGACATTTGATTACTTTGGATGAATTTTATATTTACCCTTTATTATATTTCAAAAGTTTAGGGATTTTTTTAACTTTAATTTCAGTAAATTTAAAGCAGCTGTTAAAATAGATAAATTTATAAAAATTCGAATATTTCTCTTTCATTCTGAGTTTTCACATCTTTAATGAGAATATCATGGCATTCACGTTTCTAAGTAAAAAGAAAAATATTTTCATTTGTAATTGCTGTAGAATGTATAATGATGGGTTTGTTTGCGGTTTGCTTTTGGATCTAACTTATACTACAGTCAATATAAAGCAAAGGTAATATATGGAAAGCTTAAATTTCGTGAGATGGCTTGAGTTACTTTTTACCACAGATAGAAATATGATTATTTGGACTAACAATTTCAATGTCGACTTAATATGGTGACTAAGACCTATTGTATACTACACTATATTAAATTGCAAATAAATTAGACTTATGAAACCACTGATGGGAAATATTGATAGATATACCAAGGTCATAAACGAGTCAAAACCATAGAGTGATACATTATATTTAAAGAGAACGCTACTTCTAGTTTTCTACTTCCTGCCACCCATTTCATAATTTGAATAATGTATGTACAAACATAGATAAAATCTGCATTAATTTATAAGCATTTATCCTCTTTTCAAAACACAAATTCTCTAAATTTCTGACAATATTAATCTGATTTCTTTTAATCAAACTTATTTTAAAGCAAGTCACTTCAGAGAGAATTTGGAGTTTCTATTAATATGCTGAATCATGTTATTCTGTAACCAACGGATTCTCCCTTGAAAATAAACTATTTACCAGGTATTCCTTTACTGCTGACAGCATTCATGATTTATGAATGCTGATTTCAATGTGACCAAACTTTTCCTTCAGTACACAGCTAAATAATTTGTGTAAAGGCTTTAATCTAACATACAACTGCATTCAAGATTCCTCAGTAGGATTAAACGAATGCTCACAGGGAACATCTGTTAAGAAAAAGGATTAGAAATCTTTTACTTGTTTATATGAAGAACATGGATAGCAACAAATAAGAAACTTATCACAAATTCCCACATTTTATATTTCACGTATCCAGTACAAATTATTTGCTCAACAAAGTGTTTGCAATAAGACCACGAATTTTAAAATGAGTATGGAATCATTTTGAAAATAGTTTTAAATTACCCAATTTTGATCTCACTGAACAAAACAAAAGTCTTTGAAGTGGTATAGTGTTACTACAAGCTTTGGATGCACAAAATCTTGTAGATTCTACGATCTTGAGTTTTCCTGAGAATTAAAATTTACATCGGATGAAGGGACTCAAAATTTAATATTTAATACAACAATTCTTCTTTTTTTGCTTTATTGATTTTATAAATGTCCTGTCCTCTGACTTTTAAAAATAATCTCATTTGTTAGATAATCAGTTGGAGAGAAGCTAGAAATATCAATTATTAGCGAAGTTTACAATTACTTACTAAATTTACAATAACTAACCAAACTTATATGATAACACTGTCTTGACGTAGTTACTCTTAGTAATTAATTCCTTATTTTATTGTTCATTTGTTACTTTCACTTGCCATTATTACTTCAAACTCATTTGCATTTTTAATATATAAATGTTGTTAAGTATGGTCTGCATTTTATTCTATTAACTTTTTTTTTTTTGAATGACATAATTTTGAGATACAAAAGTGAAATATTATTTGAGTAAAATAAAATAAAGAGAGAGAGAGAGTGTTTAAAATATGAAAAAATACTACAATGTCATGAAGGATATTTTGAAACAGTTTTCTAATTACCTTAGAAATTTTGACTATTTCTTTTATTCGCGATGTACAAAAAGGAATTTATTTCCTGAAAGATTTCCTGAAAGACAGAGTTCGACGATTATAGATATAAACTAACCAAAAGCTTAGGATTTCGTAGTTTAATTATAATAAAAAAGTTAATACTGTGTGTTTCTTTTCAGCAAATCCTTACTGGAAAATAAACTGAGAAACAGTTAACTGACTCCATTTCACAGGTCATTCGGGGGCATTGGAGATAAAGTCCCACCATCATCGCAGGGATAAAATTGGGTCGGAAGTCAGTCCGGCGTCTCCTCCCACCTTAAATCAGGGAAGAAACTTTTAACAATGGGCTGGTTGAACCCTATGGATTCATCTTGAGGAGAAACACTTAAGACATCTTGAGACAAAAATCCCCATCTTTCCCGGCGGAGATATTTAACTCCACTCCTCCATTCCGTAGCCCAGGAGTCACATCCAAAGTAATTATTTAACTATTTTCTAATAACAAGTTTCTAAGGAAAAAAATTGGTATTAGTTTCATTATCGTAGATTAGGTTCTTATTATAATGAAATCGTACCTCATCCCTTACAGTGTAAGGAATGCTTTTGTTTTTTTTTTAAGATTTGGATTAAGTTTGAAAAACAATGGAGCGGAGAGGATATTTCATAAAGTTTACATTCTGATGTGTTTTGTATTACAATTTATTTTGTTTTATATTTATATCAAGAGTTTATGTTTATTCATATCAAGTTTTATGTTCGTAATTTATTAAATAAGCATCAAAAACATCAATATCATTAAATAGTGCGTATTAATAAATAAAATTTATCTTACACACATTGCAATTCCACATTGAAACTATAATTTTGTTTCTGTACTAAGAACTATATTTTAAAATTAATTTCAGTGGGTTTTTTTTTATATATAATTATAGAGACAATCGTTTTCTCCTTAATAAAATAAGCTTTATTTTGAACAAAAAGGGAAAGATCATCTAAACCTAAGATCGAATTTGTATCCATTGTAATACTCTCAATACTTTTACGAAATAGAATCTCTTCTTGAATACGATTAATCACAATAAATAATCTCCTATTGGACACAATGTCTTTTCTAGTTATTTTCACTTGCAGATTCTGTCATTTAATTTGAAAACTAAGACTACCAAATCGGATTCTGGATTCGATGCGTACTTTTTTCTTCCCTAGTTCTTTTGTTTCGTTTGTTTCTTTTATTAAAACTTAGTGGTCTGAGCAGTTGAGACTTCTTTATTCTGTGGCCTTTTCTGGAATCGCATTTCGCCATCTGGAAACCTCAATCGCTTTTGTCTAACAGTAAGTCGAATACTCAACTCTTTTAAATTACTGCATTGAATGAATTACACATCTCATCCTCTTATTAATTAATAGCCTTAACGATTCCTCACTCTTTTGTTCTCATTAACAATAGTTCTTCACTTGAAGGGTTAATTTCATTACATGTTTTTATTTCCATTGGCTATTTTTTTTGCTTCTAAACAAATCTATTTTTCTTAACAAAGAAAGAGTTATAAAGGCTGCATTAAAACTGAAGACGTAAGATAGAAACTTTGATACAATTCATCTTTCTTCAGTTTTAAAAGTATTAAAACACTGACAAAGCTATCTTTCATTAATTTACTCTGATAATGCGTTTATTGTATTGTTCTGATTCATTATTAGGGCAAACGATGCTGGACAAAGTCATCTAAGAAAAATCATCAAAGTCATCTTTCTTGCCAGTTGCGGAAGATGACAGGTTAACAGTAACTGCAAAGCAAAATTTTGTGAAGACATTTCAGGTTCCGATGAAAGAGACAAAAGTAACATTATTGATCATAAACCTATTCGATACAGAAGGAACTTTATACAATTTTTTTTCAACACAAGATTGCTCGGAAAACATTTCTCAGAGATATTAAAAGTACCTGTATGTTCGAAGTAGATGTTTGGAAGCAGTCTTCGAAACAACGCTCCTAAATAATTGATTTTTGAGAATTAAATATTAAACTAATATTTTTGAATATTAATCGTGTGATGATGTCAAACACTTTATTCTTTCCTCCGTTTTCCGTTTGTTGTTAATTTCAAATTGTTATTAACTAACTTATGTCTCTTTTTAATGAACTCATTTGGTTGCGTAGTAATTAAGAATTATTTCAGTCACTTTTTGGAATCAATTTCTTTCCTACGATTAATATAATGGACCTCTCTTCTCCTTTCATGGCTTCAAAGAATGTTAAAAGCCAAAGAAAATGAAGTTTTATTCAAAATTATTTGGACTCTTTCTGTTTTCATTAGAAGGCAAAATTGAGTCATAAAATAGGACTGCTCTTCTGTTTTTGATTCCCTCCAAAATTTATAAACACGTTAGTTATTTGGGAATTTAAAAATGTATCTTCTTAAGAAATACATTCTCCACGTTTTCGCATCCTCTTCTCACAAGACAATAACGGTGCAACGATAAATTCATTGTATAGAATCCAAAATCAATTTTCTAGAGTTGTTTTTCGAAGAAGGAGGTGGAAGTGACTTTGGAGAAACTAAATTCAGATTGGGAATATTTGAGGCATTTGAAATCAAATCCCAAACATGTCTTCCAGAATCTTTCTAGATTTTTTTTTATTGTTAATCTACAGAAACAGTAACAACTAGATATTTAATATGTTTCATGAATTTTCGATCACTGGAAAGAGGAGACTATGTTTACTGTCCTTCATAACTGCTTCTATCTCATGACAAGTTACTCTAATGCATCATTCTTTTACATTTGATTTATTACTTACGATTGTTTTTATGATTCATTATCTCACTGGCTAATCCCGATAACTTAATAATTAAAAGGAGACAAATATTTTCTTATTTCGACAAATGACTTAAATAACTAGAGCAGCAGATTTATTGAAGTGAGATTATATTTTGTTTGTTTATTCATATTTCAATTGCTTATCTTTTAAACGAGCCATCTTTGTCATAATAGTTTGTTTTTTGGACAGTGTTCTTTCCTCCATAACTCATTGGAACTTGCTGCTAAACAACAACTCCTACGTTAACTTAGATCCACCAATAGATGTTGTTTGTTTGGTTCGATCCACATTCCTCCTTCACAGACCAATATTTCAACCTGAAACCAAATAGCGCAGTTTGCAAAGCTTGTAATGAGAATACCAACAACATTAAAGACTAAGGTTAAGAATTTTGGTATTCGTGAAATTATTTATGGAAACTATTTAGAAATAGCGATTTCGAAAGAAATTACAAAATTTCAAATTAATGGATTTAAAATTAAACCAACAAATTTAAAATAAATCCTTCTTATTATTAATATTTTATTCTTAACTTATTATTCTTTTTGTACAACATAAGATTATATCTATAAAATCTGTGATATCTATTGAAATTACTTATCTGATGCCATTATTATATAACGATTACTAATCAGTGAAACCAAGATATTAAGGAACTTCAATAAAGTTGAAGTAAGGCTGAAGACAGCTTCAAAGTTCTTGTGGAATAACTTTTTTTGGTGGAAAAAAGATAAAACAGACGAAACAAATTCGTTAGTGTTTCAGGCAACTTTTAGAAGTGAATCAGTGAATTATTGAAATCTCTTAACAGAGAATCTTAAAGATAAAAGATAGCTCCCGATGTTTAACTTCATCTCATTTGGATATTTTTCGAGAACCGAAATTACGCTAAATGTAAAACGTCATGCAGGTCCCTCAAACCGTATTGGAAATGACCAGTGATCCTCGGCCAACGGACTAAGTTTAGATCGGTAGATCATTCCGACGCTTGCCCGCCTCTAATCACGTGAACGGAATCTGGATGAGTCTACAAGAGAAGAAAATTCCTCCACTGGATATTGAAGCTGACACTAAAACTTATTAGGAGCAAATAGTTTTAAATATGTTAAAATCAAAGAAATACATTTACGAGGCCAAATCAAAAGCTTTTTTCGATTCTTCACAACATGCTTGGAAATCGTTTCATCTCCGTGTGAGCAACGTCGGATGAGCTTCATCATATCATCTAAATAAAATTTTGTGATTTCGGTTTTGAAAATTAGCAGGTTTCTTGGCAAAATATTTTCACATTTACAGTCTAATTGTCTTCTTCATCCTGAAGTTTGGAATCAGTCCTAATCTATCTCTTGTAAACCAACCGACGCGAGCAGCTTCTAATCCCAGAAAACACCCGTGCGTTAATTCAGGTTGAAAGGGTGTTTAATTGTCTAAGTAAATGGACTGGACCAACACCAATGCTTCTATCAGGCGGAAGGTTCCATGGTAGCTTCTTATTTTTATTGATTGAGAGATCCGCTAATAAAGTGTATATTAAGAAAAGAGAATCTTTCTCAAATATATCTCATTCTTAGTAATTTTTTAAAAATTAAAACTCTTTTCTATAAATGCAATCTGCTATGAGTTAGATATTGGCTTACGAAATTCTATTTTTTTTTTTTACAATGATACTTCATATATTATCGTCTTAATTTTTTCAAATCTCATTAGAATTTCTTTCAAAAGCACAACAGAAATAAACATTTGGAATGAACCTAAGTATTATTTAAACAATTTTCCTAGCAATGAAATGAACAATTCATATTTTAATTCATTATAAAATACATATTGATATTTACTGGGATTACTGGCAACTCCACAAGATATTTATGGCATGAATAAATCATTTAAAACAAAATTTCGAACATAAATACATTTTCCTGACAATAATAATCTTCTTTAATCTTCATTACAATATTGCGAAATGCCTTTCCGGTTTTTCTTCATCAGGTAAAAAAGAAATATATTATTTCTTCTTCAAAATTATTTTGGAATAACATTAAACAATCGTGAATAGCATAAATAATAAATAACAAACATGAAACATTATATACGTTGCGTATGTTATAAAATCAATAATTCAATGTTACATATATTATACAATTTATTATTACGAATAATAGACATACATATAATGTAGTATTGTGTATTGAATATAGGTACATTCTTTAAAGAAGATTATTATTGTCAGGAAAATGTATTTATTATAGAGGATGAGTATATATATATTGAATTATTTTCATCCCAGTTGACTAAAAATTCATGTAGTTTTGTAGTCTATAAAGAACAGTGAAAAAAAATCAGATTAGAAAATTAATTAATTTAAAATGAAATATGTAAATATATTCTATTAAAAAGTATCCTTTCAGTAGTCTTTCAGCGTATTGTAATATACAAATATTTATAACAGCTGTAGTTCCAATAATTTCATCTATTTTCAATTCTATTTCTCTATTTATTGGCATAGCTGTTATAATGTTAAAGATAGCGTAACAATAAACAAAGTTATTAAGACAGAATGAAAACAGAATAAAGTCAAAATGAAAATAGAATCTCTCAAATTTTAAAACTGATAACAATTACATGAATGGAATAAACTCCAAAGGAGAAAATTATTAACCTTTGTTTGTTAATGAGTTAACATGGATGGATTTCAGTAACAGATATTTTTCGATAGAAAATAAAGTTATATTTTTAAATAAAATAAATTATATATAATTATATAACATTCCATGAAGACAATGTCTTAAAATTCTAATTTATGATTAAAGTTTTCAATCACCAGAATAAAATACGTTGAAATAATTTTACAAAATGTTTTTAAAGTTTAATAGAAATTTGAATTGGATTTTTTCCATTGTTCAATTGCGAAACATCAAAACACAAAGGTTTATTTTAATAGCATATATTACAAATAGATAATTTTGGAATATTATAATTCTTAAAATTTTTTAAGAAACATTACTCCTCATTGTGAAATATTAGATGCTAAGTTTACCTTATTATCAGTTTTGCTATGTGACTTTTGAACTCGCAAACTAATGAAATATTTTAAATATGAAATAAAAATGGACTCTACAAGACTAATAAACTGGAAAACTATTACACGCTAATCCTAAATAATGCAATAATGGTAATAAAAACCTGGTAATTGTTTGAGGAAGACTTCTTCATTTCATATTGAAATACACATGTTTCTCCTTTCAGTTATATTTAAAATTGAACACTTTTTAATGTGATCTCAGTCGCCAAATTCCTTCAGATGAAATGAAAGCAATAAAGTTGTTGATAATTTAAATGTAGAAGTCACCCTTTGGGTTACGATCCTTCCACAAAGTGGCTCGAATTTACTGATTGAGTTTGCGGTGGTAAGCCACGGCTCTTTCTATATTATACGGCCTTTCGTTTCCCTGGCAACGGAGAAAACTCGTCCTCGACCTAAGCAAGCAACTCCGTCCACCAACAGCAGGTCGTGAACCGTTGTTAAACAAAAGGTGGGTGACAAAGTTAGCCCTCGAGACCTAAATTCTTATTGATTTCAACTCTTGGGGAAATGGATGGTTTTCTACACATTATTCCCTTTCAACTCATAATGAAAATTAGGCAGAGAATTCTCCTACTTCTTCATTGCTTGGGCTTTTTGACGTTAGATTAAACAAAACAACATAACTTATCAGCAAGCCGAATTCTCCAGAAAGTATTGTTGTAATTGCATGAATGCTGGAACTGTACCAATTTTTATGTACTATATTTCTCCTACATGAAGATAAATGTATGTTTTATTTTACACAAAACAGCACTCGTGAAAAAGAATTAGAGTATTCAACAACCTGCCAACGACGCAAGTAAGTCTGAGTAAATGATGTAGCAAAAAAGGGAAAGGCAAAGACAAAGGCCAAAAATATTGATTCTTCTTTAAAACAAGTCGTGAATTTCTAAAATATCGAACTTTTGTAAGTAGGAGAGATGTTTTGTTTTGATAAAAATGAAATACATACACTAAATATGATAAATATGAAATACAGTAGACGTAATTAAATCTATAAAAGGATTTATAGTAAAATCTTAAATGTCTTAAATTTATTCGCGTTATTTCAGTTGTTCCGTAATTTCGGATTAACATTCTGTGGTACAGCGAGACAACGAAGCGTTTTTCTTCATAGTATTTTGTGTAGGATGAAAAGAAATTTTTGACATGCTCCACAGAACCAAGATCTGAACTTACACATATTAGTACTAAGAAAATTGAGCAATGTGTAAAAATTTTATGATTGTAACTTTCGTAATTTTTTGAAATTCATCAACAAATATTCTACAATATATATCAATTATCATGGATTATCTATTTACTGCTATTGACTTTGACTTAATACATTATTAATAGAATATTTATTAGTTATAATTTATTTTACTTATTTTACGATTGCCTTGACATATATTATACCCATTTCTTTTTCATCTCTTTTAATCATCTTATTATTGTTGTATTGCTTATTACAGTAACATGTGTTTATTCTATTGTTAATTAACACTATATAAGTTCGAATTGATAAATTAATACCTGTTTAATTATTAGATAAATACAGTTTGAGTTTAATCTATCTTATGCAAAATATTGCAGCATTAATTTAATATTAAAACATGCATACTATAATCATCCAATTTGATTTAAAACACCAACGGTTGACAGAAAAGTAATTTAAATTTAGTAGTGAATTTTAGAATGAAATGATTCAGCCTTTTAAAATTTACATAAAAGTAAACAAAACAACTTCAGAAGTAATTTTATTAATCACAAATGGAAGAATTAAGCAAAAACCACCGAAATCCTATAACAACACATTAGCTCATTTAACCAAATATCTGTTTGTAACGATGAAACATTTCCTTAATGTTGTTTTGATTACTTGGAAGATAGTTTGAAGATCCATAAATTTCTGTTTGCGAATATTACCGATGACTAGCCTTAATTCGCGCCATTATTCTTTAGATAGGAAGTGCAGTCAAGATATGATAAATGGAAAACATCAATGACAGAACTATCTTCTTCCCTAGAGGAACAATATATAACTGGTGGAAACCATCTGCGAAGTCAGTCTGTTGGATTCTTAAAAAAAATAATAAAAGGTATTGGCCTCAGGTAGAGACATTGGATTTTAATTAAAGATGGAAAAGATATGGTCCATGATGTTAGCCTCTAGTTACAGAACAGACGCTCTCGCTAAATGGAAGTCATTTGGTTGGAAAGATAACGCATTGTTTTAACGAATTAGAATGAATTTATATCCATGCAGCTAAAAAAAGCAAACTTCGATTATTAGGACAGTTTATTAATATTTATAATGTGTCAAAAGATGCAACAAATAAAATGCTATATCTCCTTATGGTAAACTCTTACATTATATTGGTCATCAACTATAAAACTTAATACTATTAGCTTAAAACGTAAAACACTTAAAATCGTCCCTCAAATTTCAAAAGTTGAATAATTTAAAAAAAAAAAAAAAAAAACTTGATTACAATTTCGGACATTTTTTTTGTTCGATACAGTTTATTAGCATTGTAAAAATTTTCATTATTCAAACACATTCTAAGTTGTTGTATCTGAGTAAGTATTAAAAATTATTTATTTAAATTAAATGAATTAATCAAGTATCTTTGTCTAAATCTATGAACACTACTATTTTTTTCACACATTGAAGATTCATTAAATTTAGTTTTGAATATACTTTGAAAAAAAAAGATTAAAAATGATAAAAGAAAGTTTAGGAAATGTTTGGGAAAATTTAGTCTATGGAGGTACGGCCAATCTATCTTCACGTCATCAGCGGCATAAGCGACGAAAGCAGAAATTAAAATTTGGAAAATTTAGAAAAACAAAAACATAATAGTTAAAGACTTTACTCTTTTTTATCTTACATTTCTCTCTGGTGTAAACTGTCTTTACGACAGGTTTCAATTGGACGTTCTCCATTTTCTTCCATCCTGTGCATCTTTCTTCAATTGTTCATACTTTCTTCCCCTTTTAACATCATCCAGCATTCCAATCCTTCTTCTTCCTCTTCCTCTCTTTCCTTCTACTTTTCCTTCTATTATTCTTTGTTGTAGGCAATTTCTTCGTGGCACATGTCCTAACCAAGATGTTTTTCTCTTGCGTATGGTTTCTAACAATTTCCTTTTTTCACCTATTCTTGTTAAAACGTCCTCATTCCTTACTCTATCCGACCATTTCACTTTTAACATTCTTCTCCAGAGCCACATTTCAAAACTTTCTAGAAATCTTTCTTCCTTCTTTTTAATAGTCCATGATTCACTACCATATGTGTTTTTTATATCTTTTGTTTTTTATATCTTTTTTTTTTCTTCTTTTTTTTATGTTTTTATTTCCTTATTTTATTTTATATATGTATTTAAATACATTTAATTTATAAAAACAAACAAACAGATGACAGTCATCAAATCAAACTCAAAACTTCCAAAAATTAGGGATTTAATCTTAAGTTGTCATAAGATAACTTAAATGATTATAAACCAACAACTATCTAGAAGAATTAAAATGAATAAATAAAATTATGAAAAATAAACTATCAAGGAAAACACGTAGAGAAGATTGGGATAAATTTGTTAAATCTTTAGAACATGACATCACAGGACCCCAAAGAATAGGCTTCAAAATTTTCAGACAACTACAATGTACAGAAAATGATAAATTAAGAATGAATTTAATACCAGAAGAAGAATGGAAAAAAACATTACAAGTCACTCTGGAATGAAGAAGATCAGGTAGAAGGTGAGAATGATTTTCAGAAATTTAATAATACAACGGAAAGCTCAGATGGAATTACAATGGATGAATTAGAAAATGCCTTAAAAAACTCAAAGAACAGGAAAAGTCCGGGATCAGATGGGATATATATAGAATTATTTAAATATGGAGATGGAAAATTCAAAGAAAATTTACTCAATCTTTTTAATGAGATCTGGAAAAACAACAAATACCAACGGAATGGGAAACTGGAATAGTAATTAGTATACATAAAAAAGGACCAAAGGATAATTGTCAAAATTATAGAGGAATAACATTACTACAGACAGCATACAAATTATTTACGAACATTATAAAAAATAAATTAATCCAGTTTACAGATACTTATTTAGAAGAAGAACAGTGTGGATTTAGGAAAGGAAGAGGATGTACAGATGCTATATTCACATTGCAGCAATTGAAAAAAAGACGAAAATTTAATTTGCCAGCGTACCTACTTTTCATTGATTACGAGAAAGCTTATGATAACCTAAACAGAAATTTAATGTGGAAAATTATGGAAGAAGATAAAATTCCGACGAAATTAATTGATGTAATTAGAAGTATATATAGAGAAACAAAAATTAATATAAAATTCATAAACGGGAAAATATCAGAGCCTTTAACTATATATAAAGGAGTGAGACAAGGATGTGGACTTTCCCCAATACTTTTCAACATATATATAAATAGAATTCTAAAAGAATGGAAATCAATATATAAAAATGGTATTCAGATCACAAAAGATAAAAAATTGAAGACATTACTGTATCTGACGATCAAGTTTTGATAGCAAATTCAGAAGATGAACTTCAAATTGGAGCAAATCATTTAAATACTATCTCAAAAAATTATAAAATGAAAATTTCGGAATTAAAAACAAAATCCATGGCAATGTGTGGAAAACAAATACAAAGAGTGAAAATTGTAATTAATGGAAAAATAATAGAACAAGTATCAGAGTTTAAATATTTAGGAAACATAATTTCATGTTATAACGATGAGGCAAACCTGATATCAAACATACAGACATACAACAGAATGAATGGAATAATTAGAAGAAGATTTGGAAAACAAATGACGAAAGAAACACTACTAAGATTACATAAACATTCCAGTCAAAGCAGCAATTAAATATGGGAGTAAAACCTGGATATTGAAGCAAAGAAACAAACAAAGATTGGAAACTGCACAAATGAAATTTTTGAGACCTTTATTAGGATTTTCACGTCTCGACAAAAAGAAAAATAATGATATTCGAGCCCAACTTAAAACTCCAAGTTTAATTCAAGAAATTCAAAATTACCAAAAAAATTGGCTTAACCATGTAGAAAGGATGACCAACGATAAGATTCCAAATTTAATTTTGAAATATAAACCCAAAGGAAAAAGAGACAGAGGACGACCAAAAATGAGATGGAAAGACCAAAATCATCTTCAGAGCTAGGAACAGACAATTATTGTCTATACCTAAGATGTTCAAGACAAGACAAAACAAGACATGAAAAATAAAAATATTTTTATATTTTTTAAAAATTTGAAATTTAAATTTATTCTGAAATTGCAAAATGTATCTATTTATAACATTAATTGGAAAATTATTATTTATAAAGTCTTTAATAAGATAATTTAAATTATGAATTTATAAATAATAATTTTGACTCCATAGAAGAAAAACCATATACAGATGAGAATAAGATCGTTTGTTAGCATTTTTCACATGCTAAAGGGCGCTACAATTAAAGTTATAAATAAATACCTTTTGCAATTTCAGAATAAATTTAAATTTCAAATTTTTAAAAAATATAAAGTTAAAGATATTTTTATTTTTTTTGTTTTTTTTTATAAATTAAATATATTTAAATGCATATATAAAATAAAAAAAGGAAATAATAACAAAAATAAATAAAAAAAGGATATAAAAAAACAAAAGAAATAAAAAAGTATATGTAAGATAAAAAAGAGCAAAGTCTTTAACTACTGCATTTTTGTTGTTCTATATTTTCTAAATTTTAATTACTGCTTTCGTCGCTTACGCCGCTGATGACGTGGAGATAAATTGGCGGTATCTCCATAGAAACAGTGATTTGAATTTTGAATTGCCTTTTTTCAAATTTCACATCACTGTCCGGCTTTATATGTTTAGTAATATAAGTGAATTTTATTCTTATATTCTATACTTTCTAAATTTTCTAAATTGCAAATGATTGTTTGAAATCTTTGCTTTGCAAAACTCGAAGAGCCAGATTTGTGTTTTGCCAGATCGATTATATATATTAATTATATAGAATTAGTTATAGACGTTACAGTAAAAGATGCTTGAGTTGTTGTTATGGCTTTACTCAGATAGTAAAAAGCCTATATTTACTAAGTAAACTCATTGCGCTAAAACACGATAAACAAATGAGTAATGATAACTGCATTCAGCAGCTGTTGCCGACGCTCTGCTGTCCTCCGAGGTAACTTATGACGTAATAGGTGAAAGGTTATCACACCAGTTAGAACGTGGACTTTATTTGGTGGCCATTCGAATAACTGATGGAAGAAGGGCTTTATCGTAATACTCTCGTCTTCACCATTTTTTTAAACCACGCTAGCTTCTCTTTTTTTGGAAGTGAAAAACAAAAACAAAAGAAAAACAAAGCCGAGGCTTATTTCCTAGGAAGCCTTAATGTCAATTTAAGCCCATTTAGAAAATGTTTTCATGACTTCGCTGAGAGTGAAGTGACTTAATTAAATATGTTACCAAGAATTAACTTCATCCTTTGCTCGTTTCCTGGAAATTTAATTAAGTTTAACAAATAAAAATTGTCAATTAATAATGAGATAATCTTGCGATTATGAATTAAAAGCTTCCATTAGGAAATAGCTTTTGCCTCTTCCTTCCTATAAAGCCTAAAATTGCGGCTTAAAATTAAACATTTGCTAATTAAGGCATTCTTAAATGAATAGAAATATTTATCAGGATTATGGAAAGATGTATACATAAATACTAATATATTTCTATATTATAAAGCATTTCAAAATGTTCCCTTAAAAGTGAAAAAAAAGTTATAAAAGAGTTTTAGAAAGATTAATAATTCTCGAAATTAGGAAAATAATCAACTAAAAATACTGAAAATAAATTTACTAAAGTGTCACGCGCTTATCGTCAAATTATCACTGAAGTTAAAGCTTCATGTGATCACAAGGAGAAGGTTGAGATCCTACTCTCGTTCGACTTTACTAATGGGAAGAGAAGGATTTGACAAAGACAAAACGATAAAGACGGGGTATCATTTTATTATAAAGGCAAAATTCTATTAATGTTTTATTTATCTTTTTCCAACTCGAAAATTCCAAATAGTCGCTGCCCTTTCAATAAAAACAAACGTCATGTTACAAAAGCTTCCAAAGAAGAAGCCGTCGTTGCTAATGACAGCGCAGAGTTGAACAGTTAATGTATTTTGTGATAATATTTACAGCTGGAAGCTTCTGGAACATTTTATTTCTCTGTTTCATTTAAATTTGAATTCATCAAGTCAACTTCAGATTTGCAAGACGCTCACGATCCTCCATAAAGAAGCCTTAAAAGGACGTAAAGAGTCTTAAAAGCATTTTTGTACATTCCCTTTACCTAAATAGGTTTGGAATGATTCGAATAACATTTTCTAAAACATGATTTCTTAAATACCAACTTCTGAATAGAACATCCTACTTTAGCTTAAATATATTTAATCAATTGAACCCAGTACTTACTTAAAAAGGTATTGACTTCACTGCTGATAAAGTTAGTTTTAGATTTAAGAATCTAAAACTATTAAAACCGTTACTTTAAACAAAAGATACTTCATGTCTGTCATCCATTGGCTTGAGTCCTCTTCCATTCAAGCTTTTGTACAGAGACAAAAATCCAGATTTAGTTGAAATTGGTCAAAGATAATATAAAATATCTTATAATGAAAATCTAAAAATTCATCTTCCTTCTGAAATATAAATAAATCACAAAAAATCTCTAAAAAATCTCCTGTACCTTTACACCTTACCTTACGGTCTATATAATGAAAATCTAAAATCTCAGGGGCAATTTGTAATATTTATTTAAACTGGATTGAAAACAAGTCTATTTTGAAATGGTCAAAAGCAAAATTCCAATATTTCAGATACGTTGATGATATTTTAATTCTGTGGGAGGGTACTAATCGACAATTTAAACTTTTTTTCAATTTTGTAAATTCTATAGAACCGAATTTAAAATTCACCTACCAGGAAGAAAAGGATGGAAGATTACCTTTCTTAGATACTATGTTAATCAACAGTAATAATACTATAAGTTATGAATATTACAAAAAGCCTTACCAAAGTAAACACATGCTAAATTTTGAATCAAATCATAGAATGTCAACAAAGAGGGAGATAATTTTAAATAGTTTAAAAAGGATAACTACCTATACTGAGGAAAAAAGTAAATGGAAAGAGAAAATGGATAATCTGAAAGAACAGTTAGAAATGAATGGCTATCCCAAAGGCTTTGTTAAAGCATGTATTGATAGATTTTTTCGTACAAGAAAAATCAAGAGGACAGAGGATTTAAACTGTAATAAAGTTAAAGATTACAAGTTAATTAGGTTTCCAATTGGATTTGAGATTAATAAGTATGTTAAAAACGTGTTAGAAGAAAATAAAATTAGAATTGTTTTTTATAAGGGAAACTTATTGCTCAAAAAAAGAAGACAAGAAAAAATCAATAAATTGCACAAAATGGGTGTGATATATACTTTGAAATGTAGAGACTGTGGGGGGGTTATATATTGGAAGTTCTGGAAGGGCATTTAAGGAAAGGTTAACAGAGCATACTAATGCATGTAGGGACAATCATCCAGAGCTGTCAGATTGGGCATTTCATTCAATAAATTCAGCACATAAATTCCGGATCCTATTATCGATATTATATATATATCCCAAAATGAGGCAGAAAGGTTTTTATTGGAATCAGGTTTTATTAATCTAACAAATTGTATCAACAAAATTAAGGCACTAAAAATGAGTCAAATTTCATTCAGCTTTTTTGAAAAAATTGTAAAGAACAACAAAATTTTGAAACAAAAATTAGATTTGAAATAAGAAATTGCTCCTAAATACTTTTGGGTTTGTTTTACGTTTGGGATTGTTTTTCAAGTTTGGGTTTGTTTCATGATTATTGTTAAAAGAAAGTAAGATTGTTGTTCAAGAAAGTAAGAATGTTATTCACGTAAGTTTGTACCATGTTTGTTCACGATTGGAATTCTGTTTTAAATGTTTAGAGATAATGTTAGTTATCTCGACATTTTCTGTAATCTCTAAGAAGAAGGGTCCTACTAAAGGATTCGAAATATTGAGAGTAAAAGGATATAATTAAGGAAGAAGAGATTTTTTGTGATTTATTTATAAAATATCTTGTTTAATTTGTAAATAAAAAAGGAGAAGTTTGAAGTGCGATGTCTGTGTATTAGCACTAATTTATTACAGCTTTAAGCTTTTTCCTTTTCTTCCAATTTTAAAGAGCCAAGACTCTAAAAGCAATTGCCAATTTGATCGTTAGGTCAACTTCCTTATTTCATTGAAGAAAAGACAATTGCTGAAAAACGTATCTTCCATTTACATTTTCAACAAGTGAAGTGAATTGAAGTTTCCGTCTTTAATGGAGCAAGAAAAAAAGAAATGAAAAGGAGAGAAGATTGTTAAAGAAGCCTCGTGATCGATCAACTGTCATTGGATCACAATGGGAAGGTGATAAATCTACTGGGGGTCAGTGGTTCGAACGCCCCATGGGAAGGATGCCAAAACGTGTTGCCAACAAACCCTCTGTCGTCAACAGCAAAAGGAAAACCCAGGGTTGCAGACGTCAAGGTCTTGTCAGACAACAAACAAGCATTGCTTTAAAAGAAATAACAAGAAAACAGTCAAGTGATCCAACGTCCAATGTCAACTTCTATCCTTCATTGGAAACAAAACAAAGAGAGACAGAGAACAAAAGAACAATTACGAAAATTGAACTCAATTTATCTTGGTACATGATTCAAAGGCATTTTAGAAACAAATAAATATATTTCAGTTTTCATTTAGAACTAAATAAAGAATAAAGAAATAAAAAATTAAATTCACTTCAATTTAGGGATATTTTTTTTTGTTTACTATAAAAGCTTCAAAAACAAAAGAAAAAAATAGACACTACTTTTAAATTTTAAATTTTTGATTAGTTTATTTATGTGTAATGCTTGTGAATGAAATTATATAAAAGAAATACAAGAATTATGTAATAAAGAAAAAGAAACATAAAATGAAAAAAACAAATGGACATTCTTGTTTTCATTTAGAAATTAGCAAAAACAACTTAGCTAAATTTATTTTACTTTAATAATATTCCTATCTTACCAAAATTATCTTGATTTACAAATCAATATATTAAAATTTCAGCAGAAAAACGAAAAATACACTTAATAAATTAAATTCTCATAATCAAATCACGGTGCCTCTTTAGCGTGTGGTTTACCGTCACAGTTCACATTTTAACCTGTGCTCATTAAGCTTCAGGTAATAGAGCGTCCTCCAGTGGTCGAGCACGAAAGCCGATAGAGCACACGTTAAAGGAGTACCTTTCACGTGATGCTTTCACGTTTGCAGATACATATTTTCATGTTGTAAGTATAAAATATTCAACAGCTAAAAAAACTAGACAAGGAACAATTCCAGAAAAGAGGAAAACAATTAAAAAACGATCAAAACGCATTATTAATCTATCGCTTGAAATTATGTAGAATATCTCATTCGTATTTGTCTGATTCATTCAGAGAAGCGAAGAAATTCAGAACTTAAAAGATTAATTAAAGATCAGTACTAATTATAAAAGCGGCTGTAGAATCTATATTACTAAAATTTTTTATTCTCTGTCTGTCCAGGTCAATTGTTAATTTACTATGATAAAATTAGTACAATGAAACGTTTGCGACGGGAATCGAAGCTGCAACCTTTTGATCCGAAGTCAGACATCTTATCCATTAGGCGACGGAAATTATTATTTATCACTCCCTTTGTGTACCTATGGCGCAATGAGAGAAGAGCCAGAGAAAAAAGAAAATAACTCATTAATTTTAGCCTACTAGATTAAAATTTAAATTTCAATGTTCATTTTTTTATCTTATCTCAACTAAAAGCCGTCACATTGTTATCCCGTCATTGTTGACGGGGCGTGTACGTACTAGTTATTTTTTTTAAAATAATGTTAAAGTTACTGGCACTGTAAAAAGAAACATAAAAAATTATACTTTACACTGAATCAGTGAATAACTTAATATATATTTGTGATTTTTGATAGTCCTTTTGCGAGAAAGAAAACTGCAATCCAAAAATTGAGAATATGAAATTGCACCTCGCCTAATTCCTTCCACCTCCCCATCTGCTCCTAACTGTGACACCCATGATTAATTATACAAAGTAAAAGAGCCTCGAAAGAAATTTACTCCACAGAAGCTAAGGTTTGTCACTTTAGTTGACAAGATTTACAAGAATAGAAATATTTTTTTAAATTGATTTACGGATCAAAAAATTGATTTACGGATTTTCCTATACTTCTCCCAAAGCTAACCTGATAATACACGAACAGTTACTGGATGTATACCTTCGCAATGAAAAGTAGTCCGTACATTAAATAATGATCTGGTCAAAAATAAATGCCAATTAACAGAAATTATCATTTTAAGCATGTCGTAATTTATCAAGGTAAATATTTTAAGGAGATAAAGACATCATTTCAGATGTTTATGAGTTTTAAAGTCATTAGTTGATTAACCAATCAAGGAAGCCCCACAGTTGAGTTAACATGGCGTTTTCAAACGCAGTGTTTTTCAACCAAATAAACCAACAAAACCCGAGACATCCGTCATTATCGTTCTCATGATCGTTATATTTAGAATATAGATGAAACATGGATAAATTTTGGCCATACGAAGCGGACGATATGGCACGATAACACTGTGATCTCCAGCTGAAACGCATTTGCGCGAGGGTTAGCGTTCATCGCGACATCGCTTTTTGATCCTTCGATATCGGCTCTTCCTCGGTTAATAATTATCCATGCAGGAAGTTCAGAAGGATTTGACGTTGGAGCGTGTGGTATATTTAAGGCTCAAAAAAAACTTGGGGATTATCCCGCAGAAATAAACGGTGTTTATTATGAGAAATGGTTTCTCGATCAGCTCGGATTGTAGGCCTAATACTGACGCTGAGACCGCTCTGAAAAATTGATTGTTGAAAAACGGCCCTTTTCAGGGCCACCAATTCTTTACGAAAGAGGATTAATTTGCTTTTCTATTTCACATGAATTTATTTTCAGAATAAAGATTATATTTGTTTATAAAAAAATCATAACATGACAATATCTCTTCCATATGTTTTAGTTATCATTTATTTGTTATAAAATAATAATAAAATTTGAAATACAGGTCTATGTAAAAATAAAAGTCAAATAAGAAAGAATTTCCATTACAATTTTAATAATTGTTTAAATATTTGTAATAAATTTTCATTACAGAAATTTATATTGAAATTTGATTCTGAGTAAGTTGAAATACAATTTAAAAAAAAAAAGTTTTAATTTTTTTGTTTATTTTCGTTTTGTAACAAATATTGTCTTGTAACTTAAGATTTCTTTAAAAATTACAAATAGATTGTTTCTTTAATAAGTTTAATTTCTATCTGTTCTTTTTTTTTTGAAATTGCTAAATATACAATAGAATTCTATCGCGATAGCTGTAATGAGAATTCGTTTTGTTTACATTGGAAAAAGCGTCATGTGGGCGCGGAGGGATACTTTCAGATGCTCGGTGAGACGACTTGGTGTGATTTGACCCCGTAACTGTTCGTGTATTATCAGGTTAGCTTTGGGAGAAGTATAATTACAAATAGAAAATAGAATGGAGGATGTTCAGAGAAATGCATTTATCAATTTAAAAAACAAAACAAAAACACTAATAACATACAATAAATTTAGAATCAAGTTTTTCATTTATTTTATTCAGGCAAAGTTGAATGTTAGTGACATCAACGACTTGATAGATTACTTATAATGGAAATATTAATTCAAGAGGATTTTCCTTTACAATGCATTATTTATAGATGAAGGCTATTGATTCCCAAGAGCGCAATAACATACGATAATAGTTAAAGGAAATCTTTTATTCGATTTTTCCTTTTGTATATTATTTCCTGAAAGCTCAACTCTTAATCGAAACATCGAAATATACGTTATTTTCATGCCAATTTGATTCTGTATTCAACCTGCTTGTTTTGGAAGAATTTATTGTCTTGTGGTATTAAATACAATTTACTATCAACAAATATTAAAGTATTAACAGAAGTCTACTATGAATTGATGATAATTACGAAATGTATACTACAAAATAGTTTTGTAATATAGTCAAAATTCATCAAGTTTCTATAAACAACTATTGAGGCTTAGTTATTTGTTTTAATGAGATATTCTGTAAAAATATGTTAAAAGTAATATTTACATAATATGTGGATTGTGTTTTGAAATTCATTAAAAATTCAGATACGTCACAGTTTGTTACTGAATTTGTAGCAAATTAGGAACAAATTTTACTTCATGTAACACTTTCATCAATGCCGTCGTACTAATACTAATTTATGTTCATCTTAAAATTTAAGCAATGTAAATGAAGGGTCTCTACATGCTAAACCTCCTACATAGTTAAATATGCCAAGAATAGAAACCATTTATAAATGATGTCACAAACATATATTACGGAATATTCAATCTTAGACTTTTATTAAATCACATGTTCAGCTGAGAACGTAGTTATAATAGCGATCTCAGCAGATTAGTAATTGAGTAAAAGTACAGCAGTGAAAATCTGGTAAAAAATATGCTTTTTTTAATATAAAAGCATTGATTTAATTAATTTTTGAATTACCTGAGTACGAATTAAATTACAGTGAGCTCCAACTTAGTAAGTTTCTTGTTGAAGATTTGCAACATCAGAGAAGGGGAGTTAGCATAATTAAATATTTAAAAATTCAGTTCAACCACATTCTAGCACAATGACTCGTTAACAATAAGCATTTATATAGAAATTACATAAGAATTTATATCGAAAACGTTATGATTAGAATATTCCAAACAGAGCAGGCAAATAAACTGTAAATATTTGAACTCTCAGGTAACTTTTTCAAGGATGCTCTTTTCCTGAATTGAACTGCTGAGACGAGAAAAGCTTCTCCCCCTCAAGAGACGAATTTGTCGCCTTGTTATCAGGTTATTCAGTCCAATGGAGGTCGATGCCATAAATATTCTGTTATCGTAGCCACGGCCGAGCATTGAGAAAACAACAAAATATCAACAAGGATTTTCTTATGTGAAACGAGATTTCCATTATTAGATTGACTGTAAAAAAAAAAATGACAACACTACCATTTGAAGTTATATATTAATATCAAGTTTAGAATAAAAGAAGTACCACAAATGTATTTTGTTCATAGTATCTTAAAGTCAAATTTTTAATGGCAGTTTAGTTCAATCATCCTCAGCTTCTTGAAAAAGTTGATTCTGATTGGATAAGTTTCTCACAGCTGAAAATCCACCTACGGATTATCATTAATAACAATTATAATAATACTTTTAACCAAAACAGAAATGAGAAAACATAGTTAAATTAATATTACCTACAAAATCAAGAACGGAAACTTCAACGATTATTACGATTGTAGACTTTGTAGTTCAAAACAAAACCATAATTGATTCTCTACTTCTTGCAGTCAACATAATATGAACAGCGCCAGAATGAGTGATTCCAGTTTTTAGGGGGAAAATAACCACAAGAAAATGAAAAAATGAAGAATGCAAAAATTCCCACTTAAGTTGTGTTTGAGAAATAAGATGTGTAAAGTCTTAAAAATTGATGCTTCATGGAAACGATGCTTGACGTCACAGCATCTCTCTTTCATCAGATGAAGTTAAAACGCATGCGTCTTAGCTTCTAAAATTCCAATCAACTATCCTAAAATTTCCTTGGAAATATTAACTGAATATTGGGTAATATAACAATTCCACATTAACTTTGTGTTTCTGTTCTACATTTCATAATTGGTTAAAATAAATTTTGTTTTCCTTCAAAAATACCAAAGCTGAAATCTCCATATATTTTAGCCATATTTTTATTTTGTTGCGACCGATTGTTCATTGTTGAAAAAAAACCTTTTATCAAAATAGTAAAAACTAATTTCCATTAAATAAGTCGTTTTTTTATATATTTAGTTTTATAAAATAAACATTTGTATGTTAAGATAAAAGTTTTCTAACTTGCAAAATATTTACTGAAAAGTAATCGAAGAGATACGGAAAAATTCTGAAGGTTTTCAAAATTTAAACAAAGAATCATTTGAAGCAGGACATCACTGATATAAGTAAAAAAAAAGTTTCGTTTGTTCTGGTTCCTAGAGATACAGACTGTCTGCCCGTCCCGATCTCCAATCTTAATTCATCCGTTCAGCTATTGATGATACAGACTCTATTTCATGGGCTTCCTACTCTCAGATGCTTTTAAAACAACTGTACAGCTGAAAAAAGCTGAGGAATCAGGAAGATCAACAGATGGAGCCCTGTCGTATGGATCTAAAATTAATTTATTCGAAAATTTCAAAAATTCGCTTAATGAATCTAATTTCATTAAACAAGGAAAAAAGGTGTTATTTATATTTACAAATAATTTTCAGGATGCGCATAATTAAAATTATTAATCAGCAGTAAGAAATCTTTGTAATGTGCTTTTCTGAGTTTAGAATGATGAAATATTTCAAATTTATTACCATTACAAAAAATAATTGGGTATAATTAAGTGTAGGTTCTAATTAAAATACAAATAGCTCACAAAACTAAGCCTCGTGCGACAAAAGTTCTATAAACCTTGCTGTCTCTGAATTAAAGTTAACACTTGCGAGTATTTATTTACTAAACCAGCGGTGCAATAAAAGGAAGGCGGTATCTCCCCTAATCTCTTCCAAATAAAACTATGAAATGTAATCAAAGTAAGCAATGGACTTTTGTTGTTCAGATGCGTTTTGATGCGATTTAAAATACGATTAGCTTTCAATTATTCCGAATGGATGGGTAATAAATATAGGATACTCAAAATTCTAATTATTTAAAATTATCATTTTTTGATAAGTAATTTACAACTTATGTTGTAGGTATAAAAAAATCAAGTTAATTACATCTGCAAGGAGTTGATTGAAGTTTGATGCCCAGTGGGCAGTGAAAATCCAAGTGTGCAAAATTGAATCTATCTGGGTTCTTCCCAAGATCTTATTCCCTTGTATAATTATTTCACGCATGTTAAAATTTCCTTATGCATCCAAGATCTGTTTGTCAAGCGAAACTACATCTCTTTCACGTTCTGAAGGAGGTCCCTCATCAAGAGTGACAATTCTACTCGTTATTTCATAGTTATCTGGGTTTTTTTTTGTTTGTTTTTTTTGATGATTTGCTGTTTTCTGAATGATTTGCTGCAATATAAGCAGGATTTATATCGAGCCATTTGATATCTATTATTGGCTGTTAACAGTTAGTGAGCAGATCCTGGAAAATTTAGTTTCGTGGAAATTTTAAGGTGTTTAGCATAATTACTCCGTATTATTTATTAAATTAAATAAAAATAAGCATAAAAAATTATGCGGTAAGAAATCTGAATTGGGGAAGTTAAAATCTCCGTTATAAAAATGCTTTCTATATATTCTCAGTAATTCTAAATAATCGGTCGTAAGATTCAGATAATCTATCAAATTGATAGAGAGGTTCTTTTCTGAGGCCAAAGTAGGCAACACTTTCACCTCCTCTTCGTCCGGTTAAATTGGTGATCGCGGGAGCCTTTGTTATCTGTGCTTCTGCGGTGTCATTATAATGCTTTAATCATTCTATCCCGTAACTTCTTTCTTTCTAAAACTTAATTATTGCAAAACTGAATAATTCAAGTGAAGTCCATTTCTGAAAATTGAATCCGAGACTAAATGTTTTTATCTATCTAGAAACCTCATACAATCAGCGGAGTTGTCCTCTGAATGTGTAGTAATACGACCTACAAGGAAAGAAAAGGTTACTAATGGACTGAGTGACCGAGTCGAAGTGATTCCTTAAATGATGGATGATCTCTTATGTTTCCTTTATTGCTTCAAAATCTCTCGAAACACCCAGAACTCTCAGATGAGAATTCAATGTTTCGCCATTTATGATAACTTAAGCAAATTGCCTTTTAAAGTCAAAAAGAGTCATTTTGACCTCAGATCTTTAAAGATGTTCACTTATGGCATGTTGTTTGTCATTTGTAATGCAGACTGATTGCAATTTATTTAAGGAAAAGTACATAATGCAGCTTTTAGCTACATTGTAGGAATGACGTAATCAATAATAACTTCTGATATTTTGAAATGAAATGATATTACAACTATCACTTCATATCGAAATAAATCTTTTACTCTGTTAATACAAGAGCACTGCTATAAACAGAAGCACTAACAGGAGCTGCGAATGCACTTTCGGCAATAATTAAATGAATCCAATTACAAATTGCTCTCGTTCATCTCATTTCACGTAATTTAAATTATCCCAACACACATCGCAATCAAAATATCTCTAATGATATCAACGCTCAAATTATCTTCGCTTTAATAAAATAACTTTCACTTTTTTTCGCAGACCTCAACTCCAATTTTAATTACCATTTCACAAAACTCAAATAAGAACAATTTTTTATGTCTTCGAGATACAAACACTCGTCTTAAAAATAGAATGACGCATCAAAAGTTATTGTTAGATACAGAACAATATATTATTATTGTAGTTATTTAAAGAAGATTGATGGGACTTTTATGTTCACCACAAACCTTAAACAGTTTATTCATTAATATACAATCAGTCAACTTCAATCAATGAAGGAAGATTTGTACGTAACGGAAATCTAAACTTCGTTTTTTTAACATTCCGAATAACAGCGTTTAGGAATATAAGTCCGTTCCTACCAAAGATTCGTTATTACTTTTATTTTATGAGTCTTTTATTTTATTAGCGTTTACTAAGACATTGTATTCAACTCATACATACAGTCAATCAGTATAGAATTGAAAAGCCTATCACGCGCTATCACTATGAGATGATTTTTAACATTAGAAATAGTTAGGATATTTGTTTGACAAAGTCAACCAGAATAAAAAGAAGCTTATGATGTAACGTTCAATTTTCATCTTAACTGTCTTCTGAACTAGTTTGTTAGCTTTAGATTTGAAACCTGCCGAAGTGTTTTCATTTACACCTTTTTCTCCTTCTGTATTTGAACAGTCTCTTATGAGAATTAAGAAAAGAAATTAATAATTTTTTATGCAGAATCATCAGCAATTTTTCATGGTAAACTTTTCTTAATAATTTTTTTTAATGTAGGATCTATTAATATTCCACAAACTTCCACAAACTTCTTTCTTAGTATTTACTTACAGAAAAATCAGAATTAAATAGAGAGAGAGAAATTACACGCCCTTTCTAAAACAAATCAAGTGCTTATCCATTGTAAAGTATTTATATCTGAGTATTTTTCCGCGAGTATTCATTAGTGTTCGTGCGTTCACACCTGCAAGTTAACATTTTGCGCATTTCAGATACTTAATAGGATTTTTCAGCATAACGAGTGCACGGTGAAACTAAAGTTTACAAATCACAAGTAAGCGGTGGCACCATAAATGAACAGCAGTTAAATCTACGTCCAAGTGTCTTATGAGACACTAGTTGGCATCATTTGTTCACTTTGATACCCTGACTGAGAGACGGCTTTTATTAAGTTGCTAACGAATAGTGATAATGATCCAAATCTCGGAACGTTCTCTAAGTGTTTACTACAAACTTTACTGAAATCGATCAATCAACATCACTTTTACTTCCACACCTGAACTTCATCTAAGAATCTTCAAAAACTGCTTCTAGTTGCTTTTGTCACTAATAAATAATTCATCACTCCAATTTCTCTTTAATCAGAAGAACGAAGATATACTCCCACATTTCACAACTATAAATAGATTTCGTTTTCCTTCTCCTAGAGTTGATACCTCTGGGTTCCATCCACTCACTCGTTTGATCCAATAAATTATCCTGATCCTCATCGCATACTAAAGTTATCTCGCATTTAATAAAAGAAACATTAATTTATGGATGAAAGATTAACTGTTTAAGACATATAAAACTATTCTATTTTAATTTCCCAATATAGATTTGGGAAGGTTCAGAATTCATCAGTTTTAGATTCTAACAGAAACAAACCAAAAATTATTCGATAACGGCGGAATAT
>JAFIDM010000003.1:66705707-66779031 GCA_023159025.1 Thereuonema tuberculata
TAGTTCTGAAACCGAAACAAAAATTTGTAATTTCCAATAATTCTACAGCGTCATAGCATTTGTCACTTTTAAATATCTTCAATCTTAACATGTGTATATATTTATAATGCCAATATTCGGAAGTGATTTTAACAGTGTGCGAGTCTACTCAAAGCCCGGCTTTTAGCTAGTAATTATGCAGAATGTTATAAGTTTAAAAATAAATATAATCTTAAATAATATACACGTTCGAATACACTTTGAATACTTCCGGAAAAAGTTTTCTTATATCTTCATCAGCATACGATATCATAACTTACTCAAATTAAAGCTTACAGTAAGAAGAATCATAATCTTAAAGCTTCACATTCTAGTCTTCTTTGTTCGAATACTTTACAAATAGAATAATGATAAATATAATCTTGTTTTACACGTAACATCTAGCTGCACATCTAGATCATCATTATAATCTTCATTATAATGTCCATGTTTGCTGGACAAAAAGAATTTGACAAAACATTACTGATGAGTTCTTGAGTAGCGTATGTGATTGGTTAATGATATTTAATTTCATATCCGGATGACTTGTTGTAGGTATAAGTACGTTTCAAAATGGCAGCTTCCAAGGAGAAGAAGAAAAAACACGTGGGCAGAATTTTTACTTGAAGACAAGAATTGTCAAGGCAAGAACCTTCAAAGGAATTAATCGTATTTAACATTATTTTTCGGAACTTTTAATAGAAAAAATACATCGAATTCATCGTCACAGGAGTCGCTTTCAACCGGAGCCAACGTCAGCCATCTTGGAAAAGGTGAACAGCGCGGCGGCTGATGGAAGTTGATGAGTGATTTGACGGACCAAATTCTGGCCGCTAACATTTGACGACTCATCAGGGATTTAACGACTGTTGAATCCCTAACGAATATTGGTGAGGGGAGATTTGACAACCCTCAAAGTTAACGAAAGCTTGGTGCACATTGCCCTTCATGTTGTCTTTTACTTTCAAACTTATTCTGTAGATATATACTTATTTCAACTACAGAATCATTCATAGACATTATAAAATAGTTGATATGAAAAATAATCTTTGTAACTTAAATGAATACTTAATGAATGAATGATACTTCATGGACCAGATTGTTAATCTAATTATGAAGGAAGACTGAGCAATATTCGTTTAATTATTTCTAATTAAAAAGCGAATAATGTCTCCGTCTTTATTTTTTTAGCTTGCAGATTTTCTTCTTCATTAATTGCAATTTACATAATTATGTTAACATTTCGGCAATAATTGAGATTGAATTAATTGACATTGAACAACAAAAACATGAAAAAATAATCGAGTTAAAGCAGGTTTCTAAGTAAAGCAAAAATATGGAAATTATTATGATTGAACTAAAAGAAAGCAAAAATCATAAAAAGTTAAAATAATGAGATATAATTCAAAGAAATGTGCATTGTAAACAACAATTTTATGTTTATCGCATAATTCGAATTGTGAAAAGAACAATCAGAATAAAATGAAATTTGCCACGTTACTTCGAAAGGCATTGAATTTCCTCGACAGACACACTACTATTTATATTTATTTCGATATATTTATTATATTTACATATATTATCGATATTTAATGATAGAATCAATAGAAGATTAAGTCATTTTAAAAATTAAATCTTATAACTGAATTAAAAATTACAAATATAATTTACTTTTTTTATCCTTATACCTTAAGGATTTTTTATCCTTTTAGTAATATATAGGGCAAGGCATTTGATGATTTTGCATCTTTTTTTCTATGAAGGTTGAAACATGGCTCGCATATATGAAAATGTGTAACATTAAATAATTGGTTAAATAAAGACAATTCGTTAGGGCATTTTGTTTGCATTTTTTGGCATTTTTTATATGGATAGGTCATATATATGATTTATAGGGGATAGGTCATCTTTTGGCAATTTTTTGAGCATTTTGAGCATTTTTAGTAGTTTTTTGGAAGGCAATGTCATTTTTTTTATACTTTGAGATCTTATTTATTATTGAGTATTTTTGCTTGTCCTCATTCAAGTCAACAATTTTTTCCAGAAAACAAGTAGACCTTTTTTTTTTTGGTTGTCAAAGTTAAAAAAGGTAAAAAAAAGGTTTAATGTAATAAATTCAAATGTTTTATTGGTCATTTTTTTTTATTTTTCTGTCATTTTTTTACTATTTTTAGGTCATAAAAGCATTTTTTATTTGTTATTTATTAGCAAATTATAGGTCATTAAATGCCTTGCCCTAGTAATATACAAGTGAAAGGGAGTCTTGAGAACCTTTATATTTCTGAGTCTGGAAATTGTCTTTTTAAGTAGCCTAATAAGGTTATGAATTGAAATTTCATGCCCTTCTTCTTCTTCCGTTGGGAAAATTTACCTAACAAGATTACTTGGCTCTCGAAGGAAAACGTCAAAAATCTTAATAACAGAAAGTGTTCATTTTATTGATTGTATTACACTCATTATTTTTCTAAATTACCAACTGAATTTAGGCTAAGGCTAAGAACACTAGAAAGTCATACAGTAGAATCTCGATTATCAGTAGAAACTCTTTTAACCGGAACCTCGTTTAATTGACTTCGGCTTCCTTAATTTTTTTTTTTTTTTGGTAAATACAATATCACTTCTAGGTCACCTTCGGCGGCAGCTATTGCTACTGCAGGCAGTGCCGACATGCCGATATCTTATCTATTCTATCTATCTATTATCTTATTATTCCATTCTATTGTCCCCCTTTGCCGGAAATTCCATTCGTCTCAGAGACCATCTGCCTTCTGCCTTTCTATTGGCTACTTTCTGTCCGACTCAAAAGCATTGGCTTTACCGAAATGTAGAACATTCATTTATGCCACGGAGCTCACTAAATGAAAACGCAATAGCGATGACGATAACAGCGAAAGTGATGAAGATGAGGTAATCGAAACTTCTCATATAAGCAACTCCGATGCTTCTGAATGTTTTGCTAAAGGACTGATGTGGTTGGAGCAACAGACTGACTCTGATTCTACAGAACTTATACTACTGAAACAACTTGGGACAGAGCGGCTAATACATACTTTACATTGGCTTAAACGAAGTTTGCTGTGCCGCAGTCATACTTACGGCAGAGCAAACTTCGTTTAAGCCAATATAAAGTATGTATTGTATGTCATATCAACATTTACATTGCATTTTCTGATTTGTGTGACATCTATTGAACAAATTTATTGTTTATAATCATATTTAGTTATTTTGTACATGATTAAAATCTAGTGTTAAAATTTTTGCAGTTTCCTGACGGCCATTTTTAAGTGCTGTCTTTTATCCGGTATTTTCGATTTACTGACGGAGGTTCGGTCCCGACCACTTAGGTTAATCGAGGTTCAACCGTACTTCAATCTTAATTGTAAGTGAAATATTATATTTGTGACAATCGTTTACTGAATTTGAGTTGTTAATCAGTTCTTTTTTATTGTTAGAACTGATATATAAATTGACTCTTTTTAACTTTGTACATTCCTTTTAATTTTCAGAAGATTAACTAAGTTTTAATTTAAAGTCAACATAAAGATAAAGCTAAAGTTATTCCACTACAGACCAAGCAGACCCTTGAGTGTAAGGGAGGTTTAGGCTACCAGCGATCAGCAATCAACGGGGACTGGTTAAGGTTGTATGGTTATTCCGATCCTCCTTTAACCCCTGAGTAAGAAACCCAGCATCCATTTGAGGGCTGGTTGAACCCTACGGTACGTCTGAAGGAGTAACATTGGAAAAACTAGGAATTGACCGGCTCATTCAATGCCTAAACCATGTGACTGCCGAACCCAACATACCATTCTCTTTGTTTTAATTTTCTCTTTTAATATTCTTGATTATCAAATATACTCAAAATATAAACAAATCAAAATAAAAAGGTGCTTATGTTGGAGTTCATTTGTGAGACTCTTCATGTTTGGAAGTTTTTGATTCAAGCTTCCGTTCTACGATGAGACTTGCATCAGAAATAATACGAGATTCGCATTGCAGAGCTTAAAGATGCATTAAAATTCCAGCTTGTTTGGAGAAAAAGTATTTAAACTAACACAAACAGAGTAGCAGACGATGTGGGCGGATGACCTGTTTGCTTTGACTTAAAATTCTAAAGTACAACAAAATGTAGGCTCAAACTTAGCTTTGTAAACATAGGACTTCCTTTCGAAGAACTTCTGCGAATGGAAGTCATTATTGATTTGCGATAAGAGACACAAAAGTTTAAAAAGCTTAAAAAAAAAAAAAAAAAAAACTCTGCAAACCCTTCATTGAGGTAAATAAGGTCTAATAAAGGTCCCTGTAGATTATTTATTTATTTTTAAAAGACCCATTCATGTTTGAAATTAAACCGCTTTATAGAATCATTACAAAAACCAACAACTTATTATGGAAATCCTTAAGGGAAGTTTAAATCCCAGCATTATTAAAAGATTTAATTTCGTTCTTTTATGCTTTTCTCTTAATAATATTTCAACCTAAAGGCTGCCTGATATGGCTTCTGCCATTAAATCAAGGCTGTCTTTGCTGATCAATTTTATTTAGCCTTAAAAAAAATGCCAATCTTCTATTGAACGAAGTTCTCTAGTTCAATTTCTTTTGCTGTTCATTTATATTCGAACTTTTTTTTTCCTCAATACCTGAAAGCTAATTAAGGTAATTGACACACCTAATTGCTCACACTAGATAAGACTTGTATATAACCAATGATGGCTGCTGACAACACGATTGTATTGCGTCAAAATTTCATTTTCGAATGCATCATTCTTTAAAACTACAAAAAATATCGGATTTACAGGTTTAAGAACAATGAAGAATTTGGTCAAAAACATAAGGTATTTTAACATGGAACCATTAAGGCGACTGATAATGGGAGACGCGTTTTTCCTTATTTATTGTATCATAGTTGTGATGAGTCATACAATTCTTCCTCAACAAAACAAAAAACATATACACACATAACAATTTTCAATTATGCCAATTTCAATTTTTGTTTCAAAATTTTATTATTTTTTATAATTTTTTCAAAAAAACTGAAAGAAATAGGATTCATTTTTAGCGCTTTAATTTTGTTAAAACAATTTGTCAAATTGATAAAAGCCGATTCCAAAATGAATCTATTTATCCCAGGATGAATCCGAAAGATTCGTTTTGGAATCGGGTTGGAAAATCGTTATGTGTGTATATGTTTTTTGTTTTGCTAAGGAAGAATTGTATGAGAATTCATACTTTGTTATAAGTGTATAAGTTTGTTATTGTTAAGGAAGAATTGTATGAAGTTTAATAGTTTTGTTGTTGAAGAAAGATTGGGTCATGAATGATTCCATGATTGTTTATATTTTGAATTCTGTTTTAAGTGTTGAGATAAATCTTAGATTTTCTCTACACTTTCTGTAATTTTTTCCTGAAGAAAACTTCTGCTAAAGAAGTTGAAATATTGATTAAAGATGTTTAGGATGAAGAAGAATTTATTACGTGTTTTTTTTGTGTTAAATACATTGAGGAAGAAGTTTGGTTTTTCATTATGTAGTCAAGTTCTTGAATTTGAAATCCTCTTTGAAAAATCTTGGAGATTTGTATTGCTCCAATAATATCTTCCCATTCTTTTTTTGTCATCTTCGCGCCACTTCCAGGCCTTCTCTGCTTTAAGCTCTATTAAGTCCTTCCTGAATACTTTACGTAATCTTCGTAATTAAACACATCATATTCCCTACTTCATTGTTCTAAGTTTCTTTCGTGGATCTGCTCTCAACCAGATTTGTTCGGTAATCTGAGATCTATGACACTTCCATCATTCCATCATTCTATCCCCAATTCGATATTTTTATAAAAATAGTAAATTCATTTTTTCTATTTACTGTGAATTATCACTAGAAAAAGCCTATCTGGAAAATAATAAATGTAAAGGTGTGAAAGAACCAGAAACAAAACTCAATATCACCTAGGCTAAAAAACTTCTAAGCAAGGGATTGGGAACCTGCGGCCTTTTGTGATATTCTGTGCTGCTTTCACGTGCAATTTCAAATTCAAATGTTTTAGTAGGAAACTTACGAAAACACCAGTAAAGGATTACATAATAAATAAATGCGACAATAGAACTGAAAATTGAAAAGTCCTGTTTGTAAATACTATTTACAAAATCGAATGAAATAAAGTCGCCCAGATATTTCGATTTCGATACAGTCATAGAGTCATACTTTAACGACAGGGTTCGGCTCCTCTAAAACACGCTTTAAAACTTATTTTTGCGAAACAAATAACGATTTTCCATAAACCCCCCACATTACAATTCTGGATACGTTTATAGAAAATTGATGTTTACTACTTTATAATTAAATATATGCTTTACCTGATATTTCGGGAACATTTTCGTAGTATATCTTTCGAGTATACGAAGAGGGGATACTTTATACCTATAGGTGTAAATTGATTGTAATTTGATGAAATCTCCACTATGTAGCATGTGGTCTACCAATGACATAAGATACCTCACCCCTATTCTAAATCATGTATTTCTTCAACGAAAAAATCGAATAAATCATTAAGTTATCATTACTTATGTTACAGAAGAATATTGTAGATAGAGGATACGAAAATAAACAGTTTTCATCAAGTAATGTTTGTCCGATCTTGCACCGATAGAGCGCTACAGTCGTTTTAGCGAATTGTTGTCTGTGTTGTTTTAGTCCCATGGTCTGCACGTTCGCCGGATCTTAATCCGATGGACTTCTTCTGTTGACGCCATGTAAAGAGCCTCGTGTACGCCACACCTGTTGATACAGTCGATGAACTGCGTCAACGAATTGTCGAAGCGTGTAACACCCATCCGTACTATACCTGGTATTTTTGAACGAGTGCGGCAGTCAGTGCTCCGGCGATGTCACTATTGTGTAGAACAAGAGGGGCGTCACTTGAACATCTTCTCTAATGCACAACACTGCATTAGAGTGCTACACATCTTCTTGTGTTAAACATCTTCTCTAGGCAGATCGCATGAATGAGTGTCTATCAGCCACAACACTAAAACAACTGTAGCGCCACATTACTTAAGGAAAACTGTTTGTTTTCGTACTTTTTATCTGCCAAATTCTTCTGCAACCTAAGTTCGGAAACATACTGTAGAATCAAAAGGAATATATAAGGAAGTAATAACTTAACTTCTGTTATTTCACATAAAATGAGATGGATCAATATTAAAATCAATAAGAAATTCACAGACAACACAATCACTACACTACATCGTCTATTTATGTAGAAAACATACAAATTTCAATCGAGTGTAATCACAGAGAAAGATATTTACTTTTAGATGCTCAAGGATGGCAACACACACAATTAAATTGATATTAACAAGATGGCTTAAAAAGTTTCCCTAATATGGTCCAACGTTTTACACCCTACAGATGTACTCGAAACACCTCCCTCTTTGTGTACTTGAAAGATGTATAATATGCTACAAAATTATTCCCGATATATCATGAAAAGTATCTAATTATTTTGATTATCATTCAGTATTTCGATATTGAAGTCACTGATTTTTACGTTCTGAAACATTTGTCTTCCTTAAGAAGGCTACTGAAGATCATTTCTCGCCACTGATTCAGTTCTTTGTCTTGTTGTGAAGCTTTCATTCCTTAACTGGTGTTAGATCCTCCGAACACAGCAGCGTAAATAAACATTCGTTTTCTGCCAATGATAGTTTAATTAACGCTTTCTTTTTCTTTTTGTTGATGTTTGTATAAAATGAATTAAATCTGTTGAAAGGAAGAATGTTGTGAAACATAGCAGTTTTTAAGAGAAAATTATTCTTTCTTTTGAGAAATTGCCTAAAATCAATGCAATGATGAAAGAACGGAAACAATTCATCTTCTCTTGTAGCAATGAATAATAAATAATTTACACCAGGGAATCAAATACTAATTTCAATGTGCCACATTCATCTAAGAAAAAAAAATCCTTCGAAACAAATTAATTACTGTCTTTTGTAAGTTATCAAGATCTCATTTACCTTTCCTCCCGTGAGACAAAAGCTATTTTTAGACAACAGATTTTTTTTATTTCATCATTTAATATATTAAAATTTATGTAAAGCATTAATATGATAATAAGTACTGAGATGCTCAACAAGCCAATTAGGCTAAGCATCGTTTTTCTATTTTTTTCTTTAGGATTCGATTGAGTAAGCTGCAAAATATCAGGAAAAAAATCGATTAATTCTCCCAAAAGGTATTAGGATTTTAAGTGAACTTTTAGTCCCTTTAAAACTTTTTACTTGGTTAGCTAACAATTAGATTCGTTAGATTATCCAATGGTAATCCTCTACCCATTTTGGTACGAACTGTTCCAGGGAAAGTCTAGTGAAAAAGAAAAATGTTCTATTCGTCAGTCAATAAATCACAAAGCTTTCTGTGATTTATTTTGCCATTCCAGCTTTAGATTGTTATCTTTCATTAAATTTGGTTTCCATCTTTTCAAAAGCACTGAAGATAAATGAGGAATTAAATAAAACAAGAAATGAATTCAACACAAATTTAACCAAATTGCCTTTCTGGTTCGATTCCTTCTCGATAATCGAACCAGAAAGGCAAATTGGTTAAATTTGTGCTGAATTCATTTCTTGTTTTATTTAATTAAATTATTTTGCGGCACGTAAAACTCTTTTAACTTAATAAATGAGGAATGTTAAGACAAATTCATTTCTTTTAAATTTGAATAAGTAAAGCTAAAACGATTAAAGCCTTGATCCGATTAGTCTTTCCCAAGAGAAACTCATTGGTGCTAAATATGAGAGTAATTGATTATTTATTGATTTTTTGTTATTCCTCTGATGCTGTAATAAAAGCTAGGTGAAATGAAGAATCCTATTCCATATCAGTTTTCTAGAGTGCAATTTTCTAGTTACGGAATAATAATAGTTATGTATATTCATTTACAATTTAATTGTTATAGACATCAACGGTGGAATGAAATAAAGCAAGGATAGTAACTTCTGTCAAACCATTTATAAATCTCTAACTCATTATTTCTAAGCAGAAACGCTGACGCTTAAATGACTTGAATAAACATTTTATCTGAAATAAAATTAAATCACTCCATTCGAATCAAAATAACTTCTTTTAAGTCATTTCTTCTTCTACAGTAAATAAATACAGTATTTGGATCAGGCCTATTGCTTACCTTCTTCAGGCAACTTATCCTCCTACAAATTCATTAAATTTGAAATTTAAATAATTACTTAAACGTTATTTATGCATCGTGTGCATATTTCTGTAATAATACGCTCATCTCCACAATTGTAATCTTATACAATACATCCAAATTATTAAAGATGTAAACAGTCTAATTATTGAAATATCCAAAAGTTTAAATCACCCAAGATATGCAATATCAGGAATTTTTTCAGACCCTTATTTAAATAATCAAGTATAATAGTCATTTATCTTAATCCCCCTATCCTTATTAATACAACGGAAACATTGATAATCAGCGCCTCATCAATGAACCCTTTCTCTTTCATTCTTAATTTTATACAAAATTTCAACGATGGATCAGAATCACGTTCGTTTTCTATGCAATGATCAGCGCATTCTGAAAGACTTGTTTTTATGTATTCTTTTATCATTTCAATTATAGACCTTCCGTAATATACTGACACACAATCTCTATACTTTAATTTGTAATATACTTTTGTGTAATTTGGTTTAATGTAATATAATTTTGTTTTCTTCATAGTTCCTAATTGGTTGAAAATATTTTTTTTCCATTAGTACGTATTATTATTTTACATTATTCTTCTTACATACTTCTCTAATAGACTTAGTTAACCTAATATTTTGTTGATTTTTATTAACCTCTTATAATACTCAATATTTTCTGAAGGTCTGACCGAAATATTGTATTTATTTACTGTAGAAGAAGAAATGATTTTTAAAAAAGTCACTTTGATATGAATAACTTCAAATGAATACTTTGAATAGATGTTGAGTAAAATCCTCTTTACTCAACCTAAATTGTTAGACTAGATAACATAAGGCGTTAGAATGTTTAAAGATTTGTTGCTGTTTTGGAATAAATATACGGAATTATGCCAACAATTTGTTCAGATGAATTTTAGACGTATATTGTTTTCCTCTTGAAATACATTCACAAAGATTTTCTTAAAATAATACTTAAGGACATTTCAAATTCGAAATAATAGAATCATCATCCATATTTACGAGATCTCATACTTTCATTATTCATTATTCATTAGAAACTTATAATTTTGAATTCTGTTAATCATATTTTATTTTCTACTGACCGTTTAATTAGGCCAACATAAATTAATCGTAAACGAGAATCTTTAGAGCCTTTCTTTTTTAATTTTTAAGGTTTAAAAATGTCAAAGAGAAATTTTATGATAGCAATCGAAAAAACAAGCAAACAGGGACAAAGCCTTTGCTTGATAAATAGGAAATGATACAGGAATCATTATTTCGTTACTTAATTATCAAATTTTTGTAAGTTATTTCAGTTACATGTAAAACTTTTAAGACTAATATTTTAATATAAAATTGCCTGAAGAAATCCGGAATAAAATTTAATCTATCTTGTTTGTTAAACAGTCGTATCCTGCTGCGCAAACTCCTCCAAAATCTTTCACTGTTATGTCTAGTGAAACAGGACAGATAATTAACTGATCACTAATAAGGAACTATGGTTTGTCTTTTAAGAATAAAATAATCCGTTATCATATGGTTCAATGCATTGGTTCACTTAGTGAGGCATTGGATATTATTTCATCAATTTACAGAACAAAAGCTCCCAATATAGATACCGTTGCTGACATAAAATGTCAATATATTTGTTATTTATTCGTTGATTCTCTAAATTAACTATTCCATTCTAGATAGTAATAATTTTCAAATCTAAATCCATCTCATCTTTAGCGTGTGTTGAGTTGGCTACATCCATTTTAATTAAGTTGGATTTGATTTTTAAAATATTCCAATCGTAAAATGTTTGACTCCGTCCTATTTAAGCATGCCTTTATCTTCAGATAGAGAGACACAAAAAAACGTATCAAGTCTAGTCTTAAGAAAAAGAAATCAAATGCCAAAATCTTCTATTTATCTTTTATTTATAATGAAAAACAAAAAATTATTTAAAATTTTTAAACAACCTGAAATAAGAAGTTATTACTAAGAAATCTGCAGGAAGTAAAAATAACAATAAAAAAAGAATTATAAATATTTGTAATTTATTTAGTAATTTAATTGCTTTACAAATATTTATATTCAGTGAGAGTTTTAATTGAAGGTTCAGGGTTTTTCTGATGATGTTGGTTGTCCCAAGAATTCTGCATATTCGCAAGTGCCACTCCAGTAAGCCGAGGCTGTCCTTCAGTGATTTCTATTCCTTAGTTACAAGTCCATTGGTGGATGTAACCACTGGGACCACAGACACACTTTGCAGTCGATAAATGTCGTGCAGTTCGACTACAAGTGTCTGGTATTTCCCATTTTTTTACTCAATGGCAGATGGAACGTGGCCATCCAGTGGTACATAAATATCAATATTGGTAGCAGTTTGAGCTTTTTTTATTGAATAAAACTATATCTGGCCTGTTGGCTTCTACTGTCCGATCGGTGACAATAGCCGTGTCCCAGACAAGCTACGCGGTTTCGTTGCTCAGCACTTGTTCATGTTTGCATTTATAATAAGGTGTTTCCTTTTCTAAAAGGCAATGTTGTTTGGCCAAGGCCTGATGGATGACTTTGGCCACGTCATTATGACGATGTAAATAGTCCTTTGGAGCGAATATTGGACAACCTCCTGAAATATGTTGGATAGACTCAATATCCTGAAAAAAAATATATCTTAAACCTGCATCTATCAGAGATGTTGGTTTTCAAGATATATTTTTCATAGGCACTTGTGCGAATAACCTGATCTTGAATAGATAAGATGAACCCTTCACTTTCTCTGAAAAGTCCATTTGTTCTCAGCCACTCAGTGGAATATTTGAGATCCATGTCCTCTGAAGCGAGTGCTGCAGCAAATCTTCCATGTAAAGTTTTGCTCTTTATTTCTTTACTTGAACTGCTTGTGTTTTAACGTCTGTCATAGTGGTTTCTTGAGACAGTAGCAGTGGAGTGTAATTCTGATCTTGTTGACATATTACTTGATGGACGGGACTGTTACTAGACATAAAATACTCCCACAAACGTTGCTCCTGTTGGTGACACATCATTGTAACGCTTAATAAGCCTCTTCCACTAATATTTCTGGAGAGATAAAGGCTTTCCATTGAACTTCGAGGATGATGAAGTCTATGTCTAGTGTTGTACGGATCTTTCGGTCAAATGCGTCTAATTCCGTGTTCGACTACTTGACTATGCGAAATGTGTAACTTGCTACAGGTAAGGCCCAACTATTACTGACTACAATCCTACTTCGTCCTGAAATATAGGATTTGCAAACTTTATTTATTCTAAAAAGCACTTTTTTTTAACATGATCTTTAATGTCAGTGCTTGTGATTCCAAGGAGTGGTTGAAGACCAAGATATTTGTAAGTTTCTGTATTTGCTATTTCCTGGATGATTGTGCCTTTCATAAGTTGTAGGCCTTCCCGAGTATCTTGGATAACTCCTCGCCTCGCATGTACAACAGCGCATTTTTCCAGACCAAATTCCATTTGATTGGCATCGCTGAAGCTCTTAATGAGTTCAAACATACTTTTTAATTGATCTGCTCCTGATGAATAGAATTTGAGATCATGAGTGATACGAGTTTCAGGGTTTCTTTGCACGAGATATCCACATCCTGATGTGTTAAGCTCAATAGATTTAAAGACATATTGTACTTACTTCAAGTGGCGCAAAATAGGATTTCCGTGATTTATCTCTAATTTTTAAAATTCAGACTTAATATTTTGTTAATTTAGTTCTTTTTAAGTTAACTGTAATCTATGACGTTTAAGAAAAGACCAATGAATCTTACGGCAAGTGATAGACTCGAATATTCTCGAATATTCTAAAAATAATCCCACCCAAAACATTTCATGTAAAATAAGTTGCCAAGACTCACACGCTCATAATGCTTTCACTGTTAAAAAGATATGAGATCTCATGTAGAGCCAAGCCCCGAACTCTACAAGGCCTAACTCTACAAGCCCTAACTCTAAAAACCCTATATCTTGGTCAAAAAGTATGGCTTGGCCGTTTCGTGGCTGTCGCACAGACAATCCCATGGAGTTATGTAAAGGATATGGAGTATGCCAAGGCACACTTTTTGACCAAAATAGTAGGGTTTTAGAGTTAGGCATGTAGAGTGAGGGGCTTGGCTCTACATGAGATCTGATAACTTTTTAACAGTGAAAGCGTTATGAGCATCTTGGCAACGTATTTTACATGAAATGTTTTGGGTAGGATGAAATAGTTCCATGAAACGGCCAAGCCATACTTCTTGACCAAGTTTAGAGTTAGGGCTTGTAGAGTTAGGCCTTGTAGAGTTAGGGGCTTGGCTCTACATGAGATCTCATATCTTTTTAACAGTGAAAGCATTATGAGCGTGTGAGTCTTGACAACCCCTTATTTTACATGAAATGTTTTGGGTGGGATTTCATTTCTTTTTGTAAGATGAAATCTGATAACTTTTTAACAGTGAAAGCGTTATGAGCATGTGAGTCTTGGCAACTTATTTTACATGAAATGTTTTGGGTGGGATTATCTATTACAACTAAATTTAGTTTTAAGATTATTTAGAAAATGGATTTTTTTTTCAATACCCTACTTTTCTGTTTTTCTATTGGTCAACTTGTATATACAAGCTGTTTGCACTTTTGTAAGAAATCACATTATTACACAGTATTATTTAGGCCGAAGCATTGAGGGTACGACGTATTTCAGATCTTAATAAAATCCAAAGTATAAAAGCTAGATAAATGAAACTTAGCGTATTTCATTAGTATGCATCTTATCCTGAAAATTTGAGCTCTCTAGTATTATCCAGGCCGAAGCTATGAGGGTTCGATAATATATAAACAGACCCCCCTTTATGAGGGGTTGGAATGTGAAAGTTACGGATTTCTTAATTTTGTTGTTGTTTGTGTGCTAATCCTAGCCTGCAAACCAAATTTCAGCTTTCTAGGACTTCAGGAAGTACCCTAGAGGTTTTGATGATCATGAGTCAGTCAGTGAGTCAGTGACGGAATCGACGCATTAGGTATTAATAAAATCCAAAGTATAAGCTAAATAAATGAAACTTAGCGTATTTCATTAGTCTGCTAACTGCATCTCATCCTGAAAATTTGAGCTCTCTAGTATTATCCAGGCCGAAGCTATGAGGGTTCGAAAATACGACGAAACACTTCCAGAAAAGGTACGTAGTGCCCTTCCTGCCTTCGGCTCGTCTTGGCGGGGATACTGCCGTGCCCCCAGATTTCCATGTTTCAGCTTTGTTAATATACTGTTAACTTACTGTTTTGTTAACTTGCTGTTTACTGTTAAAGGTCAAATGTAATTTCTTCCACCTTGATGTGAAACATTGTTATGTTAGCTTCTTGTTTATCTGATCCATTTCCTTTCTCCACAAAATATGAGAGAATAATTAACATACAAAAAATATAAAATTTTCGGTAATTTTTCTACTCCAGGTAATGTTATTTACTATTTCAGTTTTATACTTTGCGCTTACTTCGATAGAAACTGGAAATCAGTTTAATAATAAAACATTCATCTCAATATTTTGGCAGCAGATGAGTTCGTTGAATACGAAATGTCACAAGCGTCGTCTTCTACAAAAAAAAAAAAAAAAAAAAAGAAAAAGAAAAATGAGATAGAGACGATGGCACGGAATTATTAATATCCGTCTTCTATTTCTCCTGAAGAAAGCTCAAGGTTCCAAACCAAATATTGAACAATATTACCTGGCATTGAAAATTCCTGATTCCCTCTTACATTTTTTATTATTATTAATTTGCCTGACCAATTCCTCCTCCGTATATATGTAATGAAAAAAATAGTTAATCATTTTTTCTTTTTGAAAAGATGATTAAAAAAAGTTATGTTTATTTCTTTTCTACCTTCAATTCTTCGGTTCTTACAATTCGACAAGTGAATTATATAGATATATAGATTTAAAAATAGGAAAAAAATATTTTTGTTTACATGGGCTATAAAATTAAGTTCAGGGACAAAATAAAACAGAAATCTATGAAAAGATGAACTTAAACCAAATAGTATCATTAGAAAGCTTTTAAAGGAGTAATCTTATTTTATTAATCTATTCTAAAATAAATTATGTCAGTAAAAGTAACTTACTTAAGAGAATTACTTATGTAAGTAAAAATTAAGTAGAAATTACTTCTATTGAATACTTTTCAGACTATTAATTTCATTTAATTAAATATCAATTTTGTGTAATTGAATCATACTTTTTCAACATAATTGTGAGCTATTTTGAAATGAGTTTTTGGAAAGCAGTTCTTGTTGCCTGTCACTCCTTTTCTTCCTCTCTTACATTGGATGCAAATAAAGCCAGGCACTGAGGGCATCTTCCCTTTGACTCTTCTGTTACACATCAAAATCACTGCTTCTTCTATTCGCACAATGGGAAACTTGTTGGCCTCTCAACCGAATACAACTGCCTCAAACAGCAACCACCAGTAGCCATAACCCACCTCCCACGCCAATCGATTGCCTCCAACGTAGAGAACGCGATTGTGGATTTATAGCCAATTGCAGAACGCCAAAATGTTAAAGGAAATCGAAGCTAATAGGCACTTAGACGTCACGGATCGCTGAATGCAGATTCCTGCTAAAGTATTTAAAACTTTTTAGCCTGCTTTGAAGCCAAAATATTCACTAACTTTTCTGAACAATACTTTCATTAAGTTTTTTAGTTAAGAAATTAATAAAAATAAGCAAAAAGTTGTAAATATAATTTAAAATATATGGAATTTGCAATTTGCTTTCTTAGAATAGATATATTCTATTGGAGGTGTATTGAGAAAAAAAGGAATAAATTACATCACAGTCATATCCATTATTCATTATCAGATACATAATAGTCAATATAATATGTATCTATTATTAAAATACATCAAAGAAATGTGTTAATTATCGTTTTATTTTACATCACATTTTCTTTCCAATGGAGAAAAGGTCTTCTTTCTTTCAAACTCTTAACAACTTTCTCAGGTAAGTCATTTATAATAAAGCGAAGAGGCTTTCTTTTAATTCTTATTTTTTAATTATTTTGTTATTTGTCAATCCATCAACATAAAACATTATAATACAATGAACTACAAGAGTACAACGTCTTTATCATCAGTCCAAATGATGAGTAATGGAATGATGAATAACCTATTAGAATTGTCTTTTGAATCGACTAATATACTGATTCATTGAACTTCTTTTGTTGTGATATTTGAATATACATTGAGTAAATTCCAAGTGCCCTGGCTGCTGTCTTTCAAATAAAACCGCCTTCATCAATGCTCCCCTTGGAATATTTTTCTATTCTTTTAGTAGAAGAGTAGAAGATTCTATTATGAAAAAATATGATGTTAGTCATAGAAATTTTCATTCCTTTTAGAGACTACGTTTTATGTTTTTACATTCCTTTTACGACTACAAGACACATAGGCGATAGAATAACATACAAGAGTTATTTAGTCTCCTTGCGTTTTGAAGGAATACTAATATAGAAAAAAGGTCATCGGGTCAAACTTTTTCAAAAGGTAAGTATGAGTTTTGTGTTCTTAAGGATTTTAACAAAACAATAATTAATCAGATTCATTCAATTTGAAACGAATACGTAATAGGTTAAGAAAAATTCTATTTCTTAAGTTTTAGACATAAAAAGAAGCAAAAGAAATAAAATCTTTTAAAAATCAACAAAGTTTGAAAACTTACCATCAAAGGCTCATCATTTGCCAAAAATAGATTAATTAATTTGATTAATAATAATCAAATCGAATACGAAAGCATATTCTACTTAAATTTAATGATTAGTCCTTAAATGAAGTTTGAATTTCGGGTTACATTAGTACAAGATAACATTAGTATTATTTCAGCATTGCTTTACAACAAATCAACGGATCCTAAACGTTTTTCATGAAATATTACGAAATGTTATTAAAAAAGCAAATTATTTATCCTTAATATACTATTCATTTTAAAAAAGTACTCACGGAATTCACTTCCAAATGCAGGCGAAATGAGTTGATCACGTCACCTTGGAAAAAATCAAAACAAATATAAAACAATAAATAATAGAAATAAAATAAGGCTTCAATAAGGCATTTGAATAAGGCATTTGATATATTTTAATTTAAATTAAATTTAAATTGTGAAAATTAATAGGTTAAAATATCAACTATGAATTAAAATTCATGTAATCACACATCTTACAATTTATCATTAAAGATGGTGAAAGTTAAAAGAGGACAGTTTCAACCTGTCTGATCAACTGAAGATGGTCTAGCGATCAGATAGGTCGAAACCGTCCTGTTTTAACTTTTACCATCTTTAATGACAAGTTGTAAGATGTGTGTATTCCTGTCGTTTGCTGATGCTTCCATTAATCAGATTGGAGTTCATGTTCAAATGATCGCGCAAAGAAGGTCATTTGCTTTCCCTAGAAACATATCTGTGAGAAGTTAATATTACAAAAGGGTTCAGTTACAAAAATATTTCTGTTTAGGATTACTTATCTCTTGTACAATGGTAAGGTTTACAAATTTACACAATTCTAATTTCTAATTAATCTAAATCACGTAATTGTAGCTTTTACGGTTTATCGAATAAAAGAAGTCTTTCTAAACTATAAGATAAGATTTAATTAGTAGAGGATAATTAAAGATAATATCCTAAATATAAAGTTCTTAAGTTTTGAAATTTTAAGAATCAAAGGTATGTGATGTATTTTGTAAGTAATACATAACTTTCCAAGCTGTAAGAGGTTTCCTCTGGAACTCTGAAATGTTTTATATTATTTCCCAAATTCTTCACACATTTATTTCTTCTAGCTTCAGTGGTCAGTTTATCTAGTCTGATATCAGTTCACCAGACTATTTTTTAACTTTCACATATTCGATTTTGCCCACATTTTTTTTTTATCTTTATGATTGGTGTTTCTTTCACATTTAGAAACTTAAAAAACAGCTGAAACATTTTTCTCTTTGTTCGAACCCACTACGTGTCAGCCTCGAGGAAGGATGCCTGAACAGCTTGTATTAAAATGCTATCTAAGTTATTTTAGATAGCATTTAACTTATATAGTAAAGATAAATTTCAAAAATACATTTCAACAGAACTTAAGGATATTTAAATATTTACTTGTGTGAAGTTATCTTCATTAAGCCACTTTACGCCTACACACATGAATAAAAATAAAGAATATTTACAATTAAAAACTAGTTGGATGTATATGTAACCTCTTTAGATACAAATATATTTCCTGAAGTGCCAGAAAACTGGTATTTCAGAAAAACTATCGCTTCCATTTCTATTTCTAATATACGCTACATACACCCGCATTAAATAGTATCTTCCACAATTGAAGTATCAAAACTCTCTATACAAATTTTAATGGGAGATACGGAGCACCCAGACAAACCTTTTTGTCTATGAATGTATGCCTGCTGAAGGTATACTTCGGTGCTAGAGGGCGCTATTTAGTGGCGCTGCATCCGGCTACAGAGGCGAAGCGGGACTTGTGTTTGCCGCGGCATTTGTAAAGCGGACATATTAAGTGTAACATGAAACCCACGATTGCTGAGATCGCATCAACATTTGCGCATTTGCACCGCCAACTAGTCGAGAGCAAACCATGGAAAATCATGTAACTATGTGAGATCCTACGACGGACTGAGGACAATTCAGGCACAACCTGTGTCATGTAGACTCCTGTTAGGAATCACGCTCTTGTGTGGAAAGTGTTGCAGGAGCGCCACTTACATCCGTTTCATCATCAAAGTGTCCAGACATTGCTACCTTTTCGCTTGGAATTTGAGCGCTGATTTCTGTAGCAGATCGCAGTACAGCTAATTTTCCTTGCTCAGATGTGCTCTTGGCAGATGAGGCCTCTTTCACACTTGAGGTGTGTTTAATACGCACAATATTAATATTCTCATGTTTGAGCGCAGGAAATTCCACAAGGGCGTATGATCTTCAAGAACAGTTCATTGTCAATGTTTAGGGATGTATCGTCCATGACAAACTGATTGAGCCGTATCTCTGCCTCCCCTACTCAAAAGGAGATTTATCGGGTATTTATTGACGAAACGTTGCCGTGACTGTTGGAAGATGTTCCCTTGAATATTTGCAGACGAATGTGGTTTCAACACGACGGAGCGCCAACACCCATCTGCAATGTTCGGGATTAACTGAACTTCACGTTTTGGAACTTATACATTGGCGGTGGTAGACCCGTCACTAGGCCATCAAGATCACCCGATTTAAAATGACTCAATTTCTTCTTCTGGGGACACATGAAGAACCTACACGAAGACCTCGTGGAACCTCGTGTAGAGACTCCCATTGACTCACATAAAGACCCTGTCACAAGAATCGCTATCGCCGCTGCAACTGTTCGCGAATTGCCGGGAATGTTTTAAAATTTACGGTATTCAATGCTTCGAGGCTGTCATGCATGCATTGCTATTGTAGGCCGCAACGTTGAGCGCCTTCTTTGTATAAATATGTTATTCATACCTGTTTCCACTCATTTAGGTATCTCCTCTTGTATCCCCATATCTCCTCTCTAACCGATAAATAGCGCCCTCTAGCACCGAAGGTTGCTTTCAGCGGACATACATTAAAGACGATAAATATTTGTCTTGATGCATTCTGTCTCTTAAAATTCCTACAGAAAGCTTTAATACATCCTGTATAAGGTGATATCTCTGCAATCTGTTGTTGTATAATTTGCAGTGACGAATAAAAATTATCGTGTAATCCGTATTACGATTTAAGCTACATTGAATGAGACGTGATTGTAGGTGCCAGAGAGATGGTTCAATCCATGTCTCTGGATCGTAGACAATGTTATCTGGCAGGCATCATAACATCCTACCGGTATGCGACATTGCAGCAGATAACAGAATGTCGCATTCAAAGTTGGTGCCATCGTTGGGAATGTAATATCAGCATTCGGACACTATAATATTCTCTTTCTTCTATAGGGTACCTGAGCTGACGGCCCACTCAGGTCCCGTTGGTGACCCGACAGCATAGGGCTTTATGCCTCGCCTGGACTCGTGAATACCGCCACTTTACACAAGCTTGGTGCAACGAATAGCGGTTCCAACTGTTTCGATCCGATGGACAATAACTCTAGGGACAGTCCAGGGGGTTGAAGCTCTCTTAAGGTGTGGTGGCTCTCGTCCACTGGCATGTAGACATCATTGACCGGGGGATGTTTTGTAACCATCCTTGTGGATCGTTTGCAGCCATTCATGTCATGCAGTTATTAGAAAGGGCGAGCTCTTTCATCAGGACATTTCATCAACACGCTGTTCCACAGCGATCAAATTATGGCTGGAGAGCATTCCTCTGAGTTTGGCGACATGCGTTGGCCCAATCGTTCGCAGGATTTGAAATTGTGTGTGAAAATGAAAATGTGTTCATTTGGGATAATGTTTAACGTGCCATCAGTGCCAAGCCAATATTCGTTCACTGGCGAATATTATAATTGTGAACCACTATTGAGGACGCAAGACGTAGACTATCTACACACTATTTCAAAGAGTTCGTGGAGTCCTTTTGCTGCGGTAATCCGATCGAAAGGAGAACCATCAGTTTTTTCCAATACATCAGTGTGCATACAAAAACACAGAAGAATTATATCCTATAAAATACGTGTTAGACGGACAGTGGTAACATTTGATATAATCTATGCGTTGCGAAGCTTGGCCCCTCAAAAAACAGATGAAAGATGAAAATGTTCAACTGAAATGAAATTCTTGAGAAGACACTATTTCTTTTAATCATTTTTTAATCTTACGTATAGAGGTTAAAGAAAGATTAAAAAGAAATAGTGATATCATAAAAGAATTAATAAAAGAGCCCAATTATAGAGAAAGATAAAAGAGGACACAAAAAATAGGACAACAAAGGTACACAGACAAAGGTAGAAAGAGTGAATAAAGAAAAGAACAGAGACAGCGAATCAATTCTAAAGGGAAGAAATCCTTTGATAGACAACGCCTTCAGATCATAACGACCAAGAAGCCTTTCAGAGAAAAGAAGAAAAGAAAAAGAAATCATCAATAAATGTGAGAATACTTAAAAAACTTATTTCAATTTTTTTTAATTTTGAAAAATTAGTTAGAAAATTTTACAGATTTTCAGAACAAATAATAAAAACTAACTTTTATTAAAGTTAGGTTATAGACTCATTTCCAAATTCATAAGTTGGTTTTTTTTTTGGTTTTTTTTTTTGCTTCATTTGTATCCAGATTGGCTAAATTCTGAACAAAGTCTAATTAATTTGTTTTTTGTTAAATCCAATGTAGGAAATACAATACATACTTCCTTTATCCATATAAACTGAGGGTAAATTTTTATGTAATGTTTGTTTAATTTCAGTATGTCCTTCATAAACATCGGCCAAAAGAAGTTCGTTGATATCATCACTATACTAATGCCAGAATTTAAGCAAATAGTGATGTTTTCCACTGAAAATAGTTGAGTTTAACTTTTGTAATTCATTGAAGAAAAATGAAAAGAAGCATTACGGGAAAGAAATATCAATTGATGAAAGTGAGGATTTTTCAGATTCTTTAGTTAATTTCATTGCTTATGATATTTTATGTAAGGATAAAGAAAAAACGAATATCTCTTCCTTTTTTTTTCTATCACTTATAGAAAACTTAGCTCATTTCCTTTAATGTACTAAGAAAGTTCTTATTAGTAGCATGAATTCTTCTTCTTGGTTTTCTTTGGTAAGAAATCATTTGAACTTTTACTCGTTTATTGATTTTTAATCGATGTTAATTTACCAATAATCGACCAAGATCTTTTAGACTTATGAAAATAAATTATTATTTAACATAAAAAAAGCTCTTGCAATTATTTCACTTATTTCAAAAGCATCTAGCAAAATCTGTAAAACCTCATACAGCGGTTTAATGGACCCGAGTAGTAAAAGAAATGAATGGATGAATGAATAAGTATTTTACTTAAGTAAAAATAAGCTGGAATGTCCTCAAACTAAGGGGAATGTCCATCTAAATTTGTAGTTTAAATTTCCTTTAACTTGAATCCTTAAAGAAGCAACTTGAAGAAACTGCATTAAGACACTGTATAAGCCTAATTTATTAGAAGAGAATCACTGAATAATTGCTGGCAAGGGCTGACATTGTGAAGAAGTTAACGAAATAGTATGAAAATTATTGAGTTCTCTGAAAATGGTATTAGATTAATCACCAACATGATATAACTTATCAGCCATTGAATTGTAATATTTTTATCTTTTTAAAAATTGTCTAGATCTTGTACAGTTACTTTTAATTACAGGAATTAAGGAATCTTGACTTTTGTACAATTTTAGAGCAATAGATTAATGTCTCGAAAATTTCTTCTAACTGCATAATATAAAATAAAATAATAGCTTCCTTTTTTCATTACTATTTTAAAATAATTGCGCAATACTGTTGGGGAATGGACAATGCCTTTTAAGTCAAACTTTCCAATAGAACAAGAGATAACATGTCTTAAATGTCTTATTACCTCTATAATAAGAGGTAATATTAACACAGAATAAGGAATAATAATGCATTCTAATATTATTCCTTAATAATAATGGTATAGGATTCGTATTTTCATTATTAGTTACATAGAAAACCTAAAAATGCAATATTTATTTCGATTAATCTTTATGTTATTTATTTATGTTAATCATAGACAAATATAAACGAGAGATACTTTTAATCAACTCACGTTGTATAATAACTTCCGGCTGCGTTTTGTTGTTGATAGCTATTCAGTACACAACTGAGCATGTGCAGCTCATTTGTGATGCTATTGCCACAGGCATGTTTATAGAAAAGTGTCATTATAGCAATGGATCGTTAAATATAGTTTGCATAGTGCTACTGCATTTCAGATAAAGCTATTCGAAGTTATGAATTAATAAAAATATTCGACTTTATTTTCGACTCATTGCTGTACCTTTTGTTTCTCATAAAAAACAATCTAAAATCTAAAATTGGCTGATGAAGTCCAGAGCAATCCACTCCTCTGCCGGACGAAACTGTTCGTTTTTGTAATGTATCTTTTAAACGTTTTTCAAACTCATTTTTTTTAAAAGGTGTCAGTGTTATAATTAATTATCTCAGAACATTCTAAAGAAAACATGGGTCTTTAAATGACTAGTAAATTCTTACAACTCTAGTTCAATAATAATTCGAGTCCAGCTCTATCCAGTTTCTTTAGCCCATTTTTTAAGCAAAGGTTAAAAAGCTTTACTTCACTTTCATCAAATTAATGAGTAGATAATCTCACAAACTAAAACATCTACAAAAAAATTGAAAAGATTACAAAAGTCCAAACTTTTTTAAAGATTCATTTTAAACCAACAATTAGATATCCTCTATTACAAATAACTAGATATCATTTGCCCTAAATAATGATTCATCTATTACAAATAATTAATAATATTAAACAAGTAAAATAATTAAAACAATCTTGTGCCTCTTTTTTTTTCTGTTTTCCATATAATGTACAAAAGCAAAAACTAAAATCGATTTTGTTGACCTTTAAAGTTCTTTCTTTATTTAAGCACGGCTTCCAATTTATATAGGTAGATTCTACCATTAGGCGAGAATTTTCATCTTGAGGTTGGTGTACTGTGGGTTAGGATTATGGCTTCCTCTTGCTATGGTCGACCCAATATGATCACAGGATATTAGATTGGGGCGACCATAGCAAAGAAGAAGGCCATAATCCTGATCCCATAGTAGATATAGTACTCCAAACTCAAGATGAAAAATTCTCACCTAATGGTAGAATCTAGCTATCTAAATCGGAAAACGTGCATAAATAAAGAAAGAACTTTAAAGGTCAACAAAATTGCTTTTAGTTTTGGCTTTTGTACATTATATGGAAAACAGGAAAAAAAGATACAAAAGATTATTTTAATTATTTTATTTGTTTAATGTTATTAATTATTTGTTATAGATGAATCATTATTTAGGGCAAATCTAGTTATTTGCAATAGAGGATATCTAATGGTTGGTTTAAAATGAATCAAAAGTATTATAGTAGATGATATCTAATGAATCATTATTTGTATTTATTGATATTTTTCAAAATGTATTCAAATATATTCATAACGAATTTAGAGGAGGAAGAATAGAATTTCTTCTCCTCCATTAATGTCCTGAAGAAGTCTTTCGCACAGAAAGATGAAATATAGACGGAAAATAAAGGAGCGTTTAATTTTTACAGAAGATTGTGGTGTATGTATTTGATATTTCAGTTGTTATTATGAAAACAATAAAATGTTTAAAAAATCATTAAAAAACTCAGAAAAAACAGAACTTCTTTTCCTTATTCTAAATTTAGAATTTTTGCAATTCTTTCCTTTTCAAATAAATCTATTAACTCACCAAATATTTACATGAAATAGAATTAAGAGACCTCCATAATCAAACATTATTAAAATTTCAAATAACTCCTATTTAATCCCACTATATTCCATCTTCCTGAGCGAGAGACTTCTTCGTTTGACGATAAGAAATCTTCCTCATAAATACATTTGGATACAAAAAGAACTAAACAAACATAAAAACAAAAGTCCAGATATTATCTAATACTAATAACAATAAGTCCAAATCATGTCTAATAGCAAAGAATTCAATCATCTAAAAACAATACAAACAAATCCATAATAAATTTAGTTCTTCATGAACTCCTTCATATAAATTTGATCTATGAATGTAGTGTATAAATATTGTTCATTTTTAGGAATTTATCTTTATTCAAATTTTATTTTCACTTCAAAGTAAATGGTAAATACGCTAAATTAAAGCTAATTTCATATTTAAATTTGATAAACAGAGCATTATCCCGTCATTTTCAAGGTCTGTCGTTATTATTTAATCTTTTTCTATCTTGATTAAGCTGTTTTCCTGTCGTTCAAGACCTTCGTCGAATCGACTAAAGCGTTGATACTTTAAGACACGCAAGACAAATGAGCATCAGGACAAAAAAACTTTCGGTAGAATATTTTTTTAAAAGATAATGTGTTTATGTAAATAGCTGAAAATATAGTCATTTTGGAAAGAGCTTTCTTTCAACGATGAATATCGTTGCTGTTCTTCGAGATTTCTTGAAAAATAATAAAGTTTTTTTTAATCCTTTTCGATGTAAAGTGTAAGTTCTTAAGGTTATCCTATAAGCTGTGAAGAAATACGAATAGAAGAGAAAAGCACTAAGTTGTGATCAAAAGAAATACAACAGAAAAAAAATAACAGCCTCAGGATTACTGAATATATATTTATACGATATATACAATATCATTCTGATATTTATATTTTGAATAATAAGTTTTCAATATGCTATATCTTTAATAAATAAACAAACTCCTTAAATAGCTAAACTGCAAGCATCGAAATCTTATTTGTTCTAGATTTCAACATAAAACATTATTTATGTTGAAGCATTATTACGTGTTTTTATTTATTTATTTATTTATTTATTTATTTATTTATTATAGGACAATCCCTGGAAAAACAATTTTCAGGATACTGACAACAGATGGCAACAGTGTATGGACAGTGTATATACGTATATATTACGAATGATTGGACTAACTAATTGAAAACTACTTTCGGATCTGCAATTGCTAATGCCTTCCACAGTGACACAATGACACTGAGCTACTTAAAGAAAAAAGGAAAATGATTAAAAACTAAAACTTACGAAATCTAATGGATCTCAAATCGCTAAAATAAAGCTTGAAAATGTAATTTTTACTTTAGCTGTAGGTAAGGCTCCAGGGAAAGACCATTTATATTCGGAATTCTATCAAAGAAGCTACCATATTTTAGCAGAAAAAATTGATAAAATTATATCTGGGGGCACGGCAGTGCCCCCGCCAAGACGAGCCGAAGGCAGGAAGGGCACTACGTACCTTTTCTGGAAGTGTTTCGTCGTATTTTCGAACCCTCATAGCTTCGGCCTAGATAATACTAGAGAGTTCAAATTTTCAGGATATGATGCAGTTACCAGACTAATAAAATACGCTAAGTTTCATTTATTTAGCTTTTATACTTTGGATTTTATTAATACCTAAAATACGTCGATTCCGTCACTCACTGACTGACTGACTGACTGACTCATGATCATCAAAACCTCTAGGGTACTTCCTGAAGTCCTAGAAAGCTGAAATTTGGTATGCAGGTTAGGATTAGCACACAAACAACAAAAAAATTAAGAAATCCGTAACTTTCACATTCCAACCCCTCATAAAGAGGGGGTCTGGTTATGTATTATCGAACCCTCATAGCTTCGGCCTGGATAATACTAGAGAGCTCAAATTTTCAGGATAAGATGCAGTTACCATACTAATGAAATAAGCTAAGTTTCATTTATCTAGCTTTTATACTTTGGATTTTATTAAGATCTGAATACGTCGTACCCTCAATGCTTCGGCCTAAATAATACTGTGTAATAATGTGATTTCTTCCAAAGTGCAAACAGCTTGAATATACAAGTTGACCAATAGAAAAACAGAAAAGTAGGGTATTGAAAAAAAATCCATTTTCTAAATAATCTTAAAACTAAATTTAGTTGTAATAGATAATCCCACCCAAAACATTTCATATAAAATAAGTTGCCAAGATTCACATGCTCATAACGCTTTCACTGTTAAAAAGTTATCAGATCTCATCTTACAAAAAGAAATGAAATCCCACCCAAAACATTTCATGTAAAATAAGTTGCCAAGACTCACATGCTCATAATGCTTTCACTGTTAAAAAGATATGAGATCTCATGTAGAGCCAAGCCCCTAACTCTACAAGGCCTAACTCTACAAGCCCTAACTCTGAAAACCCTATATCTTGGTCAAAAAGTATGGCTTGGCCGTTTCATGGAACTATTTCATCCCACCCAAAACATTTCATGTAAAATACGATGCCAAGATGCTCATAATGCTTTCACTGGTAAAAAGTTATAAGATCTCATGTAGAGCCAAGCCCCTCATTCTACATGCCTAACTCTAAAAACCCTAATATCTTGGTCAAAAAGTATGCCTCGGCATACTCCATATCCTTTACGTAACTCCATGGGATTGTCTGTGCGACAGCCACGAAACGGCCAAGCCATACTTTTTGACCAAGATATAGGGTTTTCAGAGTTAGGGCTTGTAGAGTTAGGCCTTGTAGAGTTAGGGGCTTGGCTCTACATGAGATCTCATATCTTTTTAACAGTGAAAGCATTATGAGCATGTGAGTCTTGGCAACTTATTTTACACGATGTGTTTTGGGTGGGATAATGCTTGTCTCATCCATTCTTATTTTCCTAAGTTTTGGAAAGTGGATACTGTTCGATTGAATGGTAAAGAGAAATCTAAAACTAGTGGATTTGAATAGAAGTCTATTCCCTCGAGGTGGGAAAATCTAGAAAAAAAAATTACTAAACCAACTTACATGGTATTAATCAAAGAATATATGGATATCTGATCAACAGTATGTCTTTACAAAAAGAAAATCTGTAGAGGAAGCAATTCAGATCTTAATACGGTTGCTTATGTAGAAACTGGTTCGAAAGTTGAATAGCTGTTTTGATATTCAAAGTAAAGCAACTGAGTGATAAACTTGCAGAATGTGCTGGATGTTCATGGGGTTTAAATAGTGCTACTAATGTATTTACATTATTATATACCTCATCATCGGGCTGATGAGTACCAAAAAAGGACGAGTTTCTGATTCCCTCTGATGATAAACTCAAAAGCGTGAATGATTATTTATGTGCAGTCTTTGGTTTTTAATTTCTTAATAAATTTTTCTGCTCGCTAAATAATTTTTATTACGTTGCAAGAAATGAAACGTTGCATAACTAGAAATGAAACAGCTGATTGGTTGATTTTCAACCATACTCCATAGCAACAAATAAATCTGTTTTACAAAAGTTTATAATTGAGTAGTGGAACAACTCATCGTCTAAGACTACAAGGGGAATATAAAGAAAAACTCTGACCTACTATTGAACAAGCTTTGACTGGACCAGCTGAGAATTTAAACTGCGCAGTTGCTGGGCATGTTTAATGCTTATCTAATTTAATGCGTATCTGGCAAAATATAATTTGTCTTTGTATGCCTTTTATTTATGTAACTGTGGTGTACTTGAAAAAATAGTGAATTTAAAACAATGCTCAAAATATAATTACAAGGCATGTTTTTTAAGTAAGTACCGTTTTGCAATAAAACCAAAATTAGTAAAGATAGTGTCAAAAAAATTTTTATATTTTATTCCTGAAACATTAAGCTATTTTTCAACATAATTTCCTTGTTTGTTTAAACACGTATTACAGCGTTATATCAGTTTTTGTATACTGATGTCACAGCAATCAGCCGCCGGTGAAGACAACCAGGATTCAACCGCTGTTTTCCCTTCTTCGTCTGTTTCCAACCATCTACCACCGAGAAACGCTTTCAGGAAGCACATTTGTGAAACTTCCAATGACAAAATGGAAATCCTGCATCGCCTGTCTGCAGGAATTTTGATATCAACTGCGCGTACCAAATCATCTGTGATTACAGAAGGTCGCCCCGACCTTGTTTCATCATGAACATTGCCACACCCATCTTTGAACAATCTCACCCTTTTACCACTTTGCTGGCTCTCATTGCATTAGGGCCCGTACACAGAAAGAGTTTCTCGGTGGTAAACCGTTGGAAACAGACGAAGAAGGGAAAACAGCGGTTGAATCCTGATTGTCTTCACCGGCGGCTGATTGCTATGACATCAGTATACAAAAACTGATATAACGCTGTGACACGTGTTTAAACAAACAAGGAAATTATGTTGAAAAACAGCTTAATGTTTCAGGAATAAAATATAAAAATTTTTTTGATACTATCTTTACTAATTATGGTTTTATTGCAAAACGGTACTTACTTAAAAAACATGCCTCGTATATTCGTTTTGCACTGAAACTGAACTTGAACTTTTGTGGTATTTCTTGGCCTTACAAGAATATACACTTGTACAGAATTCTATATATGAATACCTTTTGCAATTTATAACAATGGAGATAAAAATTAAGTTTGATAACAATCATAATATTATTATGAAATAAAAGATGAAATAAAGCTTTCGTCTTTTATATTCCTTTATTATATAGAAATGGAAATCATTGTTATACTCAAATTGAATGGTGCGTTATATTAAGTTGTTGTTTTTCTGCTTATTATTACTTATTTATTTATGAAGTTTCGAAGAAATACAAACTGATACACTTCGCGAAAGGCTCGAGACAAGAATTCCCATTGAAATCCGATTTTTTTAAATATGAAAATATATGAAAATTGATTTTTCAATCCGAAATAAAATTATTAGTCCTAGGAAATATAATGAATACTGGCGAGATACAAAAGAATAATAAACGAGTGCATAAATACATAACAAACTTTACATAAGAACAAATTTCTTTAAAAAAAATAGTTTTCCAAAAAAAAAAAAAAAAAAAAGAAAGAAAAGAAAGGTGAGAAAATTTATTATACATATTCTAATTCTACTGTAAAGAGAAAAAAAATCTGTATCTTGAAGCATGTTTTCTTATTCTATTTACATTCAATCTTGCAAGCAGAATTACTCATACTGTCACTTTATATTAATAAAATAAAATAATTTTCCATTAATAAAAGCTTATTGACTAGGTAAGATAAGAGACAACGTTTTTTAAATGAGCTATAAACTATTACTGATAACATTTCTGATTTTAATAAAAATAATCTTTTTCGCGTATATCTAAGTTGCTTGTAGAGTTACGAACGTTTAGAAGTGCTTTATTTCAGTTAATTTATGACTTGATAATGGTGCAAGGATATTTGAATCGGATGTCTCCTTTCGAACATTTTTTTTTTATATTTTTAAAGTTTCATTCTGTCTTTCATGCCGTGCCAAGAATCCGGTCTGTGATTTCGATTGTAAAATCTAAAAACCTAGATTTTTTTTACGATACTAAAGTTTTAGGTTTTAGATCATTTTTTTCATCTCCTTTGGGCAGTCGTTTCTGGTTGCTTTAATCGTATATTAAAAATTCAGAATAAGATCATAGTCGGAATTTCTTAGTGATCAAAGGCAATTTTGCGAGATAAAAAAATAAAGAATGAAATATAAGAAGCAAAGAGCCACAACAGTTACTCGAAGAATGTGACTGAAGTGAACACGAAATATATTGTTCTTATTACATTGGATTTAATGAAAATTCCTTCTACGAACAAACAAAAATATATTCGATTTAAAATTGCATTTTAAAACTCTTTTTGTTCATTTATGAACATTGAACAGTTATTACCATTGAATTTATATTCCGTAAGTTTATATTAAGATTTCCAATTGTTTTTGTTTTAGGTATTTGTGATTCGGGAATCAGCAAACTTTCAACATCTTCCATTGTTTCTTTGCAACCTTCAGAGCTCTCTGCATCGAAAAAGCTCTTTTTCTTCCGCTGCAATGGTTTTTGCCAAATAAAAGGTCCTTGGTGTGGAAATTTCCCATGAATATCTAAAACTTATTAAAATCCAGTCTTGCATAGCTGCTTAATTATTTGCAATCGAATAACTACATTAACTTGCACTCTATTGATCTGCAAATAAATGAACACAGTGGAAATCTTTACAAAGTCCCAGATGTCTCAATTCATCAACTGAAAAAGATCTTTCAATTTCAAAGTCTTAGTACAATCAATTCCTGCAAAAGATTAACCACCGTTCAAAATAAAGCATTTGTGACAAATTAAAGTTGCAGAGAATCGGAGAAAATATCATGCGATGGATTTTACATTTATGTCTTCTATAGCGATGAACTGACACAGTGAGGAATTCTATATTAGAAGATTATTGTCATTTTAAACTGAAAACTTCATTATAATTATGGAATGTTGTTTAATTATTGAACATTAAAAAAAGTAAATCCTCGTTTGAATCAATTTGGCAATAGGTCATCATCTTCCTTCCTCATTAATTCAGATTTCAAATTATTAATTTCATTTTTTAACTCAGAGCAATGTTTTAACGGTATGAATTTTTCCAAAACTTGAAGTTTCTTTACAAAAATAGAATATATTGTGTTTACTTAGAAATATAGCAAGCTTAGAGAGACATCTCATAGGAGAGTGAATAGGCATTTCTATGTCACTCTATTGTCATTGTATAGTAAACTTTTCTTCTGATTTGAAGCAAATAAATTTAAGGAACAAAACTACAGAAAATTTCATTTTTATCCAATTATTATTGTTAAATATATTTTTTATTGTTTTTTTTTATTTTAATGGCGGACAATACTTTTAGAAAGAATAGCAGAAACATAGTATGACATTTAAATGAATACTTGATAAATGAAAGCGAAATTAAAATGGAAAATGACAACCATTTTTTTCTCCCATCTTCCTGAAAAGGTTCCAAAAGTTTTTTTTAGTATATAACAAAAACATATTTTGCCTTCTAGCAAATATCAACTATAAAAGCAATATAAGTATTTATCCGTAATCTAATGAAAGTTCTGTTCCCTTGTATTCCACTCAACCTCTCCAACCTGTTACTCCTAATAATGAAGCCTTCGGGAGAACTTCTCTGTAGATATCCAAGTCATACAGAGAAGTAGCATCTTATAAACATTAAAAATAATGAAGAAATGGTTAATTCCCCACCATCCTTTAATGAAAAACCTTAAGCAATCTGAAACCCGTTGAGTGCTAAGCAATTGCTGCGGAAAATCTTGTCCCGACAGATCAAAGGTTTTCAGATACACAATCAGATGTGAACTTCTGTGTACACTAAGATTACTTCAAGGAATATTACAAAATTTACATGTGCCGATATAGAGAGCAAATAAGAACTTCAAAACACTCAATAAATTCTAAATATATTAATTACTTTTTAAAATATTTTTAAGGCTCTCAAAACTTTAGTAATAGTAAGAATTAACATTGTTAGCGAACTAACGGTTCTTGCCAATCAGCAGCAGAAGATAGAAGACACTCTCCAACCACAAAAATTGTGCAATTGGAGCTAATTGAGACAGTGCAACGGAAGCACAAGTACATAGACCATTTCTAAATATGTACGGCCGACTATTACAGTTGCAGCTCAAAGGATGTCCAGTGACCACTATCTGAGAATAAGCTGCTCCGAGATGCGGATATTCATAGAGATTTGTTAGATCGCATAAGGAAGGTTTACAAGGCCGATAGAGGAAATGGATATAACTAAACAGGTTCATCATATCTGCATATTAAAAATCAGTAAGATAAATAAGACTATTCTCGTTCTAAGAAGTGTATTTAGTCAAAGGAAAACTAAAATGATCTAGTGGAATATTAGATGAACGATGCAGAACCATCCCATCATATTTTAGAATTGCATAGCAAGAAAGTTGTTACTTTCTGTTCATTAACTAATTTTAATTGTAAAATGAACTTACAACAATCTACATTTTCGAGAAATTTACAAAAATCAACAGTGGTAATAATTTCTGCTAAAATGCAGACAAACAGAACAAAGATTGTGAATCCAAGAGAAACTTCCAATCATTTGCTGATTCACTAGAACATTTCATAACTATAAATAGATAAAGTTTAAAATTTAACTTTCTTGAAAAATAATGAATAAATAAAAAAAAACTGTCAAATTAAGCTGGACCATTTTAAGACTAGCTATTCAAGTCCGCCATCCGCATTCAATTTACTATTAGTTCTTTTATCACTGTTTCATCATTTTCGAATTTGATGGGAAACAAGGGATAGAAAGATGGGTGGGACAATGAGATTCCACTCTATCTAGTTACTGTGCATCCTGCCAATGTATTGCTAGGAGGCACTTGTTAACCTCGGCCTCGTTAGATGTGCCCTTGTCGCTTTTCATTTTCTGTATTGATGCGTTCCAATCTGTGGTCATCTGCGAATTATTGATAACACAAACGAACGGACGAGGGAGGGCACCAGCCAGTCTTATCGCTTTGTGAAACGCAACCAGATGCAACATTTCTCTTTTACAGATGCTTTGATGTTAATACTAGAATGCAATCAAAAAGCAACATATGTATTGTATAAACAGCAATTGAGTTTCTTTTGCAATTGAATAAGATGTTTTCAGTTAATATTGCATACGATATTACAGAAAGAACAAATTATAAAAACAATTTAGAATTTATTGAAGAATCCGTCGCTTATTGGATCACTACCTGTGTATCACTGTGATAGGAATTGCATAAAAACTTTACATTCCAATGAAAGAATGTCATTTAAGTTTAACATCATAAGAAATTTAATACAACTTAACATTCAAAAACTTTATAACAATATAAGAACCATGTACAAGGAGAGATAAATGACTTATGTAAATGATGCAAGCCGTAGAGCTCGTGACACGTTTATTCAAACGGTACCAAAAGAGACTCTATATACAGCTACTAGAATGTTATATAAAGCAATAAAAACTACTATAATGCCATATAAAGTTTATGTTTTATATAACATTATTAGTAAGCATTTTACAGCTACTAGAATGTTATATAAAGCAATAGAATCAGAATAAAATAGATATCTTCAATTCGATACTTTTTGAGTTTTGCATAACTACAGTGAAATTTCCAATTACAATAATTGTGATCTATAATGTCAGTCAAAAGATCTTATGGAATCTTGTGCTGTTTTCCACCAAACCACTATTGTTTATTAACTGATTTCGAGCTATTTTGTGTAAATGAGATTGTAAAAGAAATGTCTCCAATTAAAGGGTAGTTTCTGATCAAATGGTAAAATATGACAGAATTCTATGATGCATTTGTTAGTGTTAATGGTCAACTCATAGAAACTTATAGGAATCATCATCAACATAGCCAACCTTGCCTTATAAATTCTGTCATTATTTGCTGCAACAATCAGGAAATCCCGATCTGATGTAATACTCTTAGAAAACTGAGCCAATGCTAGAAAGTAGGAAAAGTGAATATTTGGAAGAAGCAACATCGATTCGTATAACAGCGACCCAGACAGTTTCCTGATGTAAACCCCATCGAAAGGGTGCTTAGTTTTTGCAAAAATCAACCAACAAGAATCGCTGACTACAACTTTGATAAGTGAGACTTTGATAGACAACGACTACACTCAGTAATTGAAAGAACAACTACTATTTAATTCAGCGAACATAAATATCTCAACAAATACCTCTTCAATTCCACTTCTATGTTAATTTAACTATCATGGTTTTTTTCTAATGTACAAAGACATAAAATAATTTTCTAAGGTTAATTAATTGTAAATAAGGTATTAATTACTTACAGAAATTGTTTGTAAGCAATGTTTTTCTGTCAGTTTTTGAAAAGTTTTATTTTTACTTTTACTTTAGTTTTCATGACTATTTGGAAAGTAAAACTCTTCTGAGGACTTTAAACAAAATTTAAAGTTCGAATTCAATGAAAGCATTTAAGAAGCTTTCCACAACCAGTCGTTATCAGCTTAGGATAATGCCTTTGATTTCTATTCTATTTCCAAGGAAAAGGATTTATGTTGTTTACAAAATAAGCAACTCCGTCTTATGCTCCTGTAATTCCATATTAATCCATTACTAATTTCCGTTATTATCTTTTAGTATTTTTTGAAACCTAGTAAATAATTCAGAATCTTAAAGATTAGTAGTTGAATAGCAAATGCATTTCATTAAAGAGTAAAAACTATCTGAAAGACATTGTGTGGAAAGCAATCGTATCCTCTTTAGCAGTACATTGATTGAAAAAAAAAACAAGATTTGTTTTTAAGTAATTGCATATATAACGTTATATTATATAAAGAATATACAAATTCACTCATCAAAGGGATGTGTATTTAATTTATTTATTTATTAACATTAAGTCATTTACGAATATAATAACAAAACAAAAAGCAATGCGTGGATATAAAGAGCGATAATAAAAGATTTCAATTAAATCTCTACAAATGCAGTAAACTATAAGACTTAAAAGATATTCCAAGCAAAAGGTTCAGCCACTGACAAATCTCTTACAGATGATCCTTTACTTATAATAATAATAATTGTAATATAGTATATTGTAATGTAGTAATATTGATTATAGTAAAGTGTGTAGTCAATGAATCAATTGCAATGTGTTTTACTATCTGTAAATTTTAATTATTAATAAATATTAACATAATTTACTGCAACTAGGATATGAGTAATTCAAACATTCATATCTTGGTCGCAATAGATTATTTTAATTTCATTCTTACACGCTCCCATTCATCTGGAATATTGTTCTTATCATGAAATAATTCTTTGATGTTTAATTTTTTTCTCTACAATAGCAGCTTTGTGATATTTTATAAAAAAGTTAAAAGAAAAAAATAATATTATTTTCACTGAAAATACTGACGCGTTGATGCAAATGATTATGTCTGTATAGCCAGCAATCTATCCCTCTCCACACATTGTATTTCCTAAACAGCGGCGTAAAACATAGAAAATAAGCTTTATCTTTGAAAATCAAGTTATTCAAAATACTGTAATATTCATATTCAATGATGCAGGTGGCGCTATCCTATCAGTCGTACAAGGATGGAAAAAGCCTAGAACAGACAACAGGGCTCAAATTAACACGATTTCTCGAAATGCACAGGAAGGAAAGGAAATGCAACATTCTGAAAGAATAAATTCGAACACAGCTTACGTTGAAGTAATCGCCATAATATTTAAAAACGGAAACTATAAAAAATAAAGAAAATTCATTAATTAATTCGTTATAAATTTAATGAGGGGTCTTTGAATCGTTCCATTATTTTTTATAATTCAAGAATTTATTGAATTTTGAGGTTTAATCTCAATTTGCTGAAAAAAAGTTACCAGCAAATTGAGAAACAAATACTAGCAAATTTGCACAGTCTTAGTTTCCTAAAATTCCTGATCCAAAAAATTTCATTATTACTAACTATCAAGTTTCGAAAAAGTTAATTATATTTAGCGAGAATTCGTACTTCGAGATGGAAAAAAAAAACCTAAATTCTAAAATATATTTTTCGTTCTCCAATTACAGAAATAATTTTGAACCTTAATTAATTTTTACTAATTAGACCAAGCCTACGATATTTCTAATTCACTTTTTTTATAATTCCAGTTATAAAAGTTTCAAAGATTAAATATCACTAGAAATAATCTTTTCTTTCATCGATCTGAAAACATCGAATTGAATAATAATTATTAAAAGTAAATTAGAACCGTTCAGAGATTTTAATATTTAGTGGGTTCCTTGATGTGAATGCACATACAAGGAATCGTAACAATAGTAATTCACATATTTCCGACTCAAATTAAGACTGTAAGAGCTGGTATTTCGTAGAGAGGATATTATCAATCTGCAATCAATCGTCCTATTCTCTAAACATAATAGATGATGATGAGAAAATAAAAATAAAAAACAGTAGGTGGAAACTGATACATTTTCAAATTCTATTTAACAAGAAAGCAAAAACAAATTGTTTTCCTTTAAAAAAGACGCCATAGTTGTTCGAAAGCAGTGAGATTTCAAATGGTAAAGTTTTGAAATTAGATTAAGTTAGGCTTGTCCCAAGGTAAGGCTGCAACGTTTTTTTGTCCAATGGAATTAAGATAAAATCGGGGCTACATCCCGGCAAAGAAATCCGGCACCTTTACATCCTTCTAAATCCTTTAGATTACCTTTACATTACAGAGGGCTGGGTAAACCCTAGGATCCGTTTGAAGGAGAATGGAGCTTGCACAACAACTCCGCCTCCGCCGAGAACGAACGTGCCTCCTCCAACTTACAGTCAAGCACAATTATTCAAGCATAATTAAAACAACTAAAATATTACTACGATGCTTGATTCCAAATGTGAATTTCATTAAGAGATGTAGAAGTAGTAGTAGTATTCGTTCAGAATAGTATTTTATGCAGTATTATAAATAAATAAAAAAAAAACTACTCAAAGGCACTTTGAATAAAATAGAAAATTGAAGTGAGTCGAGATTTTCTTTTCTATTCATTTCTGTATATTCAACTTAAGCACGAATTGAATTCGCTGTTGAATAGCGAAAAACAATTTAATTCTATAAGATAATTCTTCTAAATGATTTCAAGAAGAATTAAATAGAATTCATTACTAATACTATTGAAAACTAGTGACAAACTTCCTATACTGAATTTAAGTAGTTGCGTAAAAGAGTATTAAAAAACTCTCTGAAAATCTGTTCTGGAAACTGCTTAAATTCAATATTTAACAAAATGATTCTGAGGTTATCATTTACCAATTTTCAAACAACGAGCATAAAAACCACTGTTAACTTGAGCAGGTATTGTGCAAAATATAGTTGTTATATCTAGAGGATATTCAAATATTATAAGAGAAAAATTAACCTTTAGGAATAAACTATACTTTTATTATCACTACATATTTTTTTCTAAATAGATGAACTGTATTTAAATCTACTGTCAGTAAATGGGGATTAATTTGATGTAATAATTTATGCTGCTTATTACAATTCGGTATCTGTGCAAAAGACCTATTTTCATTTCATCGCAGTCATTTGATATCCTCTAGTTGTAATTTTTTTGTTCCTTTTCCGAAATGACGAAACATAAACAAACATTTGCAACACATTAATCTCGCGCTTGTTTACGTAGTCTCGTGGTGCTTCGAGCAAAGGGAGTAACAAGGACAACGAGTTAGAAAAGAAATGGAAGAACAGGAATTACTTAATAATGTTATTGAGAAGAGCTTTGTGAAAATATAAAACAACCATGAAACCTTTAGATTATATACAATAAATTTAAATTAATCATAAAAAAAATTTCATGCTGAAAAACTGAAATTAGATAGCTTTCGTCAAAGCAATTGAATTAGATTTCTAGTTAAGTTTAAATTAAACCTGAACGATATGGATTACAATTTTTTTTTCTTTTATGTAATAATATTTATTATAGCGATAAATTAATCGTTCCGACGTGGCCTAGTAGGTTAGGCGGCGGCCTCCTATGAGACAGATGCATCGGAACCTGGATTTGAATCCCGGAGTCGGCTTGGATGTTTGCTTTCTTTTCTGTATTTGTCTGCTTTATCTCTTTCTCTTCTTCCGCTGAGTATGACACCAAAAAGTATTTCAAGTAGAGGGTTAATACGATAGATCCTTCAAGGATGAAAGTACACGTGGGGTGTTCCCGCAGCCCGAATCAAAGTGAAGGATACATTAGGCTTTTTACATTTCGATTTAATGTCTTGCTTCCTATTATACATTTATTTGTAATATTTAAAGTATTTTTTTAAAAAGTGTTTCTTGGGTCGTTGTGTAATTCCACTTAGTTTACCCTATTTTTATTGCTAATGCTTTGGTATATATTTCTCTGTTTATTGGAATGAAATAATCGCAGCGGATATGTAGGTGGAAAATTACGTTATTGGAAAAAAAAAAAACTTTTCAATATCAATCAAAATGGATTCTGGTTTACTAGAGTTTTTTATGCTCTTAACTTTCAGTCCAAATCTTAGAAAAAGTCACTACGGAACTCACTACGGAGTGTGTGTAGCCCTAATCTATCAATTTCAGATTTCTAAGATTATCTACCGGTTCCTATGATAATTTTCAAAAATTTACAGACACTGAAAACTTCATATTAAAATAAACTTGCAAAAAAAATAAATCTAACTTTATTTACATCTTTGTTACAGTTCTGTGTTCTTTTCTAAGTAATGTAATTAATTTTACATGGCAGGAAGTAAGTGCAGATTATTCGGAAAAATAGATCTAATGCAGCGATTCTCAAACTGTGGTATGTATCCTCAGGGTATACGAAAATAAGATTTTGGAAATGGTGGATTTTTGGAAATTAAAGAAGGAAAGATGTAATTTTCTTTAATGTTAATTTCCAAAGAATCTCGTTTCTTTTTTATTTTTAATTAACTTCAATTTTCTTTTAATTAAAAAAAAAAAAAGAAACAATTCCGTATGACGTTCAGCAACATTTAGGGATACAGGGAACGAGAATGAACTGCAAAATAAAAGAAAAATACTTTATTTTATAGGAAACTATATTTAATTTTGTTCTCATTTATACAAATCTGAAAGGAAAAGAAACAGACATTTTTTATTGACTTAAAGATGTTCTACGTGTGTTTTACGTTAATATGAAATGACTGGGTTCTGGCCACCACACTGTGTGGTGGCCAGAACCCAGTCATTTTTATTGACTTGTTGATGCACTTCATTGATAGAGATTATCTTGATGTTGTAATTCAGGGAATTAAAAGATATCAGAGATCGTTGTTTTGATGATTTTTTTTATATCAACATTCCTATGTTAGACGTGTTTTTAAGGCTATTTATTTTTTCCTGTAAGAATGCTTAAGAAGACCACAATCTAGTTTTAGTGTCGATTTCAGGAAGGAGATGTTATTTCTTTTTTTAATTAATTAAGTAATTTGATGCAGTCTTTTCATTTTTAAATTCTTGAACGTTAGTTCCACGTCTTAAGATCTCATTCATCATTTAAAATCCCTTTATTACAATCATTATCATATTAATGAAAGGCAAGTCCTCTTATTACAGCAAAGCAAGGAAAGAGAAATCCTTAACCTTCTTGAATGCGTTAGCAAGTCATTCTTGTTTTCTATAAAGGTTTTATATTTTTTTAATTAGAATTATTTATTTTGTTTCCTGTCAATTTAAATCTGAATGATATAAAAAGTATTTGCATTTGTTCAGAGTCAATTTACTCCAAATGCTTATTGTTGAAAGTTTGTAAATATAATTTTCATGCAATCTTTATAATTCATAAAAAGCGTCTAACGAATTTGTGGGTCACAGCATTGAAATTAAATTACGAAAGCCGGTCATTTGTTTACAATAACAAAGCTAACTTAAAACTCAAAACCTTCTTTATGAATTTGTTAATATAAAATGAATTCAAAGGAAGAAAGTTAAAAAACACACCAAAAAAGACTTCTGTATGTTACCATTCAGTCATCACTTAGACTATTTTTTTTTAATGATAGCTATAAAATGTAAGTGGGAAAAGTCTCCTACACTGAATTTGGTATCTACTGAATCTGTAGATTTGGAAGAATGAGGACAACATCACACTTTATGTTATTCACAATAACTCTGAAACAACAAATGAAATACTAGCTATCTTCTGAGATATGTAATTTTAAAGCTTGATTTGGCTATCTAATATCATTCTTAATCAATTCGGATAATAAATATTCCCAATATTCACATCATTATTTCAAAACAGAGAAGTTGACTAAATTAAACTTATGTCTCTGTAAATCTCAATCAAATTGTCTTCATTTCACTTCATTTACTTCTAAGGTAATTCCATTAAATTAGTAGGAATCTCTTTCCATTATATTTATTCTGATTTAAATAACTCTTCAAATATCCTATTCAAATAAATAGGAGCAGCTCCATTAACCAGTTACAGTAATGAGATGGATTATTCATGTCCTGTCCAAACCAAAGTCTCCTTGTGGAGTTTTTTTCCTAATGGTAATAAAAAGTGTTTTTAATAAAGTTCAATTACTTTAGGCTTTGATTCATTATCACTGAATGAATAGCGAACGCTATTAAGTACAATTAAAACAATATCACGCCTCGGTGCTTTATTAAACTAATGCTTCTGCGAAGTAGAGAATCTTTCGAGGACGATAAAATTAATTGCTAACTTGGTGACTTTCATGTTTATTACTGGATACCAGCAGAAATGAAAAGATAACTTTGGTAAATGAGGATTGCGTCTAATTTACTATCAATAATTATACCAAAAATGTAGCCACGTAAAGCAGATGATCACTTTTGCAGATGGCACTCCCTCGCTTTATTTTATTTAGCATCCACTGCAGTGAGTTGCAAAATAATAGTATAACCTTCTACACAAATTGCGCATTATTTAGTTTTACATTTTTAAGATTCCATGGACGTATTTCATCACATCAAAAGTTTTTAATATTTAATATTTATAAAAGAAAATGAAAAAGAAAAAAAATTGAGGAACTGAACCATCAGCTTTTTGTGGCTCCATCTGCATTTGACCTTGAAGCTTACTTCAAATGTAATCAAAAAATAAATTAAGAAATGATAACTTCTAGTTAATTTTATATTTTTTAAGAATAATCAAATCTCTACTTTAATTCATAAGTGAGAAACCTGTTATAGGATTGTTACTGCTTTTGCTATATCAGAACTAATGTTTCGGTTGGAACTGAAATTGAAACTAGATTTTTGCACGATAATTGTATTTTATCAGAATGGAGAAAGTAAAAATTCCGTTCCTCATTATATATCATTGTTATCAGCAATAAAATACAAATACCTTGCAAATACTGAAGAGAGGAACGTTTTCAGTCTTCACCAAGGATATCTTTTATGTATTATTTCGATGTTTTCACGCACTATTACATGTGCTAATGGATGTTTAACATTCTATTGATAAAGAACACTTTTAAATCTTTTGTTGATTCAAAACCTTTCACTTAATATTCTTAAGACGCTGTGCTTTCTTTTCTCTCTATCAGGAAAAGATGATTCGACCTTATGTGACTTCGTATAGGGACTACCTCAACACTCACGTGCAGGAGGTGACCCCTCAGCTGACCACCACTGATCCTCGCTACTTCCATTCCATTGTGTCCCACCTACAGTCTGTCAACTGCACCCTCGTCGACTTTAAGAAGATGGATTTGTTCTTGAAGGTAAGGAGAAAACTTTCACTTCAAAAGCTTCTTTTTCTTTTTCATCTCTGCAAACTTTTATTTTTCCTAAAAAGATCACTTAACTCAATTGTGTTTTCTTTTACGATAAAAAAGAAACACATCTCTTATTGATGTATCTATTAGGGTAATGCATTCTTTACTGATGAAGATGTTCACCCAGAGAACTTAATAAAGTGACGCGTTAATTTTAATTAAGACCATATTTGTTTTGTTCCAGTTAATTTCTCCTTTATAAATAGGCTGCAATTTAAATTTATTACAAGCGATTTTCTAATAGTTAATATCACTTCGTTACAACAACATTTTATTCTTTTTTTGCCAAAGGCTTATTTTGCATTTACGCAGTTAGAAAAGAAATAAGAATATGTTCTATTGATTCTTCGTAGTTATGTCAATAAACAAATTATAAAAAACCCTCTTGTACGTTCTTGTTTACCATTTCATGTTATTTTAATGAATGCTCACGATAAAAACCACGTTTAAAGATCATTTTATTGTTTGTATTCGTTCAAAATTTAACGAGTTGGGTTCTTGTTTTCTTTTGAGCAGACTACAGTTTTGGGATATTTTTTGTAGCCACTAGTAATCAATAGCTTGTTTTAAATATTCAAATTCTCCTACGTTGTTCTTTCTTTTCAAAATATTTGTTTTGCAATTCGGTAAATCAAATAAATGTTTTTTCCTTCTCCTTCAAATAAATATATTTTTCTTTTAGTAGCTATTTTCAAAGATGTTGGATCTTTTTGTTATTCAAGTAAGATTTCTTGTAAAAATTTTCAAGGCAAAAAAGCATAAAGTATAAGTTTTATTGTTGTTGTTGGACAATAAAATTAGTTTTTACTATAATTCTATGGCTGAGAAATGAGTATTTCCTAATTTTTAACTGTAGAATAGTATTCTATGTTTCACAATATATGCTCTGTTTTTACATTTTTTTCCGATTAGAAAATCAGAAGAAACGTCAAATTTTAAATCAAGAAACAGGTTTATATAAATATAAAGTTCATATTTCATGAATATCTTCAAAATGTTAAGGAAAAAATTAATTTCTTACAAACAAAAATTACTGATTGATGATTCTGTGTTGAGCCAAGGTATTACAGGGTCTGCTCAGCAAGAAAAAACGAAATAGCACGTAGGGATCAATTGCTGTGGCTGTCTCCTGTAAAGCCTGATGAATTTCATCAATGAACTACAATGATGGGAAAGTCATCTAGGATTAGAATGTAGTCTTCTGTTGTTTTATGTTTTTAAACATAACAAAAGTTGGCTTTAATACCGTTAAAAACAGTTATGAATACAAAACATTACATTTATGTATGAGTCCAATGTTATTAAAGCTTTAATCATTGACTGCGGTGGAGTAGCCGAATTCAATCTTCGGCGGAGGTAGGGATTTTTTTTTTCCGCTGAATTCGCCTCCAGACAGATTCTGCGACCTATCCAACTCCTGAAGAATAGATTCGGATTTCTTTCTCGTGGACGGACGTCGGGTTGACCACCCAATCTCAACTTAGTTCCGTTGGTCACGAGAAGAGCCTTTCCTTCGCGACCGAACGGTTACATTGAAGAATATTGAATGGGATCTTGTTTTGGAGAACAGATCTCGAAGATCTAATTCTTAATGTCCAAGAAGAAGAAAGAATTCATTTCGAATTCAAAAACCTGAGCAAGGTTTACCAAGATTTTATTTTTCTCACATTTATAATAATCCTGAAAAGCAAAATATCATTGAAATTCAAAAAGATTAAGAAAAATCTCGAAGATGTCGTGTCTTATGATGTGTTACTTTCCAATGATTAGTCGTGGTTATAAAATACACATTTTAAATACGTAAAACAAAATGACTGTGCTTAAATGATTGTTCCTGAAAGGATATTAGGACAAATAATGACTCCCTATTCAGAATTATGTCCAATTGAGGAAATGAACACGTTGATAGCAAGATCAAACTTTCATCAGGAAAAATAAAAGGCTTCATCAGCTTGTAAAGGTAGAGGGGCGATTAAAAAGTAATTGAGTAAATTTTTTTCATGAAACTTTAATCATTACACAGATAAAAAAAATATATACACATGAAAGAGTATGTACTTAACTACTTTCTCAGTAGATGATATGCATGTATTGTCACACCTCTTCAAAAATGGCAGGTGTGATAACGACGTTAAGTGAGATTGAGATCGAAGCGACATCCGTTTTCTTGTGGCGAAGGGAAGAAATCTTGCTGAAATGTATCGTGAAATGTGTTCAATGTATGAAGATGACGTCATAACACTTAAGTTTGGAAACACCAAAACTCTCCTCCACTCAAAAAGTTTAAGCTGTACAGTCTACCGGAAAGGTGATAATTAGTGTTTTTTGAGACAGCCAACGTGTCCTGCTGCTTCCAGCCTTTTACCCTTTAAATCTTTTGCAATGAGAAACAATTATAAGATAAGGCTAAGGTAAGTTACTCTTCTCATGTTAACATTTCAAGATGTTGCTGCCGTTGCTATGTACCTTCTAATCTTCTCAGTCTGGAGTCAATAATTCAAAATCGAAAGAGAATTTATCGCCAAATTTGGTAATGCACTAAAAATACAATTTCATATTTAACCATTCTACGGGAAGATATCCAATTATAACACTTAAGCAGTGGAAATTTAATAGTGATATTAAAATTATTGAACCTATTAAAACAATGAAATAGGTAGGCTCCCAAAAGCTATTCCTTATCTGCAATACTATCTAGTCACTGGAATCGTTATTCGATGATCAAATAATCATGTATAAACTATAAAAATGTGTCCAAAATTTTTATTTTTATTTTTTTGTAAACTTATACAAGCTTAAAATTAAAAAAAAAAGTTCCCTTTCAGATCTCAATATTATAAAGTTGAATATTTGCTGAATAAAGGGTTTGCTTATTTGTTTACTTTTTTATAAGAAACAGTTTAAATTGTTAATATCAGTTTATTCAACATATTAGATATAATACATTAAATAAGATATTGTTTAGTTCATATTTTATTATTTTTAAAAACAGCTATTGTAAATAACTTTTACATTTGTATTTAATTGTTCTAATAACATTTACAACATTGTTTCAAATTAACTTAATGTTATTACTAACAAATAAGATAAGTAAACTTTATTCCTCCTTCATACTTTTCGTTAAGAGAAAATGCCTGAAGACGCTCATAAGTGATTCAGCAAATTAAACTGCTTTTAAAAAAAAAGTGATGAACTTGATAAAGTCTTAAGATTTCTGTCTGAAATTAGAGTCAGTTTTTGTGTTGGCTTTTAGCCTATTCCTATCGTAAAACGTGTTAACCTTTCAGGTAATCTTGAATCGAGTTCGCTTCATTTCGCCGAGTGTTCAAAAGTCATTCTTTACTTTTCTGTCCACAAGCAGCTTTGAACTAAAGAAATGGGATGAAAGGAAGGAAAAAAAACACACCCACGCAAGTATAATGTTGAAATTGTCGGGTTTTTCTTTATGCTCCATCGAACTGTAAGTGAATGAATTAGGCGCCGAAGCTTAGGTTTGAGGGTACTTTGACTACCGCGTGAATATGCATTGGCGGACGTGCTAGGAGAGAATGCAATATTCATGATCACGTGATAAATCTCGGCGCCGCTTAAAGACTTACGGGGGAGGATTTGAATTGGTGCTGAGTGGGCACTTGTTGATTCCTCTTCGCTAAAAGTGCAAACGGGGCTTATTGAAGATGAGAATCCATTAATAGCGGATGTCCCCAGCCAATGGAACACTAGCCCGAAACACCATTCATCAATGGCTTAATTAATATCTGGCAACACCCGTGCCGAGTTCCGCCAAGAATCTGAACAGTTTCCGATTTCTTCCGCAATCGGTTAAGTGAAACGCTTCCGGAGGACGGCCGATTGATTGATCATTCGCAATTCCGGAAAAGAGTGACGCGACAAACTCTTCTTCCTTTTTTTTGCCCAACGTTATCATAAAATGGTGATATATCATTCGTAGCAGCCGGAAGTAACTATTTTAACGAAAGATTTGACACTAAATAGACCGAAATGATTTATATAGACAAGATTTTTCTTTTAACTTGCAATTTCGCTTATAGAGAAACTTACAGAAAACCAAGTGGGGATTCAATTACATATAGAATAGAAATTTACATTCATCTCAGATTCATTCATAGGATTTTGTTATTAATTGCTATTCAGCAAGTTACAACACAGAAAAAGTATTTCATCAATGCCTGGTTTCTCAGTGTTATGAAGCTCTTCTATATCCTGATATAATCGTACTAATTACAGATATTGATTGTTTCTTTGTAATCCATTATCAATATTAAAAATTGATAACAGAATTATAAGTCATACATACTTTAACTTTGATATAGGAAACACAAGAAACACAAATTCTTCACCAAACATTGCTACATTTCACAGAAAGTAGCTTTTTCTGCTTCTTCAGGCAAAATTCGCACAAAGCAAATAAAACAAACATAGGGTAATTTAAACAAACACAAATAGGCAATGTTTACAATCATTGAAAAGCGTAATATTTTTACAAAGCCTTTTGATTTTTTCTAATAAAAGTGGACTTATTTCCGCACCTTTTTGTATATTAAAACAATCAAAACTATTGATAACACAAGTTTCAATTATAAATCTTGTTGTTGTGTCAAATATATTTTTATATAGGATTGTTTGTTACTAATGGATCTGGATTATGTGGTTTATATATTTATTTACTGGAGTATACTTTAACTCTTTAATCACTATTTTTTTTATATAAAAATGCTATCATTGGTATAGAGAATTTGCATAGACAATTTCTTACATAAGAGAAAACAAAAGTATAAGTATAAATATGTTTAAAAAAAAATGTTCATATGTTGGTGAATTCAAAATCTATTTATCACTAGAAACTGAAATTAACTTTGGGATATCAGTTAGGATGATCACTTATGATTCCGATTGAAGTAGAAGTTATTAAGGATAGAAACCACCATTCGACAATGTCTATTAAACATGTAAATCATTACTCGGTATGTAAACTATTCTTCAAATAGTAAAAAAAAAATGTAAACTACCACCGCTTACTTCAATTCATTTTGGATCTAACTGAAATATAAAGTAATCTGCCATTAACAAAAAAGTCCCACTATTTTTCTTTCCCTCCCACTTTTTTAAGCCGAAGCTACCTTTCTAGTATTTATAATTCCTAATGATTTCATGTTGTTTACTATCTTCCGTGGAAATCGTCACTGTCTTTTTTGAATAGGTTGTGAAAGACTTATCAGGAATGACTTTATTCTCCAGAGTGTATCTTGTAAATTGTTTCATTTACATTGGGGTGAGGTGTTATCTGGCTGAGCAATGCAAATGCTCCGTCTCTCTTTTATTCTCGACTTCCGTTTGTAAATTTCCCCAGGGGATGTCTTCTTCCCATTGGACCTCACAAAATTTGTTGATGTTAAGGCTTGCAAAGATATCCGCCTCCACCACCGCGGGTCATTCAGTTGCGAATACATCGGAATTGCAAAAATACCAAAATAGTTTATGTTTAAACGTCTATTTTTTTCTATGAATAATTCTGAATAAAACTCAAAAGAATAGTCAATAGTCTTAACTAAAAAGATAAGGAAAAATTCTGCAATGGGAAAAGTCTATTAATCCTTTTAATCCAAAAAAAGCATAAAAATAATTACTGCAAATAAATATAATTTATATTTAAAAGGATCACGTAATCAGTAAAGAAATCTGCTAATATACGAGTCATTTGCCAAACTCTGTGTTAATCAACATTTGTTAATTCATAATTTTTGTTGATAATTAATAAATGAAAATGAAATTAAAGAAATGAATTAAGAGAGTTTTAGTTTCATATTTGATATTTAAAATTGTGTACATTTAGCCCCTTTGAATTTAGGAAATGTTTTCACTGTGTCTTTGTTGACAAACTGTTTTCTTCCAGGTTTATCAGCAAATTCTACGTTTTCCAATCAGATCACGTACGAAATAGCTTCCAACTGAATTCTGATAAATCATCTTGGATATCTACTAATAATAAAGTGATTTCGTTTTAGCAGCTACGAATCAATAGTTTGTTTTTTTCTTTGCAATTTTTAAATCTGCTTCAGATTATTCATAAAAAAAGTGCATTTTTTTTTCGCAAAAAATTAAAGCGAAAAGGCGACAAAAACTCCCATAGAAAATCCTTGCAAATTAAACAACGTGGTTTTATCTATGCCTTAAAACAATCATACTATTAATAGACAAAAAACGAAAGTACGTTTGTTTGTCATCAAAGCGGAGAGAGTCGGAGAGAGAATATTTTAAAGTGTATTTTTAATTTTAAAAATACACTAACAAATGTCTTTTTGAAAAGAAAAAATTAGTTGATTTAATGTTGGTGCGTTGTTCAATATTTACTTAAAATTTTACACAAAAAAAAAAAAAATTTTTAATTGTTTTAAATTCAATCCAAAAATTTTAATTCAAAAACAAGTAAAAAAAAGAATACTTAAGTATAAACAAATTATTATAAACGTTTGCATTCATTCATTTAGTGAATAATAAAAAAAATGAACTAGAAATAATTCTTACGCCCCTGTAAGGCATTGTGGGGCACTCTCTCATAGGCTCAATTAGGAGGGCCTATTATTTAGGGCAGGAGGTTAACTTATTTCGCCGAAAGTGCCAGGAAAGCATGTTGATATTAAAAAATCAAGAATCGTATAACGATGGTCTTTCGGTCAGCGCTGTAATGCTATATAATTGCCATAGCACAAGTTCAGCAAATAAATATAAGAAGAATTCCAGTATTGGTTAAGGTAAATGTTTAAAAATAGATTATTATTTTTAAATTATTTGGAAAAAATTTTATAATTAAAGAATTTTTCCAAATAGTTTCGACAAAGTGTTTGCTTGTTCTGGACAAAAAGAAGATTTATCAAAATTAGAATCAAAATCTTGGTAGAAGATAAATTAAAGCGCTATTGAAAACATTTTTAAAATAAATAGGGTAAAGGCACCAGTTGTGGATCGGTCTAAGCATAAACTTGGTTTTCACCACGAGAAATAGCTAAATAATTTTCAGTTTTGCATTTATTCCTTTATTAAGCTCATATAATTGACATTGTATTACCTCAGTTCGATAAAAAAAATATTTACTGCATTTTCAGTGTCTTCATTTGTATTGTGACGTTTGATCCACAATTGGACCCCACGAACCGCTGAATTTCCGCCAGAACAAAAGGCTACAGAAATTCCCGCAAACATGGCCAGAGGCAGAAAACACTATGCTTTATTTTTTCCTGGTTATATTAAACCTTATACTATCATACATACATTAATTCTGACGTATATCCATTCTATAATAACTACAAATAACTTTCAGGCTAACTCGCCTTATTTTCTTTTGAAATTCTGACAAATTAGTTAACAAATTCACAGGATGGCTCCACTTGAAACTCCAAACAAACTGTAATACCAAAACGATGCTCATGAAGGGATCGAGATTCTATATATCTGAGCCATCTGTTGATATATGTGGTAATTAAGACGGTAAACGAGTTGATCCGCAATTTATTCCCTTACCCTATATCTAGGTAGGTGACAAAACTAAAATTTCTAAAATGATTCCAAAGTTTTAGAATTTTATGAATGGTTTGGGGTTATTTACGTTATTTTGAAGGTCTTGATAATAAATGACAAAATCTGTTAAGTAGAATTTGTATTGAATGTACAAATTTCGAATGCAGCAGGGTTTATTTTGTTTCTTTTAAAAAATGAGCTTAAAAACACAAGATCTTTTTCAATCTTGTGTTTTTGAAAAATAACACGGTATTTCAAAAATGTAGTATTTGTTTTACTTCCGTGAATATTTCACGGGTTGCAACTAGTGGGAATTAATCGTTTTACCTAATCTATTGCTTGATTCAAATTGTTTGATTTGTTTGATAAAAATTAATTAGCTTCAGATAATTTAAGGAAATAATTCGGATTTCCTTTTTTTATTTAAAAAGAATAAAAGAAAATTGTCACTGTTTGTAGTCAGCAGATGATGGAATTGGAAAGTAAATATAGGCTTAAATAAAACAAACAAACAAAGAAAAATAAGAAAGAAATTTAGGACATTATATTTTTAGGAGCCTTTAAATTCTTTCGGGATCTTCTTTTTATGTTTTTAAGGGCAGAGCACAAGTATAATTCTCGTTGAAAATAATAATTTTCTTTCCAAAAATACTAATAATAAAACCAGTAAGTTTTTATCCCTCTTTCAAAATCTTTTGATGAATTGAAAGGACCTTCTTGAAATGACGATGACTAACTTGTGGATTCGAAAAATATTCCATGTGGAGAAATTTATTTGTAGATGTAAAAAAAATTCATTAAACTTTATTCATTTATTCATTCGCTACTATAAATAATGAGTGGGCCCGGTAGCTGAGTGGGTATGGGTGTTTGGCTGCTGGTTGGAGAAGGAGGGTTCGATTCCCGGCCTCGGCGGAGGCCGGGAATTTTAACATGCTCCTTCTCCTCCAAACGGGTCCTAGGGCCTACCCAGCCCTCTGTAGAATGGGTACCGGGTTACTTTCCCGGGAGTTAAAGGTGGGCGAGTGTCGGGCCGACCCCCCGTCCTCATCTTCGTCCCATAGGTTACGATCACTGGAGCCTACCCTCAGCGGCCTGATCGCGCCTTTAATTATAAATAATGATTTTTTTTTTATTTATATCCAACAATTTTTGAACCGTAATCGTGTTTTTCTTTCATTTTTTTGAAAGTGCTTTATTTAATTAAATAAAGTTGATTTTTTTCTGACTTATTTACAAATATTCTGATTGTTTCATCAAGTTTTTGTATTGCCGTGCCGGCGTGGCCGAACGGTCTCGACCGCGGTCTGCCGTACGGCCAGTATGCCGGTATCCGGGTTCGAATCCCGGTCGTGGCATGGACGTTTCTTTCTTCTTCTGTTTCTCTTTCGTCCGTTCCTGCGGGTATCATTTGATGCTGCCTCCTATGGCGTACCCTGGGCAACGATTCGTCGGTTAAAGGCATCATATCTCGCCCCTTTTTGTTGGCCTAAAGAAAGACGATCAGTCTAAGAGCCCGGGCATTTGTAAAAAAAAAAAAAAAGTTTTTGTAAGCTAAAAGTATCAATGAAAATTGCTTGTATTCGGGAAATTATTATTGTAATATCCGAAAACACGGATAAAACACGGATAAAAAAAATAAATTATGAAAAATAAGTTTTAATTCCTCTTTGATGTTTAATTTCAGTATTTTTTTTATTGTTTCTCCATTGTCGTTTCAATTTCAATAGCCTCAAAGAAAAATGAATTTTCACAAAGCCATCATGAGCGATGGAAGCTGGCATTTCTAAAGAAAGCCATGACCTTCAAACAAAACTGGACACTCTCAGATTGTTACCTTGATTACCAGAATAATTTCTTGTAAACCTGAATTGTAATAAGAAGAAAATGTCAACATACAAGCAAAAAAAAGCAAAAACTTCTACAATTCCCGAGCTACCATTAAATGACTCGTGGCTCATTCACGCCGAATAAATCTCTGAACAAATTCCTTTGAACAATGTTTTCTTGTATTTATAAAGATTATTTCCTTATTTTTAGTTTGTGATATCAAATTTAATTCTTTAATAATATTTAGAATTTTGAAACAATAAACTTATTTCTTGAAAATAAAATAATTTTTCTAAATTGTGATAATTTTTCAAAGTCGTATAGCTTTCTTTAGCTTTTTTTTAATTTATGTATCACAATTAGATTGATCTTTTCACAAACTCATTATTAATTAAATTCAGAAATGTTACTGTTATTTTCTTATGATTATTGTATTGATCAGCTAGTTCATATTTTCCAGTGTCCTAATAATTCTTTTGATTTAGGCGAAAAGGAGAATAGCGATCTTTAAGTTTCTTGCTTTTTTTTTCCTCCTAAGAATAAATATAGATAAAAAAAAATATTCTTGCAAAGTTTCTTTCCATCATCTTTAACGAAGACCGGACTTTCAGCAGCCTTTAAAGCCTTAAAAAAATAAATAAATCAGATACTCAACATGACATGTGAAATTCCTGCGATTTACATTTCTTTGATGCAATTCACTGCAAAAATCTTTGGTAAATAAAATCTGCCTCATTTAAAAAACAAAGCAGCAAAAAAAGACAAGTTTCAAAATATTGAAATAGTTAGTAGGGAAGATACTATAGGGGACACAGAGTAGAAGGACGCCAAAGATTAGGTAACATTAAGTGTTTTTCTTTCAATTTTGATAACAACGTTTTGAGTTCTTTTTTTAAGTAACAGTAGAAATTGATGTTGTTTATTTGCATTGAATTCACAATTTTGGCTTTAGAAGCCTTTGAAACATTTATTTATTTTTAAAACTTCCGATATTATTGTTCCATTGATAGGAACTGTGTGGTTTCTTTATTAAAACATCTAATTTGTTTTCGGTAAGAATACTTCTCTTTACTTTTCTCTTCGAAGAATGTCTCATTTTGTATTCAATCCTTTCAATTGGCTTTCTTTTTATGCTATTAGAGCTAAGCGAACAAACAAAGAGTATTTGTCAAATCCAATAGCATATTCCCGTATTATTAATTTTCAGAAAGATTTCTAATGTTTCATTTCTATTGAGACGTAATTTCATAATCTTTTTTAATATCCGATGCTAAATGTAGCTCCAAAAATACAAAATAACATACATCGGAGACTTTAAAAAATTAGTTAGAACAAAGTCTTGGAAATAAATTTTAACTCGAAATAGGCATGTCCTTCTGTCTTCCAGGATATTAGGCGTCGCATCGTTAGAAACAAAAAGAGATATTAAAAGGATGATCCAATTGATTTTGGTACACATTGGAGTCTATAATGAAGGCTCGCAATGATAACAAGAGCATTATTTAGCTATGACAAACAGCCGTAATTAATAACATTTTATTCAATGGGAGCTCCTATTCACTTTCGTAAAAAATGTGGCTCTTAAATAACTTTAAAGTTGAGTGTGTTTTGAAATGCCAGTATTTGGATCTTGTCCTATAGACATTCGAAACATGTATTCCAAATATACTTTGTTTGCTTTCTGCATTTGGCAAGAATTTGTACATAACTTTCTAAGGAGCTATCCGATAACTCCTTAATTCCTAATACAAAACCTACGGTAGTTGGCAGATTAGTAAATAAAATGATTAGTCAATGGTTTAAGTCATTAAAGAGTAGATTCAAATAGTTTAAATCGAAATCTGTTTTATTATTAACTTTAATATCTATGATCTTCGATGTTTTAAATGTTCTATTTTCGCCTATTCATCTTAATATCTTCAAACATCAACAACATGAAAAAGTATCAGCAGAATTTAATAAAGTCCGCTATTTGGAAGCAGGATTTATCTGTGGCATCTTTCGAATCCAAGTCCTATCTAGTGTCAGTTTTCGGTATAGGTGTATTTCAGTAATCTTTGGATGTTTGCCAAAATCCCATAAGTTTTGAGATTCCAGTGCTCCCTATCGTAAGTAATGGAAAAGCCCTTTCTTTGGCGTTAAAATTCCATTATTAAACCGCAAATTCATTTGTAATTCAAGAGATGAATTTTAATAATAGAGTAGATGCTTGACTTAGCCATCCTCAGAAATCTCGTACGGGGAAAGAAAAAAACCAAGTGGATTTTCCCACAGGAAACCAGCAAAAAGAAAGGCATATGTAGAGATAACAAGCCCCGTTTACAAAAGCTAGACATTTGTTTTTTAAAGATATTCAAAAAAAATAAACACTGCATATTTCTGAAAAAAAAGTCTGATATTTGGAATGATTCCATCGTTCGGCAAACAACGTAATTTAAATAATAGTTATTCATTAAATACTATTTTCTTTAGAACTAAATTGACTGTTTTTAATTCATTAAATAAAATCTCATAATTTCTCATAGATTTTATGAATATTTTTTAAATTTGGAATACAAAAATTCAACTAATACAAATCACAGCAATAGAGATAATCCAAATAACTTCATATATAACTTCTTTACTCCATTGCAATATTTACTTCAGCCATGTTGCTAAACTTCTTCAGGCATAACACAGAAATGAAATTGATTTTTAATAAAGGATAAATAATGATGGAAAAAATAAATATCGGCTTGAAGTAGCGAACTTAAGCATTTCTGACCAATTACTATGTATCGTTGAAAGTTACAAATTATTGGGGATAAATAAGCGCTTTCTTTTTTAATACTTGTTTTTAATTTCAATATATAGAATTGATTTACAGTAGACTATATGAGAAATTAGCGTTTAATTAAGAAAATGAAGAATTAATAATTAATTGGGATTTTGTTAACAAAACTGTATAAGGAATTTTTAAAAGTTTTCGATCAACTTTTACTTAAATCTTGAAACTGTTTCTACTTTCTTTGAAGCAAAAAGCAAAAACTAATAAACTAATACACTATAACTAAGGAAAAATACATTAATATACTATAACTTAAACGTAAAGGATTTATGGAAATTATTTAAATTTGGTTTTACTCGTCTATGAAGGAAGGAGTTGAGTCGATATTTCGGCTAGGTTCCTTGAGCCTTCGTCAGGAGTTGAGTGTCACATGGAGTTAAACGGTGTTGATCTGTCAATGTACCGGAGAAGTTCATTCCGTGGTCTCCTCCTCCTACGAGACATATGATTAAGTAGATCCAGTTATCTTGGCCCACTCCTCCTTCAGATGCAAGTTATGATTAAAATGGGTTTTATTAGGTAAAAGTAAATATTAAATATTTTTAACATTTACTTGACAAAATTGTATTGTACTGTAGTTAATAATTAAATTCGAATTCCAATTAATACCTCGAAAATATATCTATTACATCTAGTTTCATTATTTACTTTGAAAAGCGAAATGCCATTTATTTAATTGTTTCTTTTATGTATTCTTTAAGTATATTGCTTTTGTTAATACTATCTATTTATAGTACTGCCATAAGATATCGACATTTACTTGACACATACGTAAACTGATATAACGACATTACTCAAAAAACTGTTTAAATTTATTCGAAGTACCTGAAAAACATGAATTTCTGTTAGGACAGAAATTTTAAATGATTAATTTTTTTAATAAAGTTGAAAATGAATAAAATAATAGGAAAAGCATTTTGTATTTCTTCAATTTGGTATCTGAATAAATACAAAATCATCTGTACGATTACTGCAATTTCCCATTATAGTTTTGTAGAGAAATTAAAGAAAACCATTTCAGCAGCATCTGATTTGAAATCAAAGTTAATGAAAGACAGTTTTGTTTTGTTCCCTTTAATCAAATCTCAGTATAAACTGGAAATATTGATTACAAAATAGAAATTGTACTAAGTATATAATTGAAGCACACTTAATTAGAGTTAAGAGATTTTTCGAAAAGTAAGCTGAAAAATATACTTTAAAACGCTATATCCAAACTAAATGTTCTAAAGAAAACAATTGTATTTCCGGAAAGTTGTCTACATTTTCATCCTCTAGGAAGTAGATATTATTATTGTAATTAGATTCTAAACGCAAAGAAATCTTTTTAAATTAATTTTATTTCTAATGCAAGTGTCTGACCGATAATTAACTTGGATTAGTGTGATATAGTTAATTACCAAATATCTCTCTTCAATTTAATCTTTAGCATGCGAATTATGTTAAACAGACAGACAGACGGAGATGACGAAGCTATTACATACATTTGCTATAATTATTTCAAATCTCCTCGTTAAAAACTCGTAAAATGAAGTTTCATGAAGTTCATCTAAGAGCTCTATTTCTAAACCAGAAAAGCTTATCCTCCAAAGGGAATAGTTCAGATTAAAGAGATTAGATTAACCCTCGTGGAATCTAAAAGAAAGTAGTTATCGATTGAACAGATAATTAGTATTGTAGGAGATATCCCACAGGACGCTAATCTCACAGGATACTTGATTATTTTTCTATCTTTTTTTACCTAAGTGGTTAGAAGAAATAAGATTTTGGGATGTGTTTTGAAGTTAAAGTTGATACAACGGAAACTAGTGAAATTCCCTGAATATCTTTAATATCGTAGGATTTAATTTTCAATGCAACATATTGACATTGAACTAAAATGAATAAATAATTAAGTTTCCATTGATTTTTTTTTTGCACAAAAACAAACAAACAAATAAACAAGATTTCGAACTTTTTTTTTAGGTTAGAGATTAAAAAAAATATATCCAACAAATAATAAATTAGTTCTATTTGTATTTTGTTTCATTTCTGACTTTTGCACGAAAGATTCAGAATTGTTTTTTATTCCCCATTTATAAATTTAAATGCAATTCTAAGTTGAGTGATTTCAAGTATCCATCCCTCCGTAACTCACACACTGTACACCTTAGAAATTTGCAATTTTAGACTTATGTTTAGATTATTAGAAGTATTATTAATTCTGATATTTATCCCACAAATAGAAAAGGAGCTACGGACAAAGACTGTCAACATACGTTACAGTTAATTTTCAATAACTAAAATAAACAAATAGTAGGCCTACTTATTTAATAAATAGTAAATTGTTACCAACGTAATGTGCCTGTGGATTTCCACAGAAATAGACCCACAGGGACCAAAACTACAACTCAGGAATCACTAAAATCTTTGTCTTTTAACACCACAAAGAATGAGAAACTGCTTTGGAATTTTTACTCTTCTGATACAATCTACCCAGATCTTAAAGCAGGGACATTTAACGATTTAACGCCAACTCTATTTTGTTTACTCTTTTAATATCTGTAAACTCTTTTTAATTAAAATATTCAAAGGGGCTTTACTTTCAAAGTTTATTTGCAGAACTTACTTTTTTTTTACACTTAAATTATTTTTTAAATAACGGATTTAAAATCCTCAATAAAGATGTCAATTTCCGCCATTGAGATTTATATTCATTTGGATCGATTCGTACTGATTGAATCCCAAACGACACTGGAATCCCTCCTAGAACCCTGTCTTTAATGTTTTTTTTTTGTTTTGTTTTTTGTTACGCTCCTTTATTATTTAGGTTAAGCCATGCCGGTGTTATTAAAGTTACACTGACAGCACCTTCCTACCCATTACAGAAAATCCTTATATTTACAGGAAAAATTTATCGCAATATTAGAAAAGAGATGCCCGTTTTTGTTCGTTTTGTTATTCTTGTATTCAGATCCTAAAAAGGCGAATTTAACTTGTCCGTCTTCCAAACGAATAATAAATAAACTGGTTTACGTTTTCTAATCCAAACTAAAGTTTTTCTTTTATTTGCAAGTCGAAAATCCTTATTTCTTAACGTCCAAAAATAAACAATAAGAAAACAATAGAATATTAAGAATCTCCTTCTATAAAAAAAAGGATTCCCCCCCCCCCAATAGATTAATTTTTTTTCACTTCATTTTTTAGAAGTTGATGATAACTTTTCAGAGTCACTGATTTAATTGAAATTACTTCAAGAGTTATTCTTAATATCTTTTTCTGTGGTAACAGTTTTCCAATAAGTTCCAATTACTTCCATTTTTTTTTAATGTCTTATTTTCATAGCCTTTCGGATGACTAACTTTCAACTGTGAATTTTCATTTTCCCACTTTCTTTATAAAGACTTAATTGGATTTTTTTATTAGGATTATCTCCTAAAATAATTGGATGGTTTTGTGGAAATTGCTTTCTAATTGAAGTTTTATTTAAGCCGTTTTGTGGTTAAAACAAAGAATCAATAGCTTATGCAATTTTTTTTTTCCCTGCAAGCTAACAACCTTTTAATTTTACGGTAGCTTGATTATCCTGACGATGTTGCTTTGGCGTGATATAAAGTTACGAGGAAATATAAGAATTTGAAACTTCGTCAAAAAATAAAAAAGAAAATTACGATTCCACCACTGCCTTTCCGTCTTCCAGGATGATTTAGACCAGAAAAAAAATTAATCAACTGAACTCAGACTTCACAGCTCTAAAAATAACATTAAAACTGCTGACAATCTTTGTAACATCTCTTATATTCTTCTTATCCAGAGGCACCAATCTTCATACTACTTTATACTCTGAAATGGTTAAAATAGTGTTTTATAATCATTTTGCTTACTACACAATATACTAGCACGAATTTAATAATTACTTGAACCCAATGGCTGATAGTACATTGGCGCTGGACTAAGGGCTGAAGGAACTGGTTCAAATCCCGACGGACATGGCGATTTTTCCTGGACATTTCTCCTGCAGAAGGATCCTAGGATTCCCCTATCCTCTATAAAATGGAACTGGGTCTGATTCCTGTTCGTTGAGAATCGTTAGGACCTATACCTCTAATGCCCAGATGAAGTCTTTCAAGGCCATTAAATGACTTCCATTCTTTTAACTAATGATTTTCTTCAAGAATCAAACATAAGCTTTACCAATCATAAGATGAGAACATGTCCAATGAAAACAAGGGATTCAGTGGAATAATAACCTCTACTAAGTGATTTCTATTACACGAATGAATTGATACGTGTGGACAGAACTAGAGCAAAATTTTAAACAACATTAGGAGAACATTTCCTTTCAAGACTCATCTTTTCTGCTTGACTTTCTTCTTTAAGAGAAGCTAACGGAAAATCTTTTCCTTAGAAAGCAATTTACTTCAGTTCTTTGTTACTTTTAATTGGACTGCCTTTAATAACGAACTGCAGTACAACTGTACTTGTAAGGATGATTGATGAAAAATAAAGTTCTTTTCGTCTTTGCTGCTTTTATTGCGTTTGATAAGAATTGTGTCGCCCGTGGCTTCATAGCTTTTCAAACCTTTTTATTGCTTGTAAATTATATTACTATATTGTGAATGAGTAATGTTTTGTAAGAGTTATATTAAACGAGAAAGGAATTTCACAACATTGTCCAAAAACCTAATTAACAAAATGAACTGAAATTGTAAATTTAAATCTAAAATACAATTTCATTAAAAATTTCGATTAAAGCAAATTAAAAATCACATTTTGAATGGGTAATATAAAAACTTTTTTTATTCTCTTTTTCAGATCATTAGCTACATGTAAAATATACAGACTTTCACGATGTTACATCAGAATAACAATGAATAACATTGAAGTAACATAAATAATTGTATAGCTGAGATAAAACAAATTCTATTGTTATTAAAATGCTTCGAAAAAGTTTAGATCTTTTCTTAATTTGTTTGTATTACGAGAATGCTCTGTCTAAAATGTCTAAAGTCCCTATGTTTGCGATTTATAACAGAAAATTAATTGTACATTAGGCTTATACTTCAAAAAATAGCTTAAATGACTTTTATTTAATTCTCAGATTTGGAAACAGCTTGACAATGCTTTTTTGTTTTCAGAATGAATGACCAACCGATAATAAAACAAATATTTACTATGAAATTCACCGAGGCTTAGAAATAGTTGATAGTGATACATTCCTAGAACATAACTGATTAAAATCTTGATGGGATTTTTTTTCTTTGAAAACAGATAGTTAAGAGATCTATTGAATTTCTATACGGTGCACCCACAACGATTAGAGACTACAAAATTAGCTTAGGTATTTTTTTTAACTTTCGGAGTAAGATGTTACGAAGAATAAAATGTATTTGAAAAATAAAGCTAGATGGGAATTTAATTTATAATAATATCTTCAAAACCGTATCAGCAAATGAAGTAGACAAATATAGCTTTTGACTTTCAGCAAACAATCAAAGTAAACGTACAGAAATATTAGTTTGAATAAATCTATCCAAATGATTTAGATGTAAATTAATTCAATATTACATTTTGACAAGGTGATATTTATTTACATGAAAAGCTAGTTAAAAATCATAATGATCTGATTTTAACTGTCTCGGAGTTTGCTTGCTCAATTTGATGCATTTTCTTCAGTCTTATGATTTACATTAAACAACACATCTATGTCTATGCATCTATACATATATTATAAAAATCAAAGTTTGTATGTTGTTTGTTCTCTGTACAATTTTACTGATCGGAACCAAGTTTCGCATAGATACTCTCTATGTAGGGTACCTTGGAACCCCGTTAACCACTCCCAAGGGGATAAAAAGGGATGAAATCTCTGAGATAGTACCACATAATGGGCCTGGTGGCGACAATGGAAATGGTGGCGACATAATTACACAAATATTTTTCTGCAACAATTGGAAAATTGGGAAAGGTTTGACATGGTAGAAGGGAAGAATCAGGACTCCCACCCCCTCCCCGGGCAATGCCGGGTATTTTAAACTAGTTATTAATAACTGTGAGACCAAGTATTAGTCAAGCCATTGAAAATAGTAAATGTCCAAGGAATAATAACTGATTCTAGGAATGGAGGGATTTAATAGTACTTACAAGTAAAGGACACGATAGCGTCACCGGAGTTGCCGGTTCAGATCATGTGCAGTCGAAAGATCTTCCATAACTAAGCCAACCAGCAAAATTGTAGCGGCAGACAGCCACGGGTATAGGAGCTATGAGGGGTCAAAGTTAACATGGTGACCTATGGGAAATCACTTATAAGTCACTGCAAGAGGCTTATAAATAGCCTGCAACCTTAGATAAGGATGAGACAGACACAATAAGCAGATATTGATTGGAAAATAAGCAGGAAATTGTTATTGATGACCTTCAAATAAGATACAATCGATGTGAAGTTCAGAGAACAGGGCGTGCGAAAGGCAGATACTCTGTTTCACAGCACATTTAAGGAAAAACATTAAACACAACACAAAAACACATAACAAGAAAAAGTGTGAGGAAAGTGTAAGAAGGTAAGTGCGAGAGAAGGAGAGAGATGTGGAGTGGCAAAGAGAAAAAAGAGAAGTGAGAGGCAGCAGAAAGAGCTGCTCTGCATATCTCCGGCAGGCTGACCTGTTCTCGGACTTGACCGTCTCCTCCTCCTCTCCTGCTGGCTGTCTTCCTGGCAAACTCTGCCAGTGAACTCCCCCTGGGACAAGCTTTCAGGAAAGGTGCCACTTGCCCGGCAGTTCCGGTGATGCCTTTTGCTCGCCCTGTTCTCTGAACTTCACATCGATTGCATCTGATTTGAAGCTGATTTGAAGCAATAACAATTTTCCTGCTTATTTTCCAATCAATATCTGCTTACGGGCCTGTCTCATCCTTACCTAAGGTTGCAGGCTATTATAAGCCTCTTGCAGTGACTTATAAGTAACTTTGACCCTTCGTACCTCCTAAACCCTTGACTGTCTGCCGCTACAATTTTGCTGGTTAACTTAGTTATGGAAGATCTTACGAATGCACATGGTCTGAACCGGCAACTCCAGTGACGCTATCGTGCCCTTTCCTTGTTAGCAATGCAGAAGGTGTTAGGTGGAAAATGTAGAAAATGATCTTGAAGGATTTGAGAATCTACTTTTATCAATGTAATTCATATAAAATTCAATCTCACACCCTATCCTGCTGCAAATGAAAACTCCTACTAATCGCAACAGGTACAGGACAGGTGAATGAAGAAGAAATCTAAATAAAAATAACCGAAAAGAAGAACCAGCAGTATTTAAAAACTTCTGATAACAAAAGCATGTTTTACGTCACTCCAATTTCAAAAGTAAGGATACGAAACCATTGTCACACGAAGGAAGTGGATAAACTATTTAAAGCAACAATGATGCCAAAGAAGTTGCACAAAAAAATAAAATCAAGAACAGCTTTAACAAAATCAGAGGAAGAAAAATATTTCTTATCTTTTTACAATATTTATATTCGTTTATTCTAATTATTATACCCTTACAGTACTCACAAAATAAAAATTCGTTACAATCTACTTATTATCAATTGTTTTATCTAAAAACTATTATTTTAATTGTAAAGATGACCTGAGTTTTATATTACGTACATTAACTTTCCCTGCTCAAGAGAGAAATTTTTTTGTTTAGATTTTTCATTAATACGTTGAAAATTAAGTCGGCCCGCTATTTCAGAAAGCACGCTTTCCATTTTATATCTGTAAAACTTTCTCTTATTAGATGACAATTTTTCTTATCTTTGTAGAAATAAGTTTTTCTTCTATGAACAAAAAATTCAAGAAATATCAGAAGCAAATTAACTGTATATGTTGCATCTCTTTTAATTTATTCTATTTGATCGATGCGAATTACTTTCGCTACAGTCTTCTTTTCGAATCCTTTCAGTAAGAGAATAAACAGTCTTTTAATAATACTTCATTATTATTATTAAGTCTGTTAATTAAAATGAATAAAACTTAATTAAGAGATTGAAATTCAAATTCCATTCATGTTAGTAAAATAAGTTCGCACTCAAGAGTCTAATAAATAGAAGACCACAGTAAAATTTAAAAGTAAGATTAGGTTGGGATTCCATTAGGTTGTAGAAAAGGAAATGCACGAAATTTACTCTACAGTTTCAATCCTCCACAGATTATCATCGTCAGAAGTTGGTATACATAAATAGTTGAGTATTGAAACGGGGTATGGTAAATTTCATGTATCCCTTTTATAACCTAGTGCAATTTCAATCTAATCTTACTCTGAATTTTCAGTTGTTCATTAATTTGTCAACGTAAGACAATTTGTTATTCATTAAAGCGAGGATTCTTTTTTTAATTAAGGGTCAGTTATTGAGACGACAAGGCATCCACTAATCAAGTGAAGACTAATTGATATTATGGTGACTTACATAAATTACTTTCATTATAATATCTTTAAAAAATTAAGTAAATTAGTAACTTTTAAAGGGATTATTTCAGAAAAATGTCTTATAATTTTTTGCAATTTCATTGGTTCCATACAAAAATAATTTTCAATCAATTGAAAGAAATTGAATTAATTCATCTTCATTTGCGAATAATGTTGGTTAGTCGGTTCTTTACGGGGAATTATTAGTCATCTAATGATGATGCTTGCATAACAATTCTCAGATTTCGGTTGGAATGCAATGATTTGCCCTGTTTAAGCAAAATGACGGATTGAAGCTTTCAAAAGTGTTTTTAAACCAGATGTTGATGGATTACCTTATCGTACATTTTGATCCATCCTCTCTAATTCATCTCGGATGATAAATATGAGCTTTTAGGAATTTGACACATCTTAAGGTATTTTTGAGATACTCAGAATTCCCTAGCCAAGTCATTTTTTTATATTTGCAATGGAATTAAAAAATTTGAAGTATCTAAAACTGTTTACTCGGAGTTTTTTTCCAAGTTAAATTAGAAGTTGGCTTATCTTGTTCCATCAACTGTTTAAACAATTTCTAAGTGGAAACAAATTTATAATTGCTACTAGAAAGAGGAAGATACTACATTGGAACATAATTCATACATAAAAAACAAATTAGAGGAGAAATCGGAATTGGCTGAACACTGTATGAATAAAAATCATTGTGTAAAAAATGAAATCAAAATTGTATGTATTGAAAAAGATTGTAAAACGAGAAAAACCATGGAAAGTCTACTAATTAGAAATACCAAAAAGATAAATATTAATAGAAATGAAGGTGTTAATGTAAACAAATTTATTGTGGAACTGGCCAAAGAGTTTAACAATATATGTATTTCAAATTGTAAAAATAAGGTGAAAATTAAAGAATTAGGAGAATAGCATTTGTAAGTATTGTTGTAACAATACAATTTCATGAATGTCTCATATCTGTATCGTTTTCCTCTACTTGTTTGTAACGTATTGTTGTTGTTTTTTAGGCTTTGAGAAAGAAAAGAAGTCATGTCTTTTCGAAAATTAAGAAATATTTATTTCAATAAATGTATGGTTTTATACGTTTATTTTTGTTTTATTTTGAAGATTTGAAGACTTTTCAATAGAAAGAGGAAGCTTTTCTGGGTATTATTTCCAGTTATTTATTAAAATATTTCTGTCAAATTTGGTCGTTCAGTACAGCTTTGTGATCAAGGCGGAGGCCTGCCTTGAAGCTGATACGTTTGAACCTGGGTTCGAATCCAGGAGTCGCCGTGTATGTGACTTTCTTTCTTCTGTGTTTCGTCACTTTCTGCGGGTATAATCTGAGCTGTCTGCTATGGTTTACCCTCGGCAACGATTCTTCGGCAGCGATTCTTCGGATGACTCACAATTCTCGCCCCTTGTAGTGGCCAAAGGCAGAAGTGCCAAGAGCCTGGGCTTACCAATTATAATAACAATTATAATAACAATAACAATTATACTACTACTACTACTAATAATAATAATAATCTATCTAGCTTGGCTTTTGGTTTTAAAATTGAGTCACTTTTTGTTAAATTCTCTCTGAACTTAGTAACCTTTTTCTAATTTTTTATGGTTGATTTGTTAGAGTAGATAAAAAGAAAAAAGTAAAGCAATAAATTTTGTTGAATATTTAGGTTTGGATCATGATCAAAATCAAAATAAACATGAGGTGATAACACAGGTACTGCCCTCAAAAAAATTAAAATCAGTTGTAAAAATAGCCTATGGAAAAATTATTAAGTATTTTGAAATATTTTGTGTTTTTCTTTTTCGTTTTTTTTCTTTATTTTGTTTCATCGGATATTTTTTCTGTACGATGTTTACATCTCTTTAATACAAAAAATAATCTCGTGATGATTTATCCACTTCGCTACAATTAACGGTGTTCAAACCGAGGGTCTCAAGCCAAAAGGTTCTATGTGCACTTTTGTTAAATTTTAGTTCTGTGTGCTAAACGGTTTATTTTGGCGACATCTGTCGTGTGCCAGAAGATTTTGTTTGAAAAACTAGTTCTAGCCTATCAGCTGATTATTCCAAAAGGTTCTATTTTCACTTCTTTTACTTCTTTGAGCTTTCTCTGTGCCGGAAAGTTCTACGGGCAAGAAAATGGCAAAACGCACATAGAACCTTTTGGCTTGAGACCCTCGAAATATTTTTCAGACGTTAACATATACATTCATTACCAAAGCAAAAGCGCGCCCAGAAGCAGCAGTTGAAATGGAATGAAACTTACCCAGGCAATGAGAATAATGATGCAAATAAGTGATTATAATGTGCAAATGTTCCGTTTATTCGGACAAAATACTACTAGTCAATAGCCCCTGTAATCATGCTGCCCCTAGCGTGGATACATGCGGCGGTAAGGCTCCGAATGGAGCCCTGGAGACGTCGAACGCTATCCTGAAGAAAAGCCTCCCATAGCTATTGCAATTGCCGCTCCAGATCGCTCATAGATCTCACACATGCTCAATGGGCGACAAATCAGGAGACCTGGCTGCCAAGAAAGGGTGTCGACATCACGGCGGCAGTCAAGGGGAACCCGTGCTGTAAATCGGCGGGCATTTTCTTATTGGAAAAGGGAGCGCTGTAGCCGTTCCATGAAGGGAAGCACATGAGACCGCAGAAATTTCTGAGCGTATCATTGCGCCGTTAATGTTCCTCTGATCAATTTCAGCGGAGATCAAGAAAACAGCGGAGATGGCTTCCCACCAGTAATGGCGGTGAGTAAACAATAAATTTGTTCGCTACCTAGTGCTTCTACGTACTCGAGTACAGTGGTTAGCCGAGTACAAAAACCTGGATTCCACCTAACACGATTCATTGCCAGTTCACAGCCGTCATGCCATCCGCTCACTATACTGCTGACCATGTGATGGTAAAGGCAAACAGCGTAAGGGGCGCATAGAATGTAAATCTCGTTCTAAAAGTGCCCTCGCAATCCTGCAGGTAGAAAGGGGTTTATAGTGATGCCGCTACATCTCTGGTGGACCGAGGCACCCTTAGAGAAGTTCGCGGTTGTGGGACAATAGCACGATCCTCCTCTGACTTTTCTGCCTAGGTCTCAGTGGTTTCCTTGAGCGTGTGTATTCGCTCACGTCTCCACTGCTCCCAATACCGTCGCAAAGTACAGTCGAGACAGTCCAATGCAGGGCCGGCGTGGGGGGGGGGGGAGGGGGGCGGCCGCCCAAGGCCCGGGGGGGGGGGGGGGGGGGGCGCCTGGTGAGAAGAAAGAGGATAAAATAGGATCGTTGCTTTTTTTTTGGTTGTTAAGGTAAGATTTCCTTTTTTTTTTATTGCTAAAATAGGATTGGCAAGGATCGCAAAATTCATCTCGCCCGAGGTCCCGCACCCTCCTAGCGCCGGCTCTGTCCAATGGGTGACCGAACGACCAGCCTATCATCCGTCTTTCTTAAACTCTATCAGTTGTTCAAATTTGCGTCGAATGCGTCATCGAGGTATTTTGAGGACTGCTTGTAAAGGCTCTCTCTCGAAACTAGTCGTGTATTTCTTACATTTATTAAAATTGTGTATTACATTTAAGCAGGTGTATGGCTCACTTTAATGCTACTTTATTTAATCTTATTTAACGTTGTTAGAATATTATTTATGTTAACTTTTTCTACAATGATAGAAAAGATCAATGAAATTCCTTAATTATGTTCTCTTTGGATTTTCTTTTTAATGTTATCTATATCTTTGAAATTACGTAAGACTTTTATGTTACGGAAACATATTCACTCAAGATAAACAAAACAATTAACGTGCCGTGGAAAATTTTTAAAAGGAAAGAAAACAAGAGCAGCACTTGAGTAAACAAAAGTAAAAGAAATCGCCTTTCTGATTCGTTTATGGAGAGGGAATTGGGAACGGCCGTTTCGTCTTTCTGCGGACTCATCAGCCCAAACCTCGCCCTCCCCGATAAAGGAATCAGAAAGGTGAGATCCCTATGGTGAAGGCCACCGCCAACCGGGCAGTGACCTCCCAAACAAGAAAAGGCAAGAAAATTAAAGGGTACGTCGCTAGACGCTAACCCAAAGCCTTTTCCTAAACTCGTAGACAGAAAGGCATTAAATAAAAGGAACAGAAGGTTCAAAAAAGGATTTACAAGATAAACAAAACAATTAAAGTGCCGTGGAAAATTTTTAAAAGGAAAGAAAACAAGAGCAGCACTTGAGTAAACAAAAGTAAAGGAAATCGCCTTTCTGATTCGTTTATGGGGAGGGAATTGAGAACGGCCGTTTGGGCTGATGAGTCCGCAGAAGGACTCATATTCACTCAAGAATGGAAGAAGATTGGATTGACTACAAATATTTAAAAAAGTAATCAGAAAGTAAAGAATAATTAACTTCAGGAAGGATAATCGAATATCCTCAAGTTGTAGGAAAAGAAGAATGTGAACTTGAATTCTTAGAAAATTACCTTAAAAATCTGTTCTCTTAAATTACCATTCCACTAAAAATTAATTAAGAGGTGATGTACAATTAGCAGCTATTCTACCTTTTCGGCCTGAATTTACTCTATGAACTATTGGTAACCGATCAATAATATTTTGTTGAAAGGAGATCTCAAGTTATCCCTCTGCCTCTTTACTACTCTTTTCTATTCCATAATGACAAAATCCAAGGTAAAATTCCTCACTCTTCCACACAAAGATTTCTATTAAGTTTTTACGTTGAAAAATCATTCATAATTTATGTACATTTTAAAAATGAAATATGAAAATTATGAATTATTTAATTTAAAAGATTAAAGATTGCATTATTGCTTTGTAATTTATTGCAATTGAACTAAAATCAGAATGAGATAGTCTTAATTATGTTGACTTTGGATGACATATATCAATAGATGCATATTACATACTACCAGTGTTTGAGTAAATGAAAAAGATTGGAAAAAAAAAGTATACTTGTTATATAGGAGCTCATCTCTTTAAAGTAATATTTGAAAATTCAAAATAAGTGAAGCGTTTAACTCCCACTCTATTCAAAGAGTAAAACGTAAATTATCGTGAGAGATTTCAGAGCTCGAATAATTGAAAAGAACGAATAATAAGAAAAGAACGAATAATTTAAATTACGCTTTGTTGGGTTAAATATATAAAAAAAATCTGTAAAACTATCAGATAAACTTTCTTGTAATATGTAAATATCAAACTGAACTTTTTTTAACCTTATTTAGACAAACCAAAAAAACTTGAAAAGATATTGATTTTCTTTTTTAAAAATAGACATTTGCTTAAACATAGAGAATTTACAAAATAATACAGAGAACTACAGTTAATCTTATCACAAGGCTGATGAGTTTCGGATAATCAGCATTTTACTATATTTCATTTTTTAAAATTTCCACTTCAAAATTCTAGATAATTCTGCTCTCTTAATAGTTTTCTGTAAAATCGTTTTCTAGTAGGTCTATCATTAAGACAACTAAGTCACATTCACTTTACAAATTTCTCTTAGTTTTTTATTTCGTCGTTTTTCAAATTGATGTACCCAATTTCTTTGTTTTTAACTTCCTTAAGGCAACTTAGACTGTCGTGATTTGTAAGATTACGTTTTTTTTTCCTTTATTTGTACGAGTTGTTGCTAAAAATCAATAAAAAAAGTTGGATCTTTCAATTTCAAACATATTAAATTCACTATTCATTCATTCAAATTGTCTGAAGCAGAAACATAAATATATTTTTTCTATTTCAAGAGATTTTTCATAAATGATCAGAAAAATAGAATGGTAATTTTTTTTCATCGAGGTTCTATAAAATCAATTTCAAACTCTAAAGAAAACACAAAAAGCAACTTTTTTATGGGCTACAAAAATAACAAATCCAATCATCAATTGAAAGTATTACAAAGCAAGTTTACTTAGAAATAACAGCATCTCCGCTGGAGTGTGTTGCCAAGCAAATCAAAATGACAGTTTATCCGTGAAACTATAGAATAATTCAGAAGGAAAGGCATAATTTCAACACTGCGTTTAATTAAAAAATCCTTAAAGCATTAAAACTCAAAATTACAAGAAGAAAGCTGTAGGAATTTAAAACAAAAAATACTAACACATAAAAGGTCTTCCTGGTAGAAAAATAAGCCAGAAACCAAGGAATATAAAGTTAGAATGCGCCTTCGAAGTATCACTGCTTTGCTCCATAAAAGCCCTCATCCTTTGGGTGACCAGATTTTTCCGAAGTCCATCCGAAACAAGATAACTTTGAAAAAAAAAGAAAAAAAAAAAAAAAAGACACCATTTGACGGCAAAGGCACAAAAGAGAATACAAATAAGCCGTCAATTTGTAGAGAAAGAGTTAAGGAAGTCCACTTTTACAATAATCGAATATGCGTTAGCTGTTATCCGATGACTGTGAAGGCAAGCCTTAGTAAGTAATATCCTCTTATATGAGAAATTTTCCCATTCCGACTGCGAAAATTCCTCATAGAAGAATTTTTTTCTTATTATTATGGCCCACTTTCCTTCAGAACCAAGTTATGTAAACATATTAAACATTATTGAACGTATTTCTATTTTGATCCACAAAAATATCTCCATTTGTGTATGGATTGGTACTAGCAAAATTCACGTCAACTACATGCAAATATGGGACTATTTACCGAATCATGGACATTTTCCGGGCCATATACTGCAGCAGGACACTGCACTAAAAAACTGTCTGGTCACCCTACTCATCCTGCAAGTAGGGAACAGTCATACATGTTACATGGTTGTCTTGGAGTTTGATCATCAGAAACCTTTATAGAATTCAGGTTGAAAAGAATGAATTCCCAAGGCTTCCAAATAGTGCCACATATATAAAGAAGTTTTCGCTTTCTTGTGCGTTTAATGTAATAAAGGCCTTTTATTGTATTTTTATAACTGCTTGGTTCCTCGGCTGCCGTCCTTTGGAATAATGTTGATATAGATTTCTTTACTTATCATGACCTCCATATACTGTGCGTAGTTACGATGCTTCGCTCTAATTATCTCGTTTTCAGATGAATGAAAGTATTTATCTGATAATAAAATAAGAATTTCCTGAAACTTAAAGCTGAGGTTTCTTAAAATGGTAAAAATTTGTGTTTTTGTAAAATTTAAAATGGTAAAAATTTGTGTTTTTGTAAAAGAAAAAATAAGTTTTTAAAAATACTTTTAAAAAAAGTCATTAAAAAATAATAAAAATTGTAAAAATTCCATCCGCAGAATATTATTTTCCATCAAATTTTTCATTAAATTAATTTCATGAAAATTAATTAAATTCTCAAATCCGTTATTAACTCACCTATAACCAATTAATTTTAATGAAAATCAAGCATGCGCAAACAAAACCTTTGATACAATCTTACATGCCTTTAACTAATATTCCAAGGAAAATTTTATATAAGGGGCCATTCAAGAATTACGTAAGCATCCAAGGGTGGGGAGAAGGGATTCAAGCTTTGCTGATTTTTGCTGACAAGGGGGGAGGTGGGATGAGAGCAATGTTTACGTAAGACAGACAAACATGCACGGGTTAAAATTTTGATATAATTGACTGTTTTAATTGATTGCTGAGTGGCCTTTACTATTAATTATTTTACGTAAATTACGCAAATTTTACGTAAACACAAGGGGGAGGGGGGGGGCTAAAATGACTAAAAATGTGCTAAAGAAGTCACAAGACTCTTCTTTTATTACAGACAGGTTAATTTAAAGATAATTTGAAATGTTTCAAAACAAATATTTTCGCATATGGATATTCAACAAGTTTTGTAATATTTTTTAGTTTGGGAAATTTATGTATAAAACAAAACCCTCAGTATCACAATACAACAATCTTAAACTGAATATCCAAGTAAATATATTTAGATCGTAGATTTCTTTAAAAAAACTTTGGAAAATTCCCATATTCCCAGAATCTTTACTCAATTATCATAAAACAAAAATAATAGATAATAATTTTTCAATAAATATCAATATTATAGCAAGTGGATTGATTCATAAAAATTATTAAGTTTATTATTGAAATCCAACCATGTAATGTCTTAAAAGATATTTATTAATAATTCCAAGCGACCATAAATGATTGCAAAATAAGTTTTTCTTTTTCTTCATGAAGTCGTTGGCTGTGTCTAGGAAAATTAGGTCTTATGTTATTAATAAAAAGTTGCAAACTCATAAAAATTAAAACGAGTTTCATTTTCATGAGTTTTCAATGTTTATGTCGATCAACTGCCAGTGAAAGTAAATAAATCATTGAAGGAGGTTTTATAATATAAAACATTTCTAGCATTAAATGCAATCAGTTCAGTTGAATTGCTGATTTTCGAATATCCGTATTGTAGGATTCAAAACTAGTGTTTGACCAGAATACTTTCAGTTACTCAACGGAACTAGTATTTAAGATTTATCTGTCCTTTAAGGAGACTATACATTGGTAATTTTTGCTTTCTTGATGTAACTTATTATTTGTTCTTAAGTCGTTACTTGTTATTCAGATCTATATCAACCTCTCTCTTAATTTATCGTTAAAATTAGCATCTCAGTCACCTTCATCACAGAATAGGTTCAGTTTAAGGAATGACTTAAAATTTTAAAGTAATTTTTGTTCTATTCGTTTTTTCTTTTCGAAATATATGAGGGAGCACTAGACCAAACCTATAAAAGACTTAGCAAAAGGGTATAAAAAAGCACTTTCAACCTTTACAATTTTCAGATCTACATGAATTGTGTGCTTCATCTGAGGAATTTCAAGATCTTTAACAACATTCCATTACGTAGTACACAGACGTCTAACAACAGAGTATTTTTTTTTTTACACTACTTTGTTAAAAATAACAGAGGACGGTTGGAGTAATCAAGTAGAAAAGAATAAAATAGTGACGGTTTTATATCTGATATATTCATTACCAAATTTTAAAGCAAAGGAAGGAAGGAATGAAACAGGAATAACTTTTTCCACTCTCTTATCACAATTAATGATTAAATTTCAACAATCTGATTTGGACAGCTGAGAAGTTTTTCTGATTTTTTTAAATCACTTTTAATAAAGCTTTGTTTTAAAATATTAACGTACATCTACGTTTTCACAAATATATGTACAAGTAAATTTTCATGACCAAATTGGAAAAAAAAAAATTCCTTCACAAAAAGAATCCACTTTACAAAGTGGAGAATTGCTGAAAAAGTTAATGAATTTAAGTACATTGACAATGAATATTTGTATAGATTTCAATAAAACCAAATTAACAAAGTAAACAAACAAACAAAGAATATCAATATCTTCTCATTTATCTTTCCAATGATTCGCTTAAAAAGTTTCCTCAGTGAAACAGTTATATTAATAATCTTTGACATTTTTTTACGACACAGAATGTTTATATGTAAACCAATATTAGGTTTTTTGGTGCCATAGTTTTTAAAAGATTTTTTTTTGGGGGGGCCACAAATTTTTAAAATCTTATTTTTTACTTTTTGTTAACGTTCACTGTAACTTTGAAAATGCATTAAAAAGGAATACATATATATAAAATAAACATTACCAACCACACACTGCATTTTTTTATTTCAACTTTAATTTACCGCTAATTTACCGCTATTAAAAATATTAATGTGAATTTAACATTATATTTTCTGAGTCTAATAGAATTTAAAATTGTGGGAAACTGGATTTAAGATTTTCTTATAAGATGCAATAGGAACAAGAAAATTGTAATTCTATTTTTATTTATCGCTGTACTTGGATTTTTCGATTAAATCTTTCAGAAATACATCTGTACTTCTAAAAATACTTCTAAAAACTTATTAATTTCCTGAAAGATTGGGTTTCCTGATAATTTTCATCCTGGGGCTTTACTATCACTGTTTGGATATCTTAGGATTAGACGTTATATTGATTTTTACTAAAGCGTAAATAAAGAACATATATAATCATCTATTTTTTTTATTAGAAAATGAAGTCTGAACTAAAGCTTTCTGAGGATTAAGGTTTGCTGGTGTCCCATCATCTTCCGCAGGAACTAGAAACGGAGAAACGGATGTTGGGAACAGAAAAGTCAGGAGATGAACCATTCTCCTCTCCCACGATTCTTTGAATCCAGGGGGAGAAGAAAGCGTTCATACATATTTAAAAGAAAACCCTTTTCTTCGCCATTCCGGAGGCGTGGTTTTCGCAAGGCCTTCATAGAAATCAAAAATTCAGTTCTTCTTCAATCTTATTTTATCGATTTGCGTCTTCACATCTGACTTTTCGAAAATGAGAAATTCCATTTTTTATTAGATAGTCCGTATTTCATGAGATTTGAATCTCCTGAGACTGCCATGTTTATTGTTTTCAATCAGCTTCTAAATAAAGGCAGGGAATCAATATTTGTTGAGGATTTTTGTTTCGGTTGAATCACATATTTTGATTCTGGACGAGTTGAATTCATGTTGGTAATGGACGATTTTGATTTAATCTTTTATCAGTTCCATCTTTGTTGCTAAGAAGACAAACTGGTTGTAAGTAGGAGGCAATAATGCTCTTTTTGCTTTTCAATGATAACAAAGGAAGAAACTATACTTTATTAATTGATTTCAATATTAGTTTTCATTGTGATAGAGCTGCAAATATAGTATTGAAGATATTCGAATATGATCATAATTCGGCACTGACTAGATAATAATCGTAGAATTATAAGTCAAATCGTTTTGATGAACTATCCGTATCATCAGCAA
>JAFIDM010000003.1:66779041-66808359 GCA_023159025.1 Thereuonema tuberculata
GTTGAAAAGTTCGCATCGAATTAATCCTTGTACAAAGTAATTTTTTGTTCAGTTAAATATGATTAAAAGATCTTATTTAATCTGAAATGTCACTTACTTATGATTAGAAGAACTACATATCCAACAGTAGAATCTCTACTAGTTTGAATCTATTTCAAATATTATTTTTATATTATTTTTCTTTTATATTATTATGTGAACATTTTAGCGTAGAAATATTAAAGCGAATAAATTTTATTACACATCAAATAAAGCTGAGATCTTTACCAATAGCGTCTGCTTTCCAAGAGTCCGCCACTGCTTTCTTGATAATAATAGAGATATGATTTCTAATGAAAGAATAAGGAAGAGGGAGTAATGGTTGGAGCTTAGAGCATCCCTCTTTGGCAAGTTTGTCAGCCTGTTCATTGCCATTAATATCACAGTGCCAGGTATCCATTGCAGATGGATATCAGTAAAGCTTGCAAACGGAGAAGTCGCTCCTGAGATTGAGCAACAAGATCATTTTCTTGTGGCTCCGGGGAGGCAATTGCTTGTATCGCAGCCATTGAATCCGAAAGGAAGACCACGCTTTTAGTAACACCAGTTGGAGGAGTGCGATTGCTGCTTCACTAATGGCCGCTACTTCTCCGTCGAAGTTAGTCCTAAACTTCCCCACAGGGAAGGCGCTTTTCATAAGCGTAGAGAAAAACCCAAGCTCCGCTGCAATCGTCGAAAGCGGGTTCATCAGTGTAAGCATGGACCCAGGTTAGTAAAGGAAAATTAGTGGCGATTGTTTCAAGTGCTGCTGTTTTCAGCAGAATCGGCGGGACTCGGCCTTACGAACGTCAATGCCAAAGGAATTTCAGATATATTGAAGCAAAGTTCGGGTCTACTGAACGGGAGTCGGTTACCTGCGTCAAAATTATATTTCTCAAAAAGCAGTTGAGCCTTCACATGGAGTGTACTGCGTCTTTAATCTTTTATTAGCTGGTTGGTAATACCTCCAAAAAGTCTCTTGCGTTCTATGACATCTCTCAAAAAAATTGAGTATAGCTTTTTCTCGTCGGAATTCCAGAGGTTCAAGCTGGGTATAGCTTTCAAGTGTGGAATCGGTGTCGACAGAGCAGCTCCACAGAGCGTTGTTTTGAACGATATTTAACTTCTTTTTAATAACTTCACAGCCATATTCCAATAGTGGCCTGAGTGTTAGCAAGGACATCTTGAGTGGAATCCCATTTGGTACCAGTGGTGTCTTTTGAGATCATATGTCCTCTTAGTAGCCTTAAATGCGATAGTGTCAATGTGATGTGCCCAGTTCATCTTAGAGTCTAGCTGTATTCCCAAATACTTGTTTTTCGGAACAATGGCAATTACAGAACCAAATTTAAAGTCAATTGCATAATTTTTGTGGAGAGCGTAATGAGTTGTGCAGTCGTCTTTTCCTTGTTCACAATCATGTCATTGTCAGCACACCATAATTTGAGGCGCTCGAGGGAAGAGATTTTGCTGCTAGTAGCCCAGATAGTGATATCATATGCATAGCAGAGGACTTCGATCCCCAGGACACTTTTTAAGTTAGCAATAATATCATTGATCATAATATTAAATAGCGAGCAGCTCAAGACTGCTCCCTGAAGCAGTCCCGTCTTCTGTTGTCGATACCTTGACGTACATACATACATACATACATACTTACATATCCTTTTCCGTTCCACCAGTTGTGGGTCTAGGAATTAACTAAGCCTCTCCACCTCTCCCTGTTCTTCCAAGCCTCTTCTCTACATATTCTTTCCCATGGGATTCCCTCTTCTACCTTTTTCCTCAAACTTTTTACCCCCAACTCCTCCCGGATATCCTCATTTCTCACTCTGTCTAATCTAGTCTTCCTTGCTATACCTCTAAGAAACTTCATCTCCCCAGCTTGAAGTCTACTCCAGTCTCTAGCATTCATCACCCATGTCTCCGCTGAATAGGTGACTATAGGGACGTAATACATTTTATATATTATTTCTTTTACCTTCCTTGGGACTTTCTTATCCCATATCAGGTGTCTCACTCCCTGATATAGCTTTCCCCCTTTCTCCAACCGCCTTGTGATTTCATGCTCCACTCTACCATCACTTGTTATTTCGGCCCCTAGGTAAGTAAATCTCTCCGTGATCTTCAATGCCTTGTTGTTTATGCAGATATCCCTTTCCAGGTTTTTGTCCCGTCCCACCACCATCACTTCACTTTTCTCTTCGCTAATTTCCAGATCCACCAGTTTCAGTTGTTGATACCTTGACGTCTTATTGTTATATCTAACTTTGACGAATCTTTGGTTGAGAAAGCTTTCAAGTCAGCGAAATTTGTTGCCGCAGATACTTAAATTTGTCAACTTATTGAGCAAACTTTTTCGGCTAACAGTGTCATATGCACCTTGAAAATCGATGAAACAAGCCAAGGTAAACATTTTTCTATGAAACCCATCTTTAATGAATTGTTTCAATTTCATAGCTTGATCTATGGTGGATCTATGTTTTCGAAAACCAGCCTGGTTATCGCTAATGGTGTTCCGTTTGTCAAGGGAGACTTATAGTCATCCGTTGACCATCTTCTTCTACTTTACACAACACTGAAAGGAGACTTATTGGTCTGTAGTTTTTAATGACGCTTGGGTCCTCACCCTTTTTATAAATAGGATGATAATGGCTTTCTTCCAAGATATAGGGATACCTAAATGCCAAATTTCATTGATAGCCTCGAGTAGGGTTTTCAAAGCTTTCTTACCGAGGTTCTTAATGAACCCTGGGAAAATATCATCTGGCCCGTTGCTTTTTCCAGCTTTTAAAGTGTGTCTCAATTCGGTTATGTTAAAGTCCCTGTTCAGAATACAGTAGAATTTTCAAATTCATGTAGAGGCATTTGTGGCACAGGAATCTTCTTGTGATGCGGAAAAGTTTCTGGTCAGTTCGAGAAGTGTTGGCGGAGAGGTCTGCTATTTTCTCATTACAATTAATTGTGGTAGCTCCATGGACTATTGGATGAACCCTATGTGAATTTCCATCATTGTTTAATTTAGAAATCAATCGATTAGCTTTAAAGCTGTCTTTTCTGTAGTGAAGACCAGCCGCCAATTTGTGGAAAGCTTGCTGTATAATTTCACGTTGGAGGATGGCTTATACTTTCCGGAGGTGGGCACAGTCAACTAGGGTTTGGGTTCTCTGTGCGGTTTGTCTGGCTACATTACTTTCTTTTTTTAGTTTTGCGAGTTTACTAGTCAAGGAAAGACAGTACTGCTTAACTTGTCCTCTCAGTATGTATTTCATGGCCGACGCCAGAATGGCCTTAGTGATGTTGTCAAAAGTTCGGGTAGGGTTGCCAACAATAAGATATGGAGTAATAGTGACGTCTGTCTCATGAGAGACAGAAGGCCAACGTTTCGTATCCATACCAGTTGGCCTTTTTAAAATTCCATCGCGGCAAAGTTTTATTACGAGGCACTGGTATCTTTGGTAGAATCTTAATGGAAATGGAACGAGGGCCACAGCCTGACGGATCATCGTGTGGGTTGTGTTTCAGGCGGCCGTTCAAATTCGCATGTGAGAGAATAAGATCAGGTCTACTCAGGCAACCGGCATACGAAAGGAACTGTTTCTAAAATCAATAAGTTTGCACTGTCAATAAAATTTTCGATAAAACTGCCAATAGGGTTCGTCTTGGAATAGCCCCACTTAGTAGAGTGGGCGTTGAAATCTCCCACAACAAAGGTATTTTTAGTAATAGTTTGTATTATAACATAATCGGAGAGTTGAGAGGTGGGTTATAGATGGCTACTATTCAAAAATGGTTTTTGTTTAGCCACGCATCTATTTGTACCGCTTCTAGTTTGTCCCTTGCGTCCATTTCGTGAAGGATTTTAAAGTGGGTTACTATTTTGTTGCAATTTCGTTCCAATAATCATTCCTGATGCAACTTGTCGACCTGGGTGGAGCTCGTATAGAGTGAAGCCAATTAATTTGGTATATTTCCAAGTAATCAGTTGCTGCACCAGCTTCCGCAATAACAAAAATATCAATTGACAGTTCGTAAATCAAAGTCTTGAGCTCGCTGAATTTCGAAGAGTTCAATCCGCCTGCGTTCCTGAATAAAAAATTTTAAAGGTTTGTCTGCCGCAAAGCGGCGTCATTCTGGCCCTGAAAAGGGCCGAGAGGTCGTCTAATAATCTCATTTCTTCTTTTCCTTCTAGTAGCACAGTTCCTCTGTCGCGGCATGGTTGAAGGCGCAGAACTATAGCTCATTTAGCATTATCCAGGGGCACTACGTGGAGGCGAGCTATTATACCCCCACTCCCCGCTTAAAGAATGTATATACTTTTCTTCGATTTCTGAAACAAATTATTATCTTTATAAAATCTTTTTCTTTGTAAAAGATTGAACTCTATGAAATCCTATCTGTTTCTGTCTTTACTAAAAGACGATGAAAACTAAAAAGAAAAAAAAATATTTCTTTTGTTACATTAGTTTTTTTTTCAGTCTCTGAATAATTCAAATAAATTTTAATATGTGTAAAAACTGTGACATTAAAAGAATAACTGGATTTAGGTCAGATATGTCCCGATCGATACAGTATTCTAATAGGATACACAGTGGCCCTTAAAATATAAGAGTAGAATCTTATGCTCAATTCGACTAAAAACTGTTTTTCTATAATGATTTAACTGTAGAATATTAACTCCATATATTATTAAAGATGATTTAATAATTGCATCAATATAACAAAATCACAAATCCTTTTAATATTCATCAAAAAACTGATGCTAAAATTTGCTCCATTTGTCTAAGACATCTTCATAAATTCAGTCCAACACAAATTCAAAGAACTGAAGTTCTGTTTCAATAAGAAGGAAACAGTGGCTTACAGTGGCTGACTTTAAAACCAACAGCAACTTTCGATCAAATATTGTAGAGGTCTTTGAGAATTTCCTGTTATGTCAAAAGTAATCATTGATGCTTCAAGTTAACCATGATAATATCATCTACAATGAATCATAAAATCGCCAACTTTTTTTTAAAGTTTTCTTGGCTATCCTTAAAACGAGCATTTTACAAATAGGTAAATAGACTTTTGCATTATAAATGCATTATAAATGGCATCTGTGCACCATTCGATTTCTTAAAATGTTCCAAAATGGAAGCATTCATCCTTAACAACAACAACTATAGCAATTCTAATAGACAGGATGATGGTTGAAATGTTCGGATGAATCCCCTGTTCTGTATCAGTCTCCCCTATCGCGACTTTCATCGACCTAAACGATGGCTAACACGAATGAATTCTTCGATTCATTCACGCTAATGGAACATCTCTCTCTCTCTCTCTTTTTCTGCCTTTATCTTATTGACTAGTGGCTGCTCATAGCATCAGCACTACCCTAAGCATGAAATAAAAGATAGCCAATATGAAGGCTAATGGATACGGCACTTAGATACCGTATCGCACAATCAATACCCTATACAATAATTCAGCTCACCAAGTCATCCATTCGACAGATCTTCTATGCAGTATTTTCACACTCTGAATAAATCCATTAGGTTCTTTTTCGAGCTGCTGCTTTTGTGTTGTCCTTAAACTTCATAATCCAAAAGAGATGTTCACGTGATTTCGTCTGCAGCAGTGTAAATCACATCAAATCGAGTCACCTTTTTTTCCTCAGAAGCGTCTCAGTCAGTAAAAGCCCTATATTGAAAGTTGTCCAGTAATATCGCTGCCATTTCTTGTTTCAATGTTTACTAAGGATTTACTACCTAAATGAGAGAAGAGACATTTTATATTTTTCGCAGTCGAATTTGCAGATTGTCCACATTTACGCAAGAATGTCCTTTGGGGCAGTTTCAGGGTCTTTCATATATTCATTGTTTTTAGTTATTTTCTTTAGAAAAATGAAGCTCATAAAATCCTAATTTTTACTTACAGTCAAATATGTATTCTCTCCTCTAATAACTGAATGGATTTTCTTAAAATCTGAAATGTCCATTTATAGACAAAAGATGATTCTATCTTTTTTTGCTTTTTTTTTAGAGTAATACAAAGTAATTGACGATACTTGAATTCTCATACAAAACAACGAAACAATGTATTTTAATCGATTCTAACAGTATAAATTAACCCTTTAAATAATCATATGCTTTGCTATGACTACAATTGATAGGATTATTAAACTTTTGAGGATTTAGTTAACTTCAAATGAAAACTTAGAGGTTTTTGTATTTCGAAGATATTAAATTTATAAATATAAAGAAATATAAATAAAGAAAAAACGTGACTCAAGAAATTAAAGAACGTAGTCGCCAAGTTATTTCAGGAATTTATTTTTATCATTGAAAAATAAAAATGAATGTAAAAGAAGTTAGAAATGACTCAGTTAATAAACTGAATAGGAGAAGCATTTATGAAAGCAAAGGCCTAAACCGAAAACTTTTTTTAATCTTATTTCTTTCTTACACTAAAACGCTTTTCTCGCAACGTTTTGTTAATATTATTAATTTTTGATAAAACATCAAGAGAAAAAAGCACATTAGTATAGGAAAAAAAAAAAGACCAGATAAAAAAAAAAAGTTTAGTTAAGTTGCATATTTAATATATGTCTTATTTTATATTTAATAAATTAATATATTTCTAATCAAAAATAAGTTAAGGAGAATATCATTTATTTATTTCTAATCGTATATTACTTTTCCCACCTAATATTCCTAACAAAAACTCACAAAAAGAAAACGAAAGAAAACTTATATATTAATAAAAGAAGAAGAAAAAAAAAGCAAACGGGAAAAAAATGAAAAAAAAATAAACAAAAAAAAAATTGAAAAAAAATAAATTAAATGAATAAATACTAATCATAAAAAAGGCTGTCCCGCTTGCAGAATCTTTACACCTCTAACACAACTTCTTAGCACATCGTGCCACAGAAACACCTACTTTGCAAACGAACAGGAAGTTAATAAATTAATCGATGAAAACAATGTCAAAAATCACGAAAATGCTTGAGAAGTGGGCCCTGAACCCATATATATTTTTGAAGCAATCTCTCTCATCTCACAAAATGACATTGATTTTGACTATGTACACGCCGTGTCCTCTCCTTGTAAGATCGCGTTTAATTCCAGGCAAATGAACCCGTCCTTGTTTTCCAAAGGGATTTTGTCGAAGAACAGTTTTCAGAATCTTAATTAATTTTTTAAACTTTGTTCGCAGCTGCTTTTATCTGAAGCTCGAACGAATGACAAATAGAGAGAGAGATTAACAAACTAATAAAACTTTGCGTCGTGAACTTCATTGTCTAAGAAAATATACATATTAAAAACTAGATTCTGCTGGATAGATTCGAAAATGTTTGATTCTGAAAATTATTAGGCCTAATAATGATTTTTCAACGAAAAAATAATAGCTAATTTTTACTAAAATGACAGCTTGATAGTTAATAGTTTTAGGAAAGTAATAGATACTTAGTATTAGATGGAAGTAGCCAAGAGTCTTTGGTCTTTGATTTAAGTAATTTTGGTTTTCATGCACTGCGCTTCTCTTACAGCTTTGACCACTCGTACGTGTAAGGCGCCAAAGTCTAACTAAACTCTCATAACTAAAAATCAAATAAGTTAAGTAACTAAAACAACAAAATCTTCATGGTTTTTTGGTTTGTTTTAAATAAAACAAATAGAACATAAATTTGACAATCAATCACAAAGTCACTCAAAATATATCGTAGAAATAATTAAAAAGAATAAAATAATTTTTAAAGAAACTATTGATATTTAATTTACGTTTAGTATCCCTTTTGTTAGATAGAACCAAATTAAGGAGAAAATTTTTCTTCGGCTTTTCATTTCCGCCTGAGGAGAAACTGTAATTTGACATTTTAATATTAGAATCAGTGGAAACTCCAGAAATTTAAGATTTATTACGTTCCCTTCCTAATTGTTTCTATATTTATCAAAACATGTGCATAACTGCTTTTGGGTAATCTCGCCTCGATAAAACTGTTATAAATCACTACAAACTGGTTTAGCGTCAAGATAAAAAAATCGATAGTAAATCGCCACGATAATAAATGACAATTCCATTTGTAAATCCTTGGCACTTATCGGAATTTTCCCAAAACTACGAAACTATGGTAAACATTCCGTAACAGTGACTGTATATATATATATATATATATTGATGTTTTCAATATTTAAAAAAAAAATATGAAATGAATCAATGAATGAATAAAAACAGTTAAATATTATTAAAATAAAAAATGATTTCACAAGAATTATGAAATTCATAACTTCTGGAATAAAAATCTTAAGCTAAAATGCACTGCTATAGTTTGTTTATTGTTATCCATTGTTTAAAACCTTTGAAATAGAAGAATAATTATTATCGTTAGATCATCTTTCTAAGACGAAATTCTTTTGATTTAGATTTCTTTAGAAAATCTTAAAGGAAACGAAATTCACACGGGAAGAATTTTATGAATAAAAGAAGTTGGTAATTAAAGCAACTTAAAAATAGGATTTGATATTTATTTTTATAAAAAAAGATTATATAAAATAATCTAGAAATATAAATAATCTAGAAAATAATCTAGAATATTAATCTAACAAATTTATAACATAAATAAATATTTAATTATTACTTGAGTCGTATTGGCTCACATTACAAACTAGCTTTGAACTTCCATAATATTAGTGTATTTATATATATTAAAGAAAAGGACCATACACACAAATAATAACTTATATTCAAACAATTTCTAATTGTTAATCATGCTTTCATTCAAAAATGTAAGTGTGTGCAAGGATTCTTAATAGGATAATGTTAAGGAATGTTTGTTATATATTTAACCATTGTTTTGTTAAGGATTGTTATTCAAAATTTGTTTTCGCTGTATTTCGAAAAAGCTTATTTTGTTTCTTATCTGATGAAGGGCCCCGCAACATGTCGTGAAATTGTTTGAATTGTTTGTGTGTATGGTCCTTTTCTTTAAACTAACTTTAAATAGATCAATAAAATTAAGCTGATTATTTATGAAGTTTGATATAGATACGTCCATTTAATGCCAAAATTCCCTTATATTAAGTAGCCTAACAACTGGATATAGCAATATCTATCAGATCGCGACAAATTAACAATTCTTAGAGGTGAATTTTGATATCGCTCACTGCATTATTTTATGAATTTCTTACGGACATAAAATTTGACCCAAATTTTAAAATGGCCTCGAAAACGGATCTTCAACACAAAACTTTAATCAAGCCTAGAAGATAACAGAACTAGAATCTTACTTATAAGGATTCAGCTTAAGTTTAACGGTACTGATATATTGCCTGATACGGTACTTATTGCCTGATATAGAATAATGGCTTTAGTACATACAGTGCATTCTTTCTATTAGAAAACGATAAGTTATTAATGAATTATTGATAGTCTTCGATTATTGTTATTACAAAGACCTAATGAAAAAAATAGCAATCTAACAAAGACAGTCTATGGATTCCTGACGCCTATATACTGATACATCAATGGAGAAATAGTTAAAATATGTTCTATAGATGGAAAACGTGTATTATGCTTAAATCGTTATAGATATTTTCTCTGTCAATCTTATAAAAAAAATTATTAGAAAAGAAAAGAAATAAAAATAATAATAGATTTTATATATCGTTCCCGTAAGTAAAACACCTATTATACAATGTTGGCTTTTTTGTAGATGGTTTTCTTAATTATTGATTAATGATAATGAAGCTGATTACTTTTTTTGTTCGACTCCACATATTAATCAGTCACCTAATTAATTCATTAATTCAATTTAATTCCTTTAATATTTACTTTCAGTAAATTAGAAATTTTCTTTCACCCTTCTCATTTTAAAACTACCTTTTTTTTTTTTTTTAATGAGAGTCGACATTTTTTAATCCCCCCACCCTTCATTACGTCAAAAGATCTGATGTAATTAGTTGAAAATTCCCCAGGTTTTGGAAGGCATTAAAATGTGTCAGTGACAGGTAAATTAATTAGATGGCAAATAGAAGCGTTTTACCGTATCTTGTTATTTCTGTTTTCTTATTTTTGTAAAAATTATGATAAAAAACAGCATACAAAAATGTTTTTTAAAAGCTTTACAAAACACTTAAAAATACTTAGGAGCCTTTCGAGTTCTTCCGCAGAACTCCTCTTCAACTTTAAAATTCTTATTTTTGTCTTATCCTTAACATAATAAATTGTGAGAAATATTCCTTTTTAAGAAGAGTGAAAATGAATTTCCCAGAATATATATATCATCACATATTCTGATCAACATCTTGCTTAAATTAGTTTTATTCAGTTTCAGTTTCATGCTAATTTCTGACTCCTCTCTGTGACGTGTGTTTTCAGTTCTTCCACCTCCAGTCAAGCGACCTGAGGTTTATTTGGCCGATCTCAGCAGTTTCAGAATAACAACAAACCAAATATCACAAATATAACATCTCAAAACTTCAGTCAATAGTTGGAGGGAGAACTACTATTGTAGGCAGGAGTATCTGTAATTTTAAATCATTGTGGTCGCTTTACCAAATATTTAATTTCTCTAAACCTACATTCTACTGATATTTAATCACCGCTTTACTAATAGTAAAAGATATACATTACAGTAAAGGAATAACATTTGAAGTTTGAGAAATTTTAGGTTTTCAAAAACGTAGTTTAATGGATTAAATTTCCCTTTAACTGATAAATGAAGATTTCTTTAAAAAAAATACACATGCTTGTTAATATTGCTTAGTCTATATTTGATTGAAAACAGTATTGAAAGCTAAAGAGTTCACTAATATAATATTTATGTATGTTATGAATCAGTGGCGTGCTATCAATGGATTAGTAGGACTAGTAGGACTCGGCTGGTCCCCTAAGTATTCCCTACCCTCAGCGACTCTAGAGTTGGACTCGACCAGCCGGCATTCTTTCCCCTCTGCTCGCAGCCGCAACAAGCAATCGACTGCCCAACAGGACTAGTTCGGAGACTCCTGCTCCTCTCGCCACTTTAACATTTTCACACGCTCCGGCGTTCTGTGGTAAAAAACTTCCATATTTCTCCATTATTGTTAGAAAGAATACCTTAGTCTTTAATATATTTTAACATTTATATAATTTGTTTTCAATGTAGATTTGTTAAATAGTGCCAGAATAGTCCCTTTACAACTGGTCCTTCTGAAAATTGTCACCGCACGCCTATGTTACAGAGATTGACATTGTACATCACGGAACTTCTCACAATTGCCATGTCATAGCAACAAAAGCTTCAAGTATTGTCTTAGATATCAATTATAGGTCTCCAACAGTATTTGGACATTGATTCAATACTTTACCGTCATCCAACGTAATATTCTGATTTAACCAGTTGCTTGTCAATACGAGGCTTCTCATGCTGTACATTGAATGTGATTTTTTTTTTATGCCTTAAGTTGAGAGATTCACCAATGTCAAATCTGAACATTTCCACTTTTCTTCTAACAGTTATTGTGGAAACAAGTGATTCAACCTTGAAAATCCATAGTATTTCATCTTCAAGGTTCCGTTTACTAAGAGTAACACAGTACTTGCAATCCTCACTAACAACATTAACAAATGGACCTATTAACGATTGGGGACCTTGTAGAGCAAACAAAGAGTGAAGAGAATAAAACTGATTCCTATTGTTTGTTTCGTACATTGTTACTTGTTCATTATTAAAGTGAATATTTCTTGAAGTTTTTGCAATGCGTTTATTGTCATGAGCAACAAAGCTGATCAGAAAAAAAAACTAAAAAAACCAAGTTTACTTCTTTAAATATCCATTAGCTTATAATGTTAATTAATGTCAAACTTAATTTACAAACATAAAGTCAATGTAAGTTTTTAAAGTATTAGATTGAGAAACAATATTGCTGTTTCTCTAATTTTTAATTCCAATTGTCGAATTGTTTTATCATATAACCAAAGGTCACTATTATTGATTTAATCCGACCTGCAACTACAACTCTGTATTGAAATGCGCCATCTTTATGTCAAAGTATGAAGCTTCTTTATTACGTCTAAGGTTTCGAAACTTCAGACAGAAAATAACTGCAGAGTAACCATGGACTTTTGGAAATCAATTACAAAATAATTTCGACATACAATTAAAAAAAAAGGAGAAAGGACAGAGGGAAAAAAATGCAGTAAGTTTCTTTGAGAACTCGTAAGTGGCTCTGAAAAATAAGTGAAACCTTTCGTAATTTCGTGGGTAATTAAACGGGAAAGAGCTTCTCACTCAGCATTTATTGTCGTTCATCGAAGCACGTCGGCGGTTGCTACCCTGGTAACTTCATCAACTCGCTCCTAAGTCACTCGTTCTGTCAAGAAAACTATTCCGCAAACTTAATATCGTGCATCAATCATCTGTTCTCCTTTCCTCCACAACCAAAAGCTGGCATGAAAGGTTTCCGGACGGGAAAAGAAAAACGGAAAGCAATTTTTATCATCTCCAAACATTTCGTAACGACCGCCAGTGACTTCAAAGCAAACATCTGCCATGTAATCCCTACCCACCCCAGTCACCCGTTCTTCAATTTCTAGTTGAATATAAGACTCTAAAGAAAGGAAGTCTTTACCTAAAGTAAATAATTCATTTCATTTTACATCTACTCAGCTCTTCTTGCCTAGAAGATTAAATATTAAAAATTGAGAGGTTCTTCCCCAAAATTAACATTTCTCAATACACTCGGACCTCTATTTAACGAAGTCGCTAAATCCCAAAAAAAAGTTCGTTATATGGAAATTCGTTAAATAGAGATTCACCTTTTAAAATTACTTTAAACTATATAAAACAGATTTAAAATACATAAACATAAATATTATTAAAAAAAGTACTAATTTTAATGATATAAAGCATAAATTACCACATGCGTACTTAAATTTTACTTATAAAGTCTGTTAATTTTGTCTGAGTGTTTTTTTGTTTTTGTTTTTTTGAAAAGGTGTTGTCGCTCATGGTATACGTCTCGCATCTTTGCAATGCACCAAAAACCCCTTCAGTATTTTCTTCAAATTGTAATCCGCGTCGGATTGTTTCAAATGATTTTATTATTTCATCATACGAAGGTTTTTTTTTATTTCTGCATCCTGATCATTTCCATTTTCATCATCTTCATCTTCATCGCAATTCATAGCTGTATTGTTTTTGATTTTTCACAGTGTCCAAAATATCCGATTCAGTTGGTGTTTCCGAGGTCTCTACTTCAAAATCAAGTGAAAGATAATCATTAATCAGCACATCATCGTTAATTTCTTCTTTTTCCCTCAGCTGTATCCACATTTCTTTCATTTCCTCTAAGGGAATATTAATAATAAAAACATTTCAAGGAGAAAAAAAATAGATACCACGAAAAAGTTCGTTAAATAGAAAATGCACTTCGCTATTTGGAGGTTATTTTACGAAGAAATTAGCAAAATGTTCTTGGTTCCAAAGAAAAGTTCGCAAAATAGAGGTTCGTTAAATAGAGATCCGACTGTAATTAGGCGAAAACTTATTTCTGAATCTACTTCCTACGAATAAAAAGTAGTAATAGACTATAACAGAGATTGCAATATTGTTCTTTGTTTTTTTTGTTGTTAGTTAATACAATTTGCTGTCATTCTGATTATCATAAAGAATTTCGAGAATTTTGTCCCTTTTGCATAATATTTTCTTTTTCATATTCAATTGTAACTTTAGTGATTACTTCTATGACAATAACTTTGACAATAACTTAATAGTCCTTTTTTTTTTCTTTTCTAGATTTTAATTACACATTAACTTAGAACATAATAATTTACACTAATTTTAATGCGAGTCACCAACGTCATTTCCTCTCAGTTGTTAGCCGTATGAATTTTTATCTCCTGTAGTCAGCTTCATTTTATGATAATGGTATGAGTCTGCTCTAACCTTTTCCAGTTCTATAGTTGAGCAACCATTTAAATATTTTGATCAGATGAACTGTAATTTTCCGCTATTGGCAAACAAAACAAAGAAAAAAAAGCAAAAAACAATACTACACTGGTTTTCTCGTAGGGCATGTTTAAAAACAATGTCAGCAGAACAAAAAACATGCACAAGGAAATTAGTGAAGAATTACCGTTTCCAACTGTTTAAAAAGATAAGAATCAGTATTAGTTATAAGAATCAACATTAGGTATAGTTTCCTCTTTTATGAACTATGAAATGATAATTAAATATAAAAAATAATTTTTAAGGAAATATAACTATAACTAATAAGCAATGAAAAAGAAATTTCAGATTGGATTAATATTCTTCGCTTCCATTCATTTAACATTAGCTTTATCGGGAGATTCAATATGTACATTGGCTTTTATTTTAATGACATCATTTGCAGGAATATGCCTGAAGTAATTAGCAAAGTTATTGTCTGAGCATGGTAAGCAGTGTTCCAACAGTCAATCGAATGTCATCACCACTTGAAACCAATATTTGGTGAGCATTTCATTCTGGCATATTCAGATTAAGCCATTAATACAGATACTCATCTTGATTAGCCTGGATGAAAAGAAAAAACAAAAATACCAACAACACCAGTTTTAAAAAGAGATTTATCTTTTGTGAATTATAAGTGGTAGGGAAAAAAAAAAAACAAGTTAGAATGAGAGATATAAAAATCAAACATATTCAGCTATTGTTCATAATTAATTAATAATTAATTTTTGCAATTTCAATTATCGATTTTTTCCAATAAAATGGTTGAAAATGCAGCTGTGAATCTTATCCAAACGAATATCATAAGCCAGGAGTCTTAAAAAGGGATTCGGAAACAGGAACAAACGAGTCCCGAGAGCAACTTTTCAAATTTATTCAAGGGATAAATTTGTATTGTTTTGAAACAAGGTTTTTTCAGCAAATTACTTATTGCTTCAAAAAGATCTAATCCCAATGTTGTCATTTTCTAGCTTAATTTCCATCAAATACTTTCTTATGTGATTGTTATGCCTTAAAAATTATTTTGTATATTTAATTATCATTTCATCGTTCATAAAAAATGCGGCCATTGATGAGACTGATACAGAATCTCGGAATGGATGTTTCCTCTTTTCCTGTTTTTATATGCTTTTTGGCTTATACCGTCTATGGAATATTCTGTAAGAAGGTCCACAATGTAAGATTGACGCCAGGAAGGCAGTAAAAAAATAGTTAAATAAAAATAAAAATTCTCGGATTCTTTCGAGCAGCAAATTTTGATAAGCAATGGATTAAACTACTGAGAAGAAGAAGATATTTAATTATTATTTTATAAAAGTTTGTAAAATGATTTTCTTTTGTTTTATTCTATATTTTTTATTTCCTTTATCTGTATTTTTATCAATTTAGTTTCCCTTGCATTTACTGATTTCTTTATAAATTTATTATTATTTACTAGATATTATGACTAAAAGTTAACAACTAGAATACTATTGCAATATTAAATGGATAATATAAAAAGGAAGAAAAAAGTAATTATCTTGAAATGAAGGCTTATGAATTCTTTACAACAATAATTTCGAACATCTTACCTTATATGGTTTAATACCTAACTTTGAATTATTCCGGCACGTTAAACTTCTTTTATTTATCTTACCTTATATGTTTTAAAATAATGTCCCAGCTTAAATTTCTCCGATATTAAATATCTAAGATATTTATTTATTTTTTAACCCTTCTATGATATTATAAATAGCTTTAATAAGTATTTCTTTTCTTAATAATATTCAGTAATACTTCAGTTTTTCAGTATTTGCAGAATAATATTATTAATAACAGTAACAAATATTTACTGATGTAAGTATAAACTGCTTTTTATATTGATTGACAAAATGTGAAAATCAAATCTTCGGCCAGCTAAAAGCTTGTCACAAAAGGAAAAAATAATATTAGAAAAAAAAATTCATAAAATAAAACAAAAAATTGTAACAGATCAAATTGCAAACTGCCATTTGTTTAGCTGCCCGAAGCTGTGATTTCCACTTTTTATTTTTTGTATTTTTTTTTATCCTTAATTTATGAGGGACCATTTCAAAATTATGTAATTAACTAGCCTTGCCAGTGGTTTTAATTGCTAGCTTTTGTGAGAACCAGGTTGAGCTTATCCAAAGCCAATCTCAACCAAAAAAATTATGAGACATCTCCACAGTACTGCCCTCAATTGCCATCTCTTCGCTACTGCTGTGTGAAAACATATCGCACCTAGGGAAAATATCAGATAGATTTCAAGGAAAAACCTCTTACATTTATTAACGTTTAAGTAATGATTTGTTCAAATAATATATTTACTTTGTACTGTCAATTCAAATTCGATATATTTAAATAAATATTTAAAGTTTTAAAATAATAATTACTCATTAGCATCTCTCCAATTATCCCTCTATAACATTAATCTCTTTTTTTAGCTTAAGTAAGTTGCCATGTTTACTTATAAAATTTAAATTTAAATGCTAATTAAACCATAGCACGAACGGCAAATTTATCATTAAAATATACATCTGAACAAATGTCTATGGCGTCGCTGTTAAACAACGAAAGATTCAGAAGAAATACGGTACAACATGATGCATACAAAAACATTTGCAGTAATAAACCGCAAAAAAAATAATTGAGAAATTAAATATTTAGAAATACTATTAAAATATTCTACAAAGCGAAAACCGTTAATTGGGAATACTTTTATTTCATTTTGTATTTAATTCAGAGTTTGACATTAAACCACAGTTTGGGAGATATTCTATTGATAAACATATGTTTTTTTAATGCTTCGCTTTAATTCACTGCACCTAGAACGTTACAGAACGTTATGCAACCAGTGTTGTATTCGCTTTTTATATATTACGTATCATCATTTAGAAAGAGTTCAAAAAAACATTTTATTTCTTTTTATTCTTGTTATCTTCGATTAAGTAATTCAATTAGGCTAGATTCAGAAAAAAAAACCCACAAATGGCTTTGATAAACACTTTTTCACACAGATCCAATCTCAAAATTCCGAGTTTCATTTCATTTTGTTTTAAATTAAGAGATTTTTATTAAACAGTTGCGGAAATTAAAATTTAAAGAAAGTTTACCTAACAGATTAATAAATATATATATATATATTACTCCTCTCGAATGGGCCCCAACGGACCATGTACTAGCCCCCCTGGCAACGTCAGGACAAGGCTAGGAAATCAAAGACGACGTCATGTATCGGTATAAAAGAAGGCAGGGAGTCGTGTGCTGTTAATTAACACGAAGTAACAGCAGAATCAGTCAGCAGGGCTCAGTAACTTTGAACGTTGACTGTTCATTGGCTGTCCTTTGAGTAATAAAGTATGTCATTTCAACCCGAAATGGACTGATGGTGACGTGATTGTGAAGTGGAAACGGGATGTCGCAACCACAACAAAATCGCGATCGGATAGGCCGCATATACTGTCAGAACGGGACCGTCGAGTGTTGAAGAAGGTAATTCGTGGAAACATCATTTAAAACAATAAACCAATCCAGACATCAATGAAAACAATCACCCGTGTGTTTCACAGTCGTACTAACACTTTCAAGTTAGCACCATGACTGTTCGTCGAGAGGTCAGGGGAAATGGGGTTTCGTGGTCAAGCAGTCTCACAAAACATATTTTCCCTGTGAATGCTAAGTGCCGCCTTCACTGGACAATGGAACACTGAAAAACGTGATGTGGGGTCATGAATCACGCTATACCAAGTAACGATCTGATGAAAGAGTTTGGGTGTGGCGAATGCCCGGGGAAGATATTTGTCATCATATGTAGTGCCAACAGTAAAGTTTGGAGGAGGTGGCATTAAAGTTGGTGTGGGGGTGTTTTTCATGAAATGGACTCGGCCCTTTTATACTACTACACGGCAATGTAAATGCGGAAGGATACAAAGACATTCTGACCAGTTATGTTAGAGAACCACTTCGGTGTTGATCAGAATGAGAAAGCTGTGTATCATAAAACCAGGTCTATGATGGAATGGTTTGTGGACAATAAGGTTTCGGAAATGGACTGATCTGCCCAGAGTCCCGACCTGAACCCCATCGAATACCTGTGGAGGAATTAGAACGTCGACTTCGCTTCAGACCTGCTCTGGCTACAGCTCTTGAAGAAGAATGGCCTGCCATTCCTCTTGAGACGTTCAGTCACATGGTGGAGTCTCCCGACAGAGTCATGGCTGGGATAATGGCGAAAGGCGGGTCATACTAAAATCCACTATTGAGGAGTAGGTCGTAGGGAAAGTGTGACTACCGTTTCGAGTAGATGTCGGATATTTTTGATCAGGTAGTGTATGTTACTGCTATAACCGCCAGTAATTGTAAACACTTCATGTTAATCGCCTGATAAAAATCACAGAAATTCTATCTTGATCTTCCCATAAGGGAATAAGGATGCCGATTTTCTAAGCAACAAATTGCTTTGTTGTAATTTACAATATTTTGTTTTGTTGTAAAGTGAGGACTCAAACTGACGCTTTATGAAATCTGAATTATAAAGAAAATGAGATATACAAAGAAATAAAGAAGCGAAATTGTAGCTTTAAGTAAACAAACTGAAGCGAGATTATTGGATCTAATCAATAAAAAGAAAACTATTTCATTAATCACAGCCCTGTTTGCCGTTGCAGGGCATTGTACATTAAAAAGACATTTACATTATACTGTATAAGAAGATATTGAAATTAAACAAGAAAGGTCTTTTCTCTTCAAGTGCATCATTATTACAAAATTTTAACCTCATCAATTTCTCTTCAGGCCGGATTCACTTTACTTTATGTGCTGTTGTCCTTGCTTTTCGAATCCTGACAAAGATATTGGAAGAGGCCGAAAATCTCAACTCGCGTTTTAAGTCAAGCGGAATGAATTCGTCATCATCGCCTTTATTTAAGAAAATTTCACCCTCAACTTCCCAAACAGAGAAAGGATTTTGTTCCAACTAGAAACTAATTGGAAATCTGTCTGTAAAATATTGCGATGTATTAACTAAGCTCAAATTGTCGATTTTGTATAAAATCAAATAAGATAAATAATATTGACCTGATGTGGATTCGATAAACTTGTCATTAAATAAATACGTAAAGAAAAAGAAAAAGAAAAAGAAAAAAATCTAAATGCTCGATGATGATGGTTTCCTATATAAAGATTATTAAAAAAAGAAGATAATAAAGAAACGAGAAATTACAGATTCTTAGATTAAGCGAAAAAAATATCAAAGCCATGATTTTGTAATTTTTCTTTTTATGTTACCTATGTACAATATTTACTTTATATAATATATAAATTACGCCGGTCATAGGTGATTAGAATAAGATCCTAACAAGAATCTTAATAAAAAAATCCTTAAATAAAAGAATATTTAAGATATTTACAGATTCCTGGATCATTTTTATTTTGGTCATATATTGGTTTTGTTTTGTTTTTTTTTATTTGAAATTTAAGGGGTTACCTTGAAATTGACTACCTTTATATTTGACAATTAATAGCAAGTTTTCTATTGATAAGCAGCAATCAATTCGATCTTCCAACGTAAGAAGTTCTTAGCAATGCTGAGTCGTTTTTAAAAGCTAGTTGAAGAGACAAAGAGCATTTTAGTTTTCAGTAAATTTGAAGACGCCGTGAAATATCGATAGAGCGCGATAATGAAGGTAAGTATTTAAACAACGAAATGAGACTTCTTATGAAATGAACCAGGTAGAGAATTATGATTGAAATTTGTAAGTAAATGTATAATAAGCAAGAGTAGTCAAACAGCGTCAAGGGTCCATCAACAGCATCAGCAATGAAAGAAATTTTATTGCAGAAGATATTATTTTTAAAAGTAAAATGCTTTATAATTCTTGAAGAATATATTAAGTATAATAGGCTTTTTTTATTAACCCTAAAAATTTGTATGTTATCAGATTGTTGTAAATAATATCATAATTTCCGTAGTATTTTCGTTTGAGAAATTTGAAATGGGTCGTTTCATGCTATTCAAAGTTTCACTAATTCCCAGCAAAGCGTTTCTAACACTGAAAGTACTGCTCTTAAACATTGTAAATAAAACTGAATTTTGAAGTGAATCTTATATACAATAAACTGTGAAATATTTTAAGTATTTAAAAATTAAAAAAAAAATCCTAATCATTTAGTTGGATATCACGGAAATAATTCTAAATTAAAACAATATCTCTTTCAAATCGATACAATAATTTATTATCAAATATAAATTTTAAGTTATTATTATCATCAGAACAATTTTGATGTCCTGATTATAACTAGGATTATAATATTCTAATTACAATCATAACATCAAAATTATCGGTAATAAGTTCTGATTTAGCTTTGCGGGTTTCGAACGTAACGAAGGCGGTTTGCGTTAACCAAAGCCATAATGATGCTGAACGCTAAGTCACTAGCGAAAGGTAGTCAGATGTCGAACTAGTATATAAAAATGCTTCATTTACACTGGAATAAAAAAAAAAAGAGATGGGTCGAAGTGGATACGAAAATTACAGTAGGAGGTAGATCACTTTGGGGAAAAAGTTAAAATTTTGACCATAATTTTGACAATTATTTTCATTTGGTAAAGACTGATGAGATATTAAAATCTTTATGAGATTTTAGCGATTATTTTCAATTGTATGTAAGATATTTCTGTTAAAAATATAGGTTTTTTTCCCTCCAATTTTCCTGGAGAGAAAATGTGGGTCTCAATTTATTTTTCTAAATTACGGATTTTATTTCTTTAAAAAAAAAAAAAAAATGAGTTTATAAACATAAATACTTTTAATTTAATTTTAATAAAGATCTCGTTAAGCAAAGCAACTGCAAAGGATTTTTCAACAGATATTATAAATGTGAAATTGTAATTTAAAAAATCAAAATTACAAACAAATGAGATATACATCATACAAACTTTCTTCGATCCTCTACTAATATTTTTTATATTTTAATGCACAATATTTCGACTGTCTTCCTTAGTTTTATTCTTAGTTTATTTAAATTAATTCCTACTATATTATATGTTATTTTCTTAAATGTTATATCTTTTGTTTTGTTTCTTTGAAACTGTTTATTTGAATTTGTTTACTAATCTCATCAACAACGGATAAGGGCTAAATTACCATAAACCTGAGGAAGAGTGGAACATAATACAGTAAAAATATTATGTTAAAATGTAATAAACAGTATTAGAGGGTGGAAGGAAGTTTGTATCAAGATTTATGCAATATCCTCTGTATTACTGGATAATTGTCTTATGATCAACTGTTATAAGTGCGCTTACTTTGAAGTCGGGAAAGAAATTCTTCGACTTGATCCTGATTTAAATAATTGATTAAATACCATAAAGTGTTAATCACATATCTTATTCATTTCATCTCGCCAAAAAAAAAAGAGAAATAGATCAATAAATAAAAAAAAATCGCCTCTCCAATCACAAAGAAAAGAAAAACCATAAACTTTTTCTTAAAACCGCAGTGATGCCGAAAGAACTTTCCAGTTCTGAAAAAGTAACAAGAGTTGATTATATTAATAAGTTAACAAAGACGTCATCGTCTTCAATTAACAAATTCGCTTAATAAGGAGAGCAATATTTAGTGCGGGAAGTTGCTTATTAAACTTTTACTGTAAAAATGATCATTTAGCAATTCTTTAAAGTAGAATAATCTCTCAATAGATTAATACAGTTTCTTATTAAATAGCATTACTGAACTACCACATTTAATTATGATTAGTTCTTGTTTTCTATTAACTAATTCATTATCATGCTTCATTTACTCTTCTATTCAATTTATTAATACAATCGTATATCTCTGATACTTAATGATTACATGATTTCATGTGATTTCATGATTAATTTCATGTGCTGTGAAAGGCCTCATTTTTTGAGATTGGAATAATTACAGGACTTTTAGGATAAAAAATTCTTATTGAAAACACTTCTAGCCTTTATTCATGAAGTAGGAGGAACTTAAATTATTCTTAATATTCTTAAGATCATCGTGAAATTTCACTAAATCATTTTTGGATACAGTTTTCAGCTTCACGATATAGTTAAAAGTCAGTGAATGTCGCACTGAATCTTTCTCAGAAAGTTTTTCTATTTACAATGTTTATTTGTTTTGTTTTTTCTTTCATTTTTTTTTTCACATTGACTTGTTTTGAAGTGACGCTTTCTGTTTTTAAGTTCATAGTTTTGTTTAAAGATTTGTACCACTGACGATCATCAAAAAAAAATTAATATTGATTTTGTTAAGTCAAGCAGCAAAATGTAGATAAGGAAATTTTGAAAATTAAGCTGTGCTAAGAAAAAGTAAGATTTACTACTCGGATTTTCCACGTTCAAAATAAAAAAGAAAGTATCTCAAAGATTCTTCAAGCAAAGATCTTGACTTGAAAAATTGCAAAAATAGAAGAAATTACACTTGTTTCAATGATAGAAGCAGAATATTTACAAGAATAGCTCAACTACTGTATTTGCAACTTTATATATTTGTATCATTTCGTTCTACTAACTTTATTCTGTGATTAACTGTAAACTAAACATTAGTATTCAAATGTATTTGACTAATCACCATTATCACTACCAATTATACCAAATTAGAATAATTCTAATTAAAAATTTCTAATTCATTCTCTGATTATTAATTGAATCAAAATGATCAGTTTATACAGATCCTAAAATTATTCTGATGAATTAATTATAATGATAAACAAATTGAAGACAAAAGAAAGAAAATAACTGCCTATGCTGACTGAGGATTCGATATGTTGCTATATTTGAATTACTTTAAAACCATTAACATTTTCATTGAGAACAAATTATTCACGAGATACGAATTGAAGTTTTGAAATACAGTTTAGATCGTCAACTGGTAACGTGACAGAATTTTTCCTTGGAACAGATTCTTACATAATATCTTTCTCCTTCCTGATTTTACAAGTCCTGTCGAAATTAACGGAAAACTAATATAAGGATATTGATTCTCTTAACTAGAATGGCTTAATAAAATATTCGAAATCTTGAAACTGTTTTGAACTTTTTATCTTCTTAAAACATGAACAATAAATTTCTTATCGTTTTAAAAGGAAATAGTTTTAGTATTGTATTTTTTTTTAAAACAAAAATATTGAAAGCTATTTAAATTTTAAACATCATGTTAATAACAAATACACCTTAAACATTCAACTAAATAAGAAAAACAGTAAGGGATAGTTCAAGAAACCCTCAAAAAAAAAGAAAAACAATAAAAGAAACACCGACGCGACGTCTTATTATTAAAATACTTCAACATTTCCCACAAGTAATTGAAAAAAAAATCCGAAGTACTGTCATTGGATGGATATTAGTTCTTGGAAGAAGTTGTACTTACCGGATGGGGTCGGGACAATGAGGCGGAGGATGCCGCTGCCGGGTGGATGTCGCTTGGGTCAGCGATAATCCTGAACGATGCTGGCTCCAGTGCGAGCGGTTTACGATATGAGAAGCAACGGCGACGGAGCTTCGGCGGAACCGAATGTGGGCTGAGGGCGCTTCTCTCTCTCCCTCACGGACGCTTGTGATGTTGCGCAGGCGCTGTTTCAATGCCTCCTTTTCGGACATCTTCTTCATCAAATACATCAGTTTCTTTTCCATTAACATAAAGAGTTCATTTAAGACAAGCAGCGGCCATCAGAGTTGACACCAGTAAATTCCTAAGAAAAGGTGAAAGTATGGTTGTAGCAATAGGGTGGTCATTTCAGAATTATCAATTTATTAATAACTGGAAAAATAACAAAAAACAAAACAAACAAAGCATTCGGAAAACTAAATTTTAAATCTAGGAAAAAGTCAGTTCAAAAGCTTTTCACATAACTTGCAGCAAATGCATATTTTTAATAAGTGCTTAGAATTTTCTAATGTTGTACTGTCGAACAAAACTTTCTGAAATTTCTGGTTTTCTGTAAGGTTATTTCTTAGTAGAAAATTTGTTCTATGAGATGGATCATAGAACCGTAATTGATATGTAAGGAATTTCAGTGAAATTTCAGTAAAAACCTTAAAATACAATGTTTAAAATTCCTCAAAATTTTAAAAAAATAGGAATAGCGAATGATGTTTGTTGAAGAATGAAGTTACCGAGATTTTTAGGGTATTTCCGAAATATGCCCATAAAATCAATCCGTGCTAATGACCCCCCCCCCCCCTAAAATTTTTGGACTAGTGACTCTTTGAAAGAACTTCGGTTGCAATTTCAAAGAATTCACGACGCAGGCTACGAGCAAGCGATGACACATATATTTTTATGAAACTTTTATTATTTATTTCCCTGCTAAGGAATCTGGACATGAAAATGAATTGGTATGACTTCTAACAATGCACATCAATTATTAAATTTACAAATTCCTTTGTTTTATTTTCATCGCTTTAATGGAAGAAAAAAAAAGTTTGTAATATATAAGGAAAGTGGGCATTAAGTTCTGTCAGCACTTCTTATTTTTTTTATCAGTTTACTGTTTAATTGTAGAATAAATTCTGAATTTTTTTTCCAATCATAATGGAATAAATAATATCGGAAAATTGAAAAAAAAATTCACTTTAGTAGATAATTTTATACCTCAATCATAGAACTCTTGACTACGAAAGAATTTTCGTTTCTTATCAATTTTCCTGTTTCATTGCGAGGGGAAAGAACTAAAATAACCATTTAGACATCTGATAATTTCAAGTTTACATTGAATGATATTTAAGATTGGGTAATTTCTTTTGATGAGTGGAAAAAAATCATGAAATGTGCGTCTTCTTCTTGATCAAATATACGTCATTAAATATTATTTAATAATAAATCAGGAATAGTTTAATAAAAACATCGAAAATAAAATTTTAGATGTAAATTTTAAGTATTTAAAAATTTTAAGTAAATAAAAAAAAACACCAACTTTGTCAGACTTTTATCCGCACCTATGTAATTTTTAGGCATTTCGAGAAACATATTTTGTTATACAGCCAGAATGTTTTCGCGCTGAACAAACTATCCCCTAAAATTAAAATAAATCTACTAAAATCTAATTACAAGAATCTCACAATTTCATTATAATGTTTTAAATGTGAAATTTATTGTATGATTATAATGTAATCCACTGCTCTTTTTTTATAAAATGTGTTTATTACTAAAAAACTTCATACATCAACTAGCGATAATAACCTTCGCAGAGTAATAACCTTTCCCTGCTTCTTCAGGCTACATTTTGAAAAACTTGAAAATCAAGGCAGTTATAACAAATAATAAATCCAATGCAATAACAACAAAGAATATTTCATAAGATTAGCTAAAAGTTTTGTAGATAAAATGTCCACAAAATGTAATAATAAGGTTACAATCAAGGAACTAAATTGTTAAGCTGTATCATGTTAAAGAAAACAAAGATTGTAAGTAAATGATATTGTTAATATTTTCTCGAGGAATTTAATTGTTCTTCAACTTATTGTTATTTTAGGCTTGAAAAAGAAAAGACGTATCTTTTTGAAAATTTGCTTTTTAGTATTAAATGTAGTTTTTTTACATTTAAATTTAGTGTGATGTTGGAATTTAATGGTAGAGGCTGTAGAAGGAGGGATCTACAAAAGAAATATGGGAACTTTACAAACAAAGAATAAGGTTCATATACAGTAAATACCAAGTTATTATTCAACGCGGTTAAAACAAAATAAAGACTCATTTACAAAACTATTATTTAACACTTATGCTAATAAATTAATAACTGTGACTGTATTAATAAACAGAAAGAACTTGAAATTAATATAATACAGATAATATAATACAGAATTTCATCATACATTTTAAGTCACTTAAGTTTCAATATTTTGACTTTCAGTAACCTATCAAATGAATGTATAAATTCGAAATTAAAAAACCAATTGAACCAACCAACAAATACAACTGCAAGAAAAAAAATCCATGTTCTATACAAGCCAGGTTGATTTTTCTTGAATTTCAACAGCATTTTTAACAACATGAACGATTAGTTTAATGGAAACTATTAAATAAGTCATATATTAATCTGAATTCAAGTATTTTGTAAGCTTTCTTGAACTCTGTTTGCTTGATTGCAACAGGAAATGGTTATTAAGGAAAGCAAAGATATCATCTGGAAGTCGAAAAGAACCAAAAGAAAAGTGGGTGGAAAAGATCTGCTGCTGAAACTGCACTTCTGTTTTTATCTCTGTAAAATAAAACAAACATAATTTATACTTATCTTCATATTTCCTGCCAGTTATTTAGAATATCTGATTGAAGTTACTTTACTTAGAATAATTTCTATTATTAAAAGTGGACAAGGGAATATCAAATTTGACTAATGCCAGTAATAAATTTCCAAAGTAATTTCAAAGGTAAAAAATTGTTTTCTAAAAAGCATGTCATTCATTAGAGAATAAACAGCAAAGTAAGACTCCTGCAATCAAATTAAGGCGTGATTGTTGAGGGAGTAGAGGACCAACTCATTGCTTTATTATTATAAAAAACTAGCAGCAAAGCCTGTCGGACGACAGGTATAAAAAAATCTGAAAAATCATTTTATTATCAACTATCAACTATAAAGTAAATATCTCCTTATAAACTACATTTTTTATAAAAACAGCATCAGATCATTCTATCGGATGTCCTTGATCTATTCGGTCAAGAATTTTGAATTTGACGTCGCAAGCACGACGTGCTCAGAAATAGCAACATATAACTAAAAACATATCACTAAAAACAGGCTCTGGTAAATAAATACCAACCATATCTAAAGTTTGTCCTTGTAAATAAATTTTACTAAAAGTAAAAATGAAATAATTATTATTTTTGACTCATAACGCCGAATGGCATTTAAAACTCATCTTTGTAATCTAAATACTGCGCTAACTTGTGAACGAAGCTTCTACGGCAAAATGGTTTTGTGTTTCAAAATCAGCGTAAAAAACTGAGTAAGTATGCCAAATTTCATTAAAATGGGTGCAGTGGTTACAAAATTGTTTGGTTTTGAACGTATGTTTTGTTAGAATTTCAGTTGTCTAGGTCAGTTCCCAAGGATAAAATTTATTGGAAACAACATGGAATGACAAAAGGAACTAATATTTCATCGAATTTGAGTACCCTTGATTTAATGGTACCCTTGAGAATCTTGGATCTATCTTAATAGCTTAATTATATCGAGTTACAGACAGACAGACGAACTTAGCCAATTATATAAGTTGATACTAAAAATTAAAACAGAAGAGATAAATTTATTATTAAGATAATAAAAAAAAATTATTAGTGAGATAATACCCAAATAACTTTTTAAGAGATATTAAGAATTGAAATATCTAGAATTGTGGTGTAGCCTAAGTTGAAATAGAATGCTACATAACATATGTTTTCTTTTCCAAAAGAATAATACCTACATTGAACTTTAAGGATAAACAGAAAGCTTTTCACTTAATTTAAAAATCTTCCGTTCCATTTAAATGTAAGGGAAGTTAAATGAAAGGAGAAGAATTAATAATCTTATTCTTTTGATTTTGTTTTTAAACGTATTTTATTGAATGTCAGGGGTTTTACAACATTAGATCAAATCATTTTGATAGCTAAATTTAAAACTAGGATCTGAAATACAGAAGAAAATGAGATGATTAGTGGATTTCAGAATCTTTGCCTAATGGATTTAAAACATAAATAAAGCAGAAAATACTTTATAATTTCATCACAAAATGAATACCTGAAGAAATCGTAATAATGCGTAATTATGAGGAATGCTTCATTCTATAATTTCTAACAGTGTTTTTTTTTTTTTGCTAATTAATATTTATAGTAATGGAAATTTAGTTTGCAAAATGAGAATGACTTCAGGGTAAATAAATTACTAAAAACGTTTAATTCAAATTCTGAAATTTGTATTTGTTTTCTTATCGCATTATTTCCGCATTAATAAAAAGAAGACCTGAACTGTCTTTTATCTTTCGTTTCAAGTCCTGCAACTAATATCGCTTTGAGGAAAACAATCTAATTAGTGCAGCTAAAAACCAATTTGAAACTATATATAGATTCTTAATCACAGTAATTATTGAAACAAAAGATTTCGATGTTTACACGGATTTAATATAAGTTTTTTGTTGTTGATGATGAAAGAGAAAAAGAAGCATAAAGTAGCTGAAATGTAAACAGAATTTATTAAAATAAAGATGATCAAACAATAAAGTAAAAATAACACAAAAAGTAAGTTATTTCCATGACGAACAACAATAGATGTACTACTGTGTATCCAAGAACTGCATTTTTTATGAAGGATTGCAGAGCTCTGTAAGGGAGGTTCAAGCATAATAAAAAGCTTATTCAAAATGGAATGTGTGATCGTCACAGAACGGTTAGTTCAGATTGACTTTAGAAAACGAGAAATATATTACAGAGCACTCCGTATGTTATTAAACTGAGTGCTATGAACTATAAAGTTTTACAAGCAGGTCCCCCACAGGGGGAGGGTCAGTTGGTCCCTTAGCACCAGGGCCCGGACATCAAAGGGCCCGGGCTGAGGTCTTAACTGAAAAGAAAAATTTTATGAATTAGCCTAACACACCTAGACTTTTTTTTAAGCCTACATTGTATTTCAACTACTTTTCGGCTTTAACCGTTTATATAAAGGTATTCTGCATTACAATGTTTGGATAGATCGAATTTTTCTAAAATTCATTTCAAATCTTTATGATAGAGCAGGAAAAACAGGTGTTGGTGTTAAATTAATTTACTCTAAAAAACAATGATAATAACTCTGTGTGACGTGTTTAAAAGGGATAACTACGAAATCGTATGGTGTTTTCGCGATATTTTTGACTAAGAATCTATGATTTTGACCATAACATGGAAAGGGGGGAGGGGAGCAGCTGTTACTGCATTTGGTACCTGGGCCCCGAATTTGATGTGGGGGGACTGGTTACAATCTACAGATACATTCATTACAAGAACTGTTGGAAGTTCAAAGTTGGAAACTGTTAATTTACGATCAAACAAATTTTAAATTTCTAATTCCTTAAAAACAAAGATTTTTTTTTTTAATAGCTTAAACTGAGAATAAAAAAGTTTCTTTCATACTTATAATAATCAAATTTATACTCAACATATACCTGACACAAAAATTGCACAGAATAAACGAAAGCAAATTAAAAAGGAAATACATTTTCTAAAAATAAAACGTCGAGAGTACCTTAGCTATCTGGATGTTTCCTTCAAAATATCAGAAGTTGATCTACTGAGTTCTGTGAGGAAAATCAAACAAAATATATCCCTTTTACACTTGCCTAGTCTACACAAAGGAGTTAAAGGAATTT
>JAFIDM010000003.1:66813359-66837243 GCA_023159025.1 Thereuonema tuberculata
TTTATGTAAAGGATTTAGTTTCAATATTGGCAAAGAATACATAAATAGATACAATATAGCAACGAAAATTATACCATAGTGAGGAGGAAAGGATCAAAAGATTATCACTTCTCAATTTTCGGTAAATCGTTTATCACCTGAAGAGTTGAAGTAAGTTAAATAAGGAATATTTTTATTTTCAAGATATTTATCATTTTGGGGTAGCGGTAGTCGAAAATTGGCATTGAATTTTTGTCAAAGAAATAATCAAATTAGCAATTTACAGATCTTGAATTATTTGCATATTTTAATCTATAATATAAAACTGAATTTGTGCGTATATGTGTTTGTATGTGGGTGTGACAAATATTTAGCATACTTCTCATTTAACAAACTTCAAATTTGGCATGGGGTAGGTACCATACTGTAGACAATTATAAAAATATTCTTTTTTAGTTGGGGGGTGGGGGATGACCATTGACTGTCTATCGGCAACAAGCAAAACACTTCCTGATTTTGACACTAGATGCATAAGCTTCCCATGATATTCTTTCATTTTCTTTATTTACTTTTTTTATTTTCACACTAGATGGGAGGAGGTGTCGCTTCGCTCCTGACCAAAAGTTATGCATATCTCGGAAACAGTTTAAGCTAGAAATATGAAATTTCGACGTGAGAGTTCTTTGTCAAAATTCATATTCCACGAATTTTCGATATTGGCGTTCTGGAAGGTTTAAACAGGGGGCCAACTTTCTTGAAAGCGTCACATACGCACCTAGAGGCGAAACTACAAAATTATTGTTGTTCAACAATTGGAACTAAAATATTATTGTGCATAATAATGCCACATATTAACCTGGAGACAAAAACTAGAATTATAGGGTGTAAACGGGAGAGTGGTGAGGGGATGGGCAAACATTGCTGAAGGATACTTCTACGCGGTTTTCGGAATAGATATAGATTTGCAATGATTACTTGAGTTTTTACGAACTGGGTGAAGATTTGAAGTGATAAGGGTGTGTGGAACAGGAGAAAGGGGTGGTAAGTGTTATTTCTCCGATCTCGATATTAATTCGTAGCTAGTGATCTCGAGTTACAAAATTCAAATATAACATTACTTTGTATCTATCATGTGATTTTTGTAAGTATCGAAGTATCGAAGGGAAAGTATCGAAAGGATCTCACAATTTCAAGTTGTTTCTTAATCACATCATTGTTACCCGTACGAAGAACAGGTATTCTGCTAGTTTACAATAAAAATAATACAGTAATTACATTTATTTAACCGGAAGAAAATGAGACAAACTTAAAATTCTACGACCCAAAGAATTTCGAAAGCAGCCATCATTTAGATTTGTTCAACTCAAAAGGGAATTAGAAAGCCCTCAACTGGTTGACCTTCTATTGCATATAAATTCCCAATGCGATTCTAAAGAAACTAGGTTAGTTTCCCAATACTAATGTATATTTCAACGTGGATTACTTTACCACAATAATAGCAATGCTCTTCACATTACTGTCACGAGAAGTTCAATTTGTTCATTTCTATTGCATTTCTTTGAAAGTAGTTTCTAAAAAAAATAAGACAAATAACTGGATTGTAAGTGATTGTACAGATAGTTAGGTCGACACCCTCTTAAGTCATGTAATTGGACTGGAAAAAAAATAAAAGAAATGTTATGTATCGTAATTCCCCACCCGTCCTCTAAAGGTTTTTCTTGATGCCATTTAAATGTAGACTTTCGCTTGAATATTTTTTCACTTATTTTTTTGCGATTGTTAATTTTATAAAAAAAATGTTTTATTAAAAACAGCAAAACTTGTTTTATTCTTAAAATAGTTCAACTTTGAGAAAATAAAAAGTGAATGAAATGTTTCTTCAGTCGATAATCGTTTTAGATTTTTTTTTTAATTCTCTAATTTATATTTTTAGATTATCTTTTTAATACATTTATTGTGAAATTATATCAATTTTTACTCCATCGATTGATGTGGATTTGCTTTATCACACAGATTTGATTAGAAATATTCGATATATTTTGAAACTGTATTATATTTACGCATTAATTCCATATCATAATGCTCAGATATATAAGAGTGAGAGCTTCCGTTTAATTTCTTATCCAATTAAATCTTATCGAATTGATATTTCATTCTTCATAAGTTCTATTTATTGAAACTCTTTTCAAAAGAGAAATTAGCTCATTTATTTAAAAAAGTTCCGTTGAAAAATAGAAAAAGGACTTTTCCTTTTATTTCATGAACAAAATGTTGTTGATTTAGAGAAAGTTATCTTTATAACAAATAAATACGTGGAATTTGATATTAAATAAAAAAAAAATATTGTATTGCAGAGGATGCAGTGTGATACTAGAATTGCCAGAAAAATAAAAACTTTAAGTCGAGGTTAAATTTTTAATAATTTAGTAAACAAAACTTGCTACAACATTTGCAGGTCTTACAAAAAAAACAGTTCACCTGGATTAGATTTAATGTCTGTTAACTGGATTCGTACGTTAACTCATACATCTTGCTTATTAAGACTTGTTCCAAAACGCTGTAATCGAACATTGGTTGTTATCTAGTACATAGAACCAGTGAAATTAGGACGAATTTTCTGTTTTTTGGAACCAAACGATTCCGAAATTAGTAGATATGAAAACTATGTTTAATTTTGTATTTTTTTAAGAAGATCCAGTTGCGACTCTTTTGAGGGCGGCAGATGCACATTTTCAAAGCAACATCTTTAGGAAAAGCCCACATGGCGGCAAATTCATAAGATACTTTGAGGATGTTTCTTTTGGAAATAAAACAGTGAGGAAAATAACCCAAACATTTTCCTTTTAATTAGGACGAGTGAGGAATGACCTTTCCAGGATGTTTCAATTATCCGAATATCAAACGATTGGTACTTGTTTGTGATTAATTCATCTCGTCCTTATTAATCGTACATTGAATCTTATTCCTTATAAGATTCACTTGACTTCAAAAGCTAGCGGTTGATAGTTCTTCTTACTGGAATCAGGCTCAAGGGAATGTTCCCTTCCTTTGAATTGTATTCTTTAATTCAAATCAGGAATTGACTTTGTTCCGAATAAAAAATACATCTTTACTGGGGATTCCGACAGTCTTTAGACACAGTTGAATAACTTCATTTTCATACTGGAACCTTGTGCCAGGACCTGACTGGCGCAACAAAATTTAGAGACATCTTTTGCTTCGTGTTTGCTTAAAGAAATCACAGACTTGATTATTCAGTCACTAAGACAACGACTTGCTACCAATTGACTTGTTTCTACCAATTGATTTCACTTAAGATGCACTTGCACACTTTGAACAATGTAAAATTATTAGTGTGCATTGAAAAACACTTAGATTCAACACAAAATAAAATGAAATATTCAGTAGCCATTCTCTTTGGATGGTTAAATAAAGAAAAAAGATTAATATATAAAACAAAACAAAAAAGAGTTAATTAACCCTTTAGTTGTAGCTAAGAAAAAAGAAAGTGTTCTCTCGTAAATTTTCTCTTTCATAATTCACTAGAAAAGGAAGTTGTTTATTGTTCGTCGGACCAACAATTTCAACATTTGGAAGTTCAACAGATCAGCCCCTGCCTAAGAAATCAGATTTCCACAAAGACAAGTACTAACAAAAATCCCTATCTTTTATAAGAATTTTGTATAGGGATATTACACAGCACATGTGCTCTGTAATAAATATTGCATACTAAAGTTTATGAAATTTTTAATGAAATTTTTAAAAAAATAATCAAATTTAGAAATAATTTTACTTTGATAAATTTCATTGAAGTTCTGTGTAAGCAGTTTTCTTTTCTTAAGTAGAACTAACTTTCAGGCAACAATGAATGACAAAAGTTAAAGATTTGAGATTATTATCTAACGAGAGCTTAGCTTGAGAAATGCCCTCTGAGATATCAGTGTTCGTGGAGCTGTGCAACAGTAAACTTTATTCAAGACATTCCATTCGTCCATTGCAGCACGATAAAGTCCTGCGTAAAGCAGATATCCTGATCTTTCCTGTGTCCCTTTTTTCCCAAGAAACTAAACAACTAACAGTTGAAAGACTATTCCTATTTTACCCAGATCTGAATTCAAATTAATTTCAAAAAAATGATAATGAGAGGTATTAGATGTTAAAATATTATGTAAGAGACATTCTTAAAAAAAAACTTGTTTCATTTGATCACGTTCTTAATTTTAAAAAATAAACAAAATCAGGATAAGCAGCAATTGAATCGTATCACGTGGTCATTTTCAGCTATAAGAGAACGAAAATCTCTTACAGATTATCCGAAGTTCAAAAGTTGTCCAATTGTATGAACAACAGAAAATTCGTCTAATATGTATCATTTTGATTATATAAAGAACAGGATAGGATACAGAAGAGAATTATGCACAAAATATTTTAGCTGTTGTTTTTGCCATCAGGTTACTATGTGACACTGTTATGCACAACAATATTTTAGTTCCTATTTTCGGCACCAGGTTGCTATGTGGTGCTATTAAGTACAACTATAATTTAGTCCAGTGGTGCCCAACATTTCGTAATATAGGGACCAAACTTGACTTTGCTGTGAATCTCGCGGGCCACAATGTGGCGGAATCTCCTATTCAACAATCAAAAAAAAAAAAAAACGGAATCCCCTATTCAACAATCCAAAAAAAAAAAAATCCCATTAATACAAATAAGTACGTGAATGTAGGAATAAAAGAGCGGGCCACATGTAACACCTTCACGGGCCGTAGGTTGGGCATCACTGCTTTAGTCCAATTGCTACAATATTTTTTTAGTACCAATTATCCCCCGGAGGTCATGTGGGCACTATTTCAAGGATTTCCCTCCTTTTCAACCCCTTAGGTGTGGTTAATCGAAATCTCAATAGCTTACTTTTTCCAAGTACAACCTAAGAAAGCTTTCTGCCAATTTTCAGGTTTCTGCCTATATGGGAAATAGGAGAGTTAGATATGAGTCAGTGATGCTTTCGCATTTATATACAGAGAGAGAGAGAGAAAGATAACGTTTCAATGATTCTTACATTGCTGATTAAAATAAATAAAAGTAAATCTGAGTTTTGTTAATGTTCTGTGTGATTTTCGAAATTCTCCTAAGCTTGTCGAATTACAAGCATTTATTGGATAATTAATTCTTGTTTTTGTAATTTTTTTCACAAAAAAAGTCCCGAAATATTACTTAAAAAAAAAAAGCAACTCAAATATTCGATTTCGTAATACAGAATCTCTTATTTTTCAGAATTACAAGAGTACCATAGTTTCTTAAAACTGTCTTGGCAAATTCTTTCTATCAAACATAAAAATATATTGCTCTAAATAAAAAAAATAAATTAAAATATATATTGTAAATATATGGTATTTCGCTTGCATCATTATTATCTTCATATTTAAATTTTCAGAAGATAATAACTCGAATCAAGAAACAAAAACAAAAAAAAAAAACAAGATCGCCTTTCACTAAAAACTGATGCGAAAAACCCATGTTTTAATATTCAAACATTCAAATCAAAAATTAAAATATCCCAAGCATCAATCATTTTATAATTTTGCTGACTTAACTGAATTGTAATATCGGAAAATAATTGCTTAGTTGTAAGTAAATCTAAACAATGTTATCTTCTTAAAATAAATATTGAAAATGTTTCGAAAAGTAAAACAAACAAAAATAGTTTACTTATATGCTTTTTAAAATTCAGATTTCTCGATTTTACATCGTTGAAAGTATTTTGCCGAAAATACCTCATCAAGTGTAAGTATGGCCTGCATGAACGCCCAGCAATGAGAAACCCTACTGCATAATATCAGTTGTGGCTACAACGAAACAAAGACAAATTTACATGTGAATTAAAAATGTAACGGTAGGCTTCTGGATGATAATCCAAGACTAATGCCGTTGTAACTATAAACCATAAAATATCACTTCCTAACATTCAAAAATGTTTCTAATTCAGTCTCTTTAAATAACTGGTTGGTTTGTTAATTCAGTGCAACTCGCAAAACATGTTCACCTTCCGTCACCTATAATTTATCTTTAACTACATATCCCCAAGGCTATTAGTGCACAGGCAGAGGATTAGAAGCAGAGGAGAATAAGACAAAGAACCAAACAATTGCTTCAAAATAAAATAAGAGAGATAATATAGAAAGACTGAGATACAATTTTTCTTGCCAGAACAGATTTTCTTTTCAGAAAGAAGTTTTCAGTATTCAAAGTAATTTTACTTAAAGTAATCGACAGGAAAAACAAGCATTAATTGATGCCATCGAAAACAGCAGAAGCAAAGGAATTATGTAGATAAAATTTATTTACTGCAGGTCGAGTAACAAATTAAAAATGATAAATTTCATTAGTTAACTAGGAATATAATCTTATCTAGAAATACATACTAAACATACGTAGAAACACTTTTCTACATATTGAATATCATATTTTGGCTTGGCCTTTTTATCTGTCCATTCCTGAACAAAGGTTATCCCCCAGTAATTTAGGGGGAAACTGGTGTAATCTCCTTCACTAACTAGTTACCGTTTATTCACACCTGACTTCAAACCTGAAGAGAAAGATGAAGAAGTAGACAAACACGGAAAAGGAAATTTTTCAAACATCCATGCCGACGCCGGGATTCGCACCCAGGTTCAGATACATCTGTCTAGTGGAAGGCCGCCGTTTTGACCACAAGGCTAAGTAAAATATACATTTATTATTTACACTGAATAGATAAAACATTAGAGACACCTAACTAATGGCGTGTGGATCCTCCTCCAGCCCGAGTAACAGCTTCTACACGCCGAGACAGCGACTCCGCCGGATGCTGAAAAATTGCTAAAGGTAGTGCCAGCCTTGTCTGTTCTACTATTGTCCACAACTCCTCCTTACACGTCGTCACGGATTCATGGATCTCATTTCTCACTCAACGGCATCCCAGAGATGTTCGATATGATTTAAATCCGGAGACCTTGAAGGCCACTGGATGATCCTAAACTCAGATCAGTGTTTCTCGAGCCATGCCTGCGTGTTAGGGCCCGACGGCTTGCTGAAACATCGGCTACAGGATGGCGAGAGTCATGAAAGAGTTTAGGTGGAAAGTCAGCACATTCTGATAGCTCTCAGAGTTAGAGGATCTCTCCGAAAACAGCGTTCCATGAGAAGTATCTTCAAACCATTCTAGAGACACCACTACCTTAAACAGATCCTTGACCTAAGCTGAATCTTCCGTCAGACGGTACAGCTGATAAGGAATTCATTTGATCACACGACTCGGTGCCGCTTTATAGTGGTCCGGTTCAGAAGCAGTCACGAGGCACAATGTCCAATGACGTGAGCAATCGACCAGTAACAGATCGCTTCCCAGAGCCTTATGTGTAGCGTGAGTCGTATCTCGCTGCGGCTGCTTGGTGTTCCAACACTGAAACTGCATGCGATCTGCGCCACCGTTGGCGTTGTTTTGTTCTGGGCGAGCCTGAATTGTCCTCGTCATCAATGGCGTAAGGCGGCCACCGCTTGCTGGCTAGGCGTGGTATGTCCAACGATGGTACTCGCAGTAAGTCCTAGATACGGTCGCCTTTGAAATCTCTAGGCGATAGAATGCCCCATTTTTCTTGCGCCGACATGCGTTCAGAATCAAAATCGCTAAGGTTGGAACATTTCTCCTTATTCGTTGATTGCAATACACTGCTGGGAAGTTCAGATTTATCGGGTACGTGTGGTTTGAGTATGTTCCACTCTGCGCTGGGGATGCCATTGTCAACTTCCAACACTAAAGTCTCTAAATGTTTTGTCTATTCTGTGTAAATTAATACTATCTTTACTGGAAATTATTGAAATTCATTCTTGAAAGTCGGGATCACAGGAATCTCTATTTCCTCTATAAACACTCTGGTTTGCTACTTGAATTTCATTAATTAAAACCTTGTCATATATTACAATCAATGAGTTGTTAAATTAAATGCAAATTAAAGATATTGAAGAGAAGAGAACATGAAATCACAATTAAAAAGGATATATCATTAAATGAACTGTATCACATCTATAATTCTTAAAAAAGACTACAGACTACTGTATAGTTTAGTTCAGTATTATATTTTTCCTCCTTTAAATAATTAAAAAGGCAAAAAAAAAAAATCAGGATCGAAATTTTTCAATTAAAATTGGTAAACAGATTATCGAATGTAAAAAATAACGAGTCAAGCTTAGTATTGAGGGAAAAATTATTTACAAGTTCTTTTCATACAATGGAGACGAGTAAGAGAGTCCAGTCATTAGAAACATAAAAAAGGTATTTTGGTGCAAAAGATTGAGGAGTTTTGAAACTTAGCAGAAGTGTAGACTTGGCTGCGCTAAGTATTACGCTAAGTTTGCGACCTCTTGAAAAAAATGGCGCTTAAAATCAATTTTCAGCATATAACTCCGTTCCTATAGGTTTTAGAGAAAAAGTTTCTGAAGAAAAGTTGGAGAGGATAAACGTTACTACAAATTTGCTTCTATATATTTTTTTATGATAGACTACTAATACTTTCCGAGTAACAGGGCCAAAAAGTAGAACGATTTTTTTTAATTGCAGAAAAGCGGCATTTTCAAGCTACTTTATTACCAATATCAGCCAAATAGCATGTGGATATGCGGCCGACGCGTGTGCAACGTGACCAGAACGATGTGACAAAGATTACAGAATGGCTGTTGCAACATAATCTGTTTTCGCAAGTCGACAGTTTGCTCTCCATCAACAGTGGAGTCGTTGATGATGAAACATTAATTTGTCACATGGCAAAAGAAATAGGTTCTGCAGCTATTGCGAAGACTGTGGGCAATGATTTTGATTCGATAAAATTCAAGCGTAAAGATGCAGTGCTTTCCTTGGGAGCAGCAAAAAGCACTGTCAAAGTCGATAATCTTCCTATTTCCATCAATCCCCTGTTGTTTTTCAAAGAATCTGTATCGCCAAAAAGAGCGATGAATAATTGAAAGGTTATTTCCAATTTGAACTCGCCCTATTTCCCCCTATCAGTATTTAATGAGGATGGTATGCGAAAGAGAACGAAATAGTCACTGTCGAAGGCCTTTTCTTCAGTGGACCAGCCTATACAACCGGATAATAACAGCTTGCATGTACTGAACGGCTGCTTTTTGTTGCATCGAGTGGTATGGCATCGCAATGGCTCATACAGAACAATTTGCATGAACTACGTGCAATATATCCAAAGGCAGTATGGTCCTGACGCAGTCGTAGTCTTTGACGGTTATCCTGCAAACAGCAGCTATCCGGAATACGAAAAGCGCAGAAAGATATCGACGCTTCAGAGCACATGTAGCCATTGATGTAACTTTCGATGAAGAGATGATTCACCTGTTTCGCCAGAACGATTCTTGGCGAGCGATACTAACCAAAGGCATTTAATTTCCATGTTAATTACGAAGTTTAAAGAACAAAATTACACAGTGAAGCAGGCAGTAGAAGATGCGGGTGTGACCATCATTCAGACATGATGTCGTCGTTTACGCGTGTTTTTGTTGTCGGAGAAGACATAGATTTGTTGATTCTTTTAACTGCAAAGGCTAGAGATCATGAAAATATTTTTTTTTCTGAAACTGGCGAGGGGAAAAGTTGCGGAAACGCTTTATTCGACGCGGAGCCTGAAATATAAGGAAGCTGTTGCAAAGAACATTTTACATGCAATCAGTGGTTGTGACACCACCTCTGCTTTCTTTAACCAAGGAAAATTGAAGTTCCTCAGTCTCCTGGATAAAAACGACTCGTTGCTTCACACTACAGCAATCTTCCAGGACCTCGAAGCAGATGTGGATGCTCTCGCTGCAGTGGTGAAGCGTTCTTATTGGCACTGTACGGCAGATCGTCTACAAAGGACACATTAGATTCCCTTCGCTATAAAAATTTTGTGAAGTCTGTGTCCAAGAACAAATTTAATCTCGCGTCGCTGCCACCCACAAGAGATGCTGCAAGGCAGCATTGTCTGCGATATGGTATGGTAGCGAAAAAGATCCTGGGCATACGGCTGGCAGAAAACGAGGCATGGGCTCGATGCTGTTCGCGCTACGTCAGAAGCAGCCCGACACCATTTTAAAAACGATATCCTGTAAATGTAAAAAAAGGCTGTGCAGGAGCATGTGGATATCGGAAAACGGGCTTAAAGTGCTCGGTGCTGTGTCTCTATTGTCATGGGACAGCATGTGAAAACATTCCCGATTTGGTAGCGGATTCCGATCCCGAAGACCCATACGAAGTTGATGACGTCCTTGATTGTTGGAGTGGGTTTTGGAGAAGACGGGAGACGAACAAGATTCTAAAGACAGTGAGCATAGTGAACCAGGGACATCGCGTAGAGCAAAACGACAGAAAACTCGCATATAAGTTTGGAGCGTGGAGTAGGCCTACCGGAGATAGCTGTGCGGCGAGAAAACACTCGCCGCACAGCTCTACCTCGTGGATGGTGTGGAAACGAGTTGATAGAAGCAGTGGTTTGTATTACTTTATTGCATGTAACTGCTTTATGCTGGCCGAACACGTGTCAATATTCTTCAGTAGTGACGGTCGATATTGAAGAAAATTGATATTGACGGTTGATATCACACGCGAACACACAGTTGTTTCTAATCGAATATTGACCTGATTATTGATGCTTACGGCGCCGTCCTTCACGAGAGAGAGCGTCTTTGCATACAGTTTATTTGCCTTATAAACACACCACACGAGTAGAGCATAGCTGCACTGGGGACAATATTCCCAGCGATTGTACGACATCGGTTTTATACAATTTATTTGCGAATAAAATGGGAGCTATCGAGTGTGCTTACTTGCGCTTAAGCCTAACTTGTTAGGAACGTACAGAATCGCTCTAGTATCAAACGCCTTTACCTCGGTAGAAATCAATGAGAAGTCTTTCATGATCAATTAACTAAATGTTGTTGTTTGGATTTTCTTTTTTTGGCCGACCCATTTTGCTGATTTTACGCCTTCTTTCTCAAACAAAATGGTCGGCGTGCGTTTCCTATTTTCAAAGCGGCGCCTTGCACGTCACCATTGTCACGTGATTTCATCCGTTCATGTGATTCGCTCGCGCACCATCAATACTTCTCGATAACTGAAGTTGATCCTTTTTTTCCATCAATATCAATTTTCTTGAAATGGTCAATATTGGTCAATATTGATCATTTTTATTGATGGAAACGGTTGATATCAATAAAATTGACCATCAATACTGAAGAATATTGACACGTGTTCGGCCAGCATTAGGGACGCTAATTGGCGAATAATTGGTTAAAAAAGTAGCTTGAAAATGCCGCTTTTCTGCAATTTACAAAAAATAGTTCTACTGTTTGGCCCTTTTACTCGGAAAGTATTAGTCTGACAAAAAAAATGTATAGAAGCAAATTTGTAGCAACGTTTATCCTCTCCAACTTTTAAACAGAAACTTTTTCTTTAAAACCTGTAGGAACGGAGTTTAACACTGATTCTTTTCAAGATGGCGGCACGAGCGGCGGTCTCTGGAGGTCGTAAACTTAGCGTCATACTTAGGACACCCAATATTACACTCCTGCCAAGTTTCAAAACTCCTCAACCTTTTGCACCAAAAAAGTACCTAATGACTGGACTATTTGGGTCTTTGTCGAGAATTCAGCGAGTGAAAGTAACAACAATTCCCAAAGAAAAGCTGTAGAAATAACAATGATTTCTAACAATCGATAGTAATCCTTATAGAATCGCTTAATTTCCGAGCGCTTTGATATGATTGAAATTAATGAGATTACAGCTTAAATAAGTAATGCTGATTTAATAAATTTAGTATTTCAGAAAAGGAGAATTTACTCCTTGGATTTATTAGAAAGAAAAATAATTTTCTTTCTTATAATTTTTATTGTTGTTGTTTTGAAGAAATCTTTGTTCTTTTTTTATATTTTTTTTTTTCATCACATAAAAATTTTCGTAAAACGTTTTCGTTTTTGATAGTTTCCATCAAATGGAAAAGCTTTGATTCTGTCCTTTTGATAACTTTAAAAAACTAAAACATAAAAAAAATGAAAGAAATCAAAAAAAGATTTTAAGGACCATAATTTATTTCAAGACCCACAATTATCATATTGAAGATTCTAATATTCTTTCTTGTTTAATTATTAATGAGAATGACTAAAACTTCTTAAATTTATCATGTGATGAAAAAAATATAAAATTGAACAAATATTACTTCAAAATAACAACAATAAAAATTATAAGTTATTTGTACTTTATTACTTTTCTAAGCAAAGTGAGGCTCATAAATATCATAACACGCTCGCATTCGTTTATGTGTGTTTTCCTAATAAATTTTAAACCTATATTAGGAAATCATCTTGACCCTTGGCTTGAATATTTAAGGATAAGAGAAGTACTATTTTATTTTTCAAACAATAAAAATTACGTCATCTCTTAATTTCTCATTTTCCGTTTGGGTTCTTGTCGAAAAATTTGATAAGCAAAATATTAATCAATTTCTGAAGACGTCTTAGTAATGATCTGGTCATCCCAGGAGCGTTGATATAATTCAAATTAAATTTGGTTTAGAAACTAAATACATATTTGTGCACTTCATTAGTTTCTGAAATGAAAAATACTATTTATTTATACTATTTACTTTTGGCAGATATTAAACTTGATAGAATTAAAAATGATACAAAGAAAAAGTCTCCTCGTATTTGTATACGAGGAGACTTTTTCTTTGTATCATGTTTCTTTAAAATTATTTTTTAACAGCAAAATTTTAAGGAAAGTAGATTTCAAGTTCTTTTAGAAACTTTTCCTTCTTTCTCTGAATAAATTGTGGATTTGAGATGGTAACTAAACAAAATAAAAATAAATCGCAGACTTGTTTTTGTCCTCTTTTGATCAAAGACTGCCACTCTAGTTCATTTCTGTTAGAATCGCCTGCAGGTAGCGCTGTTGTCCTCAATGACAGTTCAGTTTCTCATTTATTTCGTACAACTAATGTGACGGATGTCTTCTTAGAATCTCATAATCAGTCGATTATTGAGCTGCTAGACAAAAAGAAATCCCTTTTATTCGTCTAATATTAGACAAGAATGTCGTAGAAGACTACATGAGGATAAAACGGAAGTGCAGCTTCGGAAACTAGACGTCATAAAAAACATAGATCCTTGATAGCATTGATTTAACACAGAATAACACACTTTTCAAACTTCCTATTATAATAACAACAATAGGAAGTTTGAAAAGTGTTTATTATTTGTTATAAACAAAAAGTGAATACGATGTGAATTACAGTATATAGACATGTTGTTGTTCAAAATTTCGCAAACTTATTGTTAGGGAAATAGGCTTGAAAAAGAGGAGACGAGTATTCTCCTCGAAAATTTGCTTTTGAAAATAAATGTAAATTATTACGTTTATTTTGAGTGACGTTGAAGATTTTTTATAATATATATTGTAGGAGGAAAGAGCTACAAAAAAAAGTATGGAACAATTTCGGATACACTTTAATATTTGTATTTAGATTAGTATAATACAAATCTAAAAGTTAAAATACAATCAAAAAATTAGAACCAGAGGATGTTTTAGCGATGTGATTTTTTTTTCTAAAAACCGTCAATTCATAAAAACAAAATGACTTCACGAATTCGATGTTATGCTAAAAAATTCGTAATAAATGGTGACGAAACAAAAAATTAGTGCCAATTTTCGAAATTTCTGGATTCTATTTTAAATTAATTGATAGTAAAAAAAAGAAACTTCATCAAGAAAACGTAAATCATTCTAGAAAAAGATACCACTTTATTAGATACTTCTCTAGATTAGAGTAGCGTGTTGCTCCTCCTTCAAAATAACTTGAATTCATCTGACAGGGGTTCTTCAAGAAACTGGAAGTGATTATGTCCTGATTGCGTCGCGTAGTTGATCCTGATTGGATGGAAGAACAGAGACAAACAGCTCTTTCTATTTAAGGTTTGAACATGATAAGGGTTGAGATCTTGGGACAGTTAAGGTCACTGAAGCAGCGAAATTCATTATCATGGAGCCATTCCGTGGTGATTCGGGTCTTGTAAGAAGGCATTTCAATCTGATGAAAAGGTCCATCCGAGTGAGGAAAATGTGTAGCTATGAAGGGATCAATTTGGTCAGCGCCGATTTCAATAAGACAAGTCTTACCTTGTTTTCAGTCCCGATGTGTGCCAGGAAAATATTCTCTAAAGCACTAACTTGTACTAATTGACACCAGTCACGGTGGACACTTGGAAATTGCTTTTTTTCTCGTCAAATTCTGAGCGTTCCATCAGCATTATGCAAAAGATTCTTCTACAGACCAGGCAACGTTTTTTTTTTTAGTTATCAATGGTCCATTGTCGATGTTCCCGTGCCCACAGGAGATGCTTTCCTTGCTCTTGGCTGTTACAGGCCTATTTTAGCGCCATTTTTGCCGATACTGACACAGAGGCTACTAACATTCTGTATCGCATTGCTGACATTGCTATATCATATGGCTTAGAAATTAATATTAATAAAACAAAAGTCCTGACCACCGATGGATCATCAAGCTGTATACCTTGATGGAAACCAACTCGAACAGGTCAAACATTTTAAATACTTAGGTTCATTAATACAAGAACAGAAAGTAGCAGCCCCAAGTGAAGTCCACAATAGAATAGGGTAGGCATCAGCAGCCTTTGCATCACTCAAATGGTGCTTTTAGAAAAAGGCCAACATCGCTATTAAAACCAAAATGGGGCTATTCAGGACATTAACTCTACCGATCCTTCTATATGTATCTGAAACGTGGATTTTACTGAAACAGGACATTAACAAACTGGAAGCTTTTCGAATGCGGTGCCTAAGGCAGATCCTAGGCATATCCATTCATGACTGTCACCGAAACGAAACAATTCGTGGATGGTGTGAACACCAACCAATAATCTGTGATTACATTCAGAAACGCAGACTACACCGGTATGGCCTGTTTGCAGAATGGATAACACCCGACTCCCTTATAGTCTTCTTTGGCGGCAAAGACCTGAAAATTGGAAAGTTCATCTAAAAGCCCCAAAGAAAACATGGCTCAAACAGATTGAAGAGGACATCAAAAACCAACGACTGACTCTAGACGTAGCTAAAACATCGCTACTGATCGCAAGAAATGGAAAGATATTGTAAATAATGAATCCAACCCTGTGGCACCTACAGCAGTGTATTGGCTGCGAGATAAACCTGCACCCCAATCACCAGCTAAGGACTAATAATGACAGTCTATTTTAGACAAAGTATGATGAGTGATATGTTCTGCTTACCAAGGTAAAGTTCTGATGTGATTGCTTTAGTTGTCGTTCTTATGTTATTTTGCACGATTCTCTCCATGTTCCTCTAAGAACTCTGATCCGTAAGCGATTTTCTTCCACAGAATCGTGATTACTGGAATTGTTTTTTCGTTATTAGCACCGGTTTGGGTTAACCTTTGAAACTGTGATGCGTAATAGCCCAGGTGCTCGAACCATCAATCAAGCACTAACTATCATATCATATTCAAATCATGTTGCTGTCTCATAATGGCGATGCAGTTACGCCTACCGATAATTACATAACGACCGTTCTGTCTTATTATACTGAAGACCTGATATGTAACCTGTTGGAACGAACCATTTTTATGAGATGTTTTACCTAATAAAGTTGTATCTCAATGTATGTCTTGACTAAGAAAAAAATTTATCTTTTTCTTCCCTAATTGTACAGTATACTTTGCTTTTGTTGTACACCAATTTTATAGCTATACACCGATTTTACACCGATTTTACAGCAATAGATAACTCTGAAACAAATGACATATATTTAACTACGAGGTTTATCAAAAAGCCATTTTTCATTCTTTATTTAACAGAATTTATTGGCAATGCTTTATCTATATATAATCAGCGAGAAAATCGCCACATTTTATTTCGTGCGATGAAGTAACTTTTCTTTATTGTATCCTCCGAAATTTGAATCTAAACGAAACATGATAACTCAACTATCTCATGTTATTTCAGGTTTTGAAACTTGTTCATCAGGCTAATAAATTTAAGGGGTGAGAGGTAAAATTCCATAAAGATAATAATAAATCACGTAAACTTTGGATAAGTAAGCAATATATTTTAAATATATTTTAAATATATTGCTTAATTATCCACTTGTTGATCAGTTTTATGAATTATTATTTTTTTAACCTCCTAATTCTGTTTTATTTGATGAACAAGGAAAAGAAATAAGGAATTTCCCTGAAACATCGTTGTTATTTTAAATGTAAAATTGTTTATAATATATGTTGTGATAAATGTGCTTCATGGCCCAATTTTAATTAAGACATTAATGCTACACGTCAAATAATTTAATATGTAGAATTTGATTGCTAAGTTGAAGAGTGAGAAACACTCCTTTGACATCGCATCGCAAGTCCTGCTATCTTCTTTGATATCGATGACATGTCGTCAAATTCTTTGGTAAAGACTCGATGGCTGTTGCTGTGCTACTGGAGCTTATGTCGTAGGTCGCACAACTACATGTCACCAGAAGCATCTTCTTTTGCTGTAACTATCAAAGACTCCTTCGATTTGGGAAAAGAGATAGAAATTAACTGGGATCATTTTGGAAAAATATTGAAAATGATGCGATATTATCCATTGCCATATGTTGTAATTTATCTCTTGCTAATCTTTAGGGATATATAAAAACAGCCATCACCGAAAACATTCATCTACTTCATCGAAGACTGCGAAAAACAGCAACAGCATCCCAAAGTAAAATTCTTTCTTGTGCGTAATAGCGCTATTCGAAATCTCTTTTCCCATTTACCTGTGATAAATAATCAATACAATTAATCTGTTTGTTTGTTTTTAATTTAGATATAATTTCTAATTACAATAAGTTCGTTTTATTGATCTAAAAAATTGCATCTCAGATCAACAAGACATACTGTAAATATTGAAAGAGAAAGAAACTTCAGTTTCAGTTAAAATTTAATCAAAAAAAAAAAGTAAATCTCTAACATCTGACCAAGACATTGTTGGAAATTCAATTTATATTTAGGCTTTGTTGTTAAGTTTGTTGTTATGTTACTGCGCATCTTGGACTGTTTATATTTCCTCTTTCTGTTTTCTTGTTGTTAAAGTACTGTGATGTTTGAAGTAGTTTTATGTTTAAATCAATGAACCAAATAATTTATAATAGAAATCCTTTTATTCTGCTACAACCATTAATGCGAATATAAATAATATCACTACAGTGCAGTGGCTTGTTTTATCGATCAAATTCACTAGGCTGTTCTTTTCTTAAATCATCAAAGCTCATTATACTTCTCGGTATTGTTTTCTATGTTCGAGTCTCAATTCGACTGAATTATTGTAAATCGAGTTCCGTTAACACTCTTGAATGTTGCTGTAATATCTAATCTTTTTATACTTATGTATAACGCGTCCTTCAAATATCCATCTTTTTTTGCATTTCCACTTCAATCCAATTAAATTTAAGAACACTTTTATTTTCGTCCATCATCTTCTTTGCAGAAGTTTTCTTGGCCTATTCAAATTCATTTTCCTGTCGTACTTCACAGGCTGCTTTTTCACTTTTAGTGTCTTTATGTGTTGGCCAATAAGAAAGCGTACTTTTAATTTTTAGTCATTGCAGCACATGATCAAGAAATGCAGATCTCTTTTAACTTTCGTCTGTATCTTTCATTCTCTACGAATGAATACGGGGGAAAGAATCGTTTTGTGGATCCTCGTTTTCGATTCCCGAAGAAGTAACGGGAATAGAGTCTTTCTTATTATTATTATTCCTCGTCTAAGTATTTGATGAATAAAGGCATGCTATAAGACAAAAATAAGAACCTTATCATTTGAAAATGTTTAGAAACTTTCATTTCGGAGATTCGAAGGCACAGCTTTTTCTTTCTTCTTTTCTAATCCAAGACTATTAATAGTGATAAGATTTTTACGATGCAAAAATATAAAAAAATTAGATAAAGGTAAATAGTAGTTATCTATTAAAGATAAAAGAAATTACAGAAAAAATTAAATAGTTTTAAGACTTTTTTTTGAAAAAACGTTTGTCAGAAACTCTAATATACTTTTTTCCAGAAATGTCTGTGCGCAACGCACTTCCGTAAAGCCCTTTCTCTGTTTTTGAGAAATAATTTTAATTTCCAGTGAAAATAGAAATAACTTTTACAGTAAAATGTCCACGATGGGAATTGAACCTGCAACGAGGATGTCTTATCCATTAGGCCACGAGGACTACAATCAAATCATCGTTGTTAAATATCTCTCATCACTCCCTCTGTGTGTCTGAAGCAATAAGAGAAGAGCCACAGAAAAAACAAAACTCATCAACTTTAGGCTACTAGATTACAATTTAAATTTCAATGTTCATTTCTTTTAGCCTATTACAAATGCAGGTCAGACGAGCATTAGATCTGAAGAGACGTTAGAGATATTTCTCGTGATGAATGAAGAAATTACAAATGACGGGCAAATACTCTATCTCAATTAAAAGTTATCCCGTCATTGTTGACGGGGTGTATATAGTAGTTTGACAATAGTTGTTAAGAAGAAACTTTCTTAAATATTTTACATAGTCCCAATCGAAGTATATTAGTTTTGTGGAAAATGTATTAAATAAAATAATCTACCTACGCACTGAAACTTCTTAACAGCTTTTGAAACCCTATTGAAGTTTTACCTTTTACCAAAGAAAAAAAATCATTAAGTTTATTAGTGAAAATGTCAAAAACGAAATAAATCTATTTCTTAAGAAGAACACATTGTTTCTTTGAATATTCACTACTGAAAAAGGGAAAGCAAAATTGATTCTAAAGAAAAATATTAAAAAATGTGTCCGATTAAAAAAAAAAAAAGGTCTTCACCGCGAAAGCAATCATTAAAAGAAGAAAGCCAGGACAGAAATAAAGAAAGAAGGTAGGGGGATGAAAAAAAAAAGAAAAAAGATTCGGGGAATAAGGTGAGAAGTGAAGAGAAGAATAGGTGAGGATGGGAGAAGATAAACGAGAAGCGTAGTGAAAGAGGGAAGTACTTAGGGCGCCATCGATCGGCTGCTGCCGCCGTCACTGATTGTCTGCTTGTTGCCGTTGTAGAGTTGGAACTTGTGATCCGGATGAAGCGTGCAATGGCCTGCGGTTCAAAGCCGCTTCGCCACCGCGATCCAGCCAGAGGGTGGCTGCGGACAAAGACAGGCGAAGACACCACCGCAGTGAGAAGGACCTGTGGCTCTTGTTATTCGTTTAGGAGCATCACAAAACTTTAATTAATGGCTTCATTAGAAAAGGTCGAATCAGTAAATGATCATTCGTTCCATAATTAGATTTCCAGCCCTTAATCACACAAGAGCCATAAACTTCAATTAGAAATGGCTGGAAATGAAATCGTCAACAAGAAACGATCCGCATGAAGACTAAGCGGATGTGAGCCGGAAATGCGGACATGAAACGCTGACAGTTCCTTCCCAAAATTAATGCTATTTTCAGAAAAATACCCTTAGTTGCTAACAAGATTGGAACTCATCTGGGGCAGTTTCTAAAATAAAAGATTAATTAACAAATAGCAAAGCGACTGTGACAAAACTTTTCTTTTCGAGTATTTTCGGAAATTTGGAATTTGTTTGTAATGATAAACATTTAATAAAGTTGAATTTATTAAAATTGTTTAAAACATTGATTAGAAGCTTTCTTGCAGTTATAAACATTCAAGTATTATAAACATACTTCAAAACACTTTACGAACTTTTCACTTTCAGCTGTTAACTTATCCGCAAATTTGATAGATAGTTTAATTTCAATTTAAAGTGAAATTTCAGGTAATTTTGAAAATTACTGTCAAATCTTAATAGTTTCTCCAAACTAATCTGTTATCCAAACAGACTAATGATAAATTTTGTCCAATTAATTTTAAGTAAATCTTTATTTTCATCATGTCAGAATGGCGAGTCACAGCAGCATTTCCAAATATGTTCCGAAAAAAATTTGGAAGTAAAAGTGGAATGATATAAAATATTACAATGATGGCTAATGAATAATAGTTTGCAAAAAACCTCAAAATCATTACATAACTAATAAGATTAAATTAGATAATGGTAAATGTGAGTGGCAGGGAAGCAAAGAACAGCAACCTCATATCTATTGTACCATAGATATTGTTGGATGGAGTAGATGGAGTGAAGTTGTGCAAAGAAAGCAGGAGAACCCCGAGCAATCTTCCCAGCATGGAAACTAACATGAGAACCGAACCACTTCATTCAAGAGGCGAGAGGCCAAATGTTTTAAATACAAAGCCAATCGCGAGGCCCAATAAATAAGATACAAGTGAAAATAAAGATGCGACATTTTAAACATAAAAAGCAAAATTTTTCTTTAAAAAACCGCTTTTAATGGTTTTGGCATAAAATCTTTATAAACCTAACTAGCCAGGTAGCGTCGCTTTGCTCCGGAACCCTAGCATATATAGCATTACAAAAAAAACCACTTTATTTATTTAGCAATTAATATTGAGATCGGAGAATATAAGTCTTCCCAGCCCGTTGTGACCTTCTCCGCTTAACTCAGGTGTATTGCGGGTAGGCGCCACACACCAGGGGTTGCTCCACACACATTTTTGCATGTATCTTGCAACGCACAAACGTTTATGAATGACTGATATATCGTTCGATAGAACTTTCAAATACCAACATTTTCTCAATATAATGTTCTCTTCCAACTTTTATACTTTTCGTTTCAATTGAGAAAAAGTCAAAATTTGACCCTTTAAAAGGCGCCATATTTGGAAACCAAAAACTTTTTTCGAAAGATTTTTATAGCATTTTGTTTGTCTTAAAAAGATCTATATTTTATCCATTTGCATGACCAATCTATCTTTTATAGTTTGGTCACAAAATTGTAAAAACGTAAAGTCTTATGACAATGACAGACAGAATAACGCTTTTATAATATAAGATAGTAGTATCTCTAGGAACTTTTCGTCTCTTTGTACGATTTGAACAAGTTTCAAGTTTCATGCATCCCACCTGTTTTCGCCATTGTCATTTAATTCTCTACGACGTCAAAGTTGCTTCCAATTTTATTCATTTGAGATTCCCATTAAAATTCAGCCAAGAAAAGACTTCTTCCTCTACTAATTAAAATATCATTAAAATGACGACTACTTCTATTACTATAGCAAATTGGAGAATATAAATTGCGGGTGTAGTATTCGAATCAATGATTTTAATTTAATTATCTTAATTACGGTCGGTAGCAATACAACAACATCTTTGAAAACCTAAAAACATTGGAACAGCTTAGTTTCGTTAAGAGACTGCCTGGAAAAGAATAAAAAAGACAAATACATGCATTGTCGCCCTTTTATTTGCAATAGCTCAGTCAAAATTGGAAGGGCGTCTGTGCAACATTTGGGCGGAACAGTAGGTTTTTTTCGGTTGGAATTTAGATCCTGATTTTCATCAGATGCTCAGTGAGCCAAGAAACCCAGACGCGTCTCTTGCTATCGGAACAATATTCACAAGAGGAACTAAGACACTACATTGAAATTGATCACGTTTACTAGGTACATGTTACGAAAACTTCATCTAGTAATCAGCATCAATTATCAAATAAGCAACTTTCACACACAAGTTTTTCATATTAATTTCTCAAATCGTTAATTATCTTAATCTGAAAAAAAAAATAATTTTTGAATAGAATTTTCATCATTTCTCCTTTATTTTTTTATCCTACTTTCCTAAGCTTATTAAATCCGTAGTATGTATTTGTGTTTTCCGTTATAACGTTTGAACGTCTGAATGAATCGATGTTGTCCCTTCTCAAGAAATTAACGCTCCAAAGACTTTCTCTTAGAAAACCTTTAGAACCGAAACAATCTTGTGTAACAATGAATATTAATCCGTTTTGTAATTCATTAACTTTCGCGTGTTTTGATGTGTCTAAACTTAATCAGAATTAGGCAAGTAAATGTGAATGTAATTAGTTTTGTCAAAAAAAATTTAAAAAAATCTCCTAAAAACGTATTAGATAGCTATTATAATTTAAAAAAAAAAGAAGTTTAAGGAAGAATATTTCAAGGAAATAAGACTTTCATTTCTTTCAGGAACTTCTTGTTTCTCTATTTACGAAAGAACTAAAAGGAAAAACATCAATGTTAATAGTATTGGAACGTCCATCCTTGTTATTGTTCCGGAAATGCGAAATCCGGATATCCCCTAATAGTCATCCGCATACACTGATTGAACATACGTGACCTCGCATGTGAATCGATCCACGTTTTCCAATTTTGATGCACTTGAAAGCTCTGACATTTTTTGTTGGATTCACACCAGAAGACTTTTGGTCAAGTTTAAAAGTCGATTGGTATTTAGAACTGCACTTCAAAATATTATATAAATGCAAATTCCAATATATATTTATGATTAATAACCATCCAATTATTATATTATTATAAGCGAAAATAACATCGAGCTTCGAGATTTCAAAAGAGGTTCCTTTTTTTTATAATTTTGACTCCTATCTATTTTAATATCAAAAAAAGGAAAGATATTTTGATGTCATTTTTTTTGCATCGTAAGATCTAAAAAATAACCTAAAAAAATTATGGATGTTCAAAATCTTAAGTCTTTTCGTTTTTCTTGGCAATTGAAATTGTCCTTTATGAGTTTCTGCATTGGTGATCTTTGTCACTCAGAATGTCGCTGAATTGTATCGGAATGAACAAAATGAAGTAACATTTATCTCCATTGAAGTTTTAACTTTTTAGCATATTTTTATGAAATCGTGATTAAATGAGCTGCAATCAAAGATGTCATGAAGATTTTGGATACTAACTCTGACTAAACATCTGATTCAGTGAACAAAGAAAGGCCTTTCTAATAATAATGTAAATCTATCACTAAAGTTTTCAACTTCCAAGTACATAGACTGACGGCCGATACTGTATTATTTCAACACATAATTGTGCTTAAAACTTCTTTTTATTCAACCCTTTTTCCCCTATGCTTCATATTTAGGAAAATTAACTAAAACAATTAAAAAACTCTAATGTCATTCGATAGCTACTACTATGCATGTTTAAATCCTCAGCTTTTCCGAAATGATAAACGGTTCGAGGGGAAAAAAAAACATTAATTTGTTAATATCTGTTAGCAGTAAGAGTTCGGAATATGTTGTTATCCTTTTTTTTTTAAGAAGTCTGGTTTCATTAAAAATGTGTTTAAGATATAAAAGCAAAACCAGTTGAAATCATGTTTCAATTCTTATAGTGAAATAATTTGGTAATATTGAATTCCAAAAACTATAATACTTTGGTCGACTTATCATTAACGTTTTCTCTCAGAAATGCTCAAGTACGAATTAGAATAATAGTTAAAGAACTCGTTAGATTAGGTTCAAAGAAATGTTACTTCTTTCCCCTTAAAGCTTTAATATAAGAATTTCTTTGTGTAAACAAAGTAAACAATAACAAATCTTAAGTCACAACGGCGGTTTCTGCAGAATATTTGTTATCAGTTAATGAAGTCCTCGTGGTGATCATTTCCGCAGAATTAAGTTTAATAATCGTTCTCTTATCATTAAAGACTTAATAATAGCAAATTTAAAAGTAAACGAAAGTCCTTCCATTAAAAGTTTCAAGAGAATTCAAACAACATTAAAAATAAATTTTAAACAATAATTTCAACAATAATTATGCTAAAATAAATAAAAATATCTGTTATAAATATTATTTTGAATCAAAACAGACTTAATTGTGAATTGCTATCATATTGCAAACAGACATGCATTTCAAATCAACGTTTCAGATTTTTAGATAAAAACACACTCTTCCATACATAACATTAGTATTTAAATAT
>JAFIDM010000003.1:66842243-66864813 GCA_023159025.1 Thereuonema tuberculata
ATATTTAAATACTAATGTTATGTATGGAAGAGTGTGTTTTTATCTAATATTTTTGATATGGAAAGGAAGAAGATTGTTGAAGAATTTCAGATTTGTAAAAAATTTCAAAAAATTAACCTAGGATTCTCCTATCGTGCTTTTATTTCTGCATTTTCTTAAACAACGGCTACTTTTCAACATAAAGATTTTCACGATACTTAAAATGCAGGGATACTGACGGTTTGTAAGAGTGATAACTTTGTTTTGTAATAGAATCAAAAACTAAAGAGAGGATATTTACTAATTAAAGATTGATTGATATTAATTGGATAAACACCCCTTATTTAATAAATTTAAGGAAATCCATAGATAACCCAGCCGGGTATTATCTCCACATTTATATAAGTTCATTATTCCCCTCATCCCTCAAAGTCTACTAAGTTTATTTTAATTAAGTCATTTTTTCAGTCACTTGTAAGACTAATTGTCTGTATTTTTAGGTCAACAAATTCAAGAAGTCCAAATATTGTTATAAACATTTCCATTGCAAATACGTAGATCTTGAGATTAGCTCTGATGATGTTATTTCCTATGTTCGGAATGTAACAGTTCTCATCGTAGCTGTATTGATTTATTGATTTATTTTTATTATTACCACTGCTATCTCATAAAAAAATGAAAAGACATATGTCTACAGAGATTGCTGTTTGACGGAATGTTTATCTTCCAAAAGTTTTTCTGGGTAAATAGAGCCTATGTTCTTTTTCCAAGAGCTTCTTAAGTTATAGAAGCTTTAGAAATCAATTCCATATGGTTTATCTTCAGTATTCGGAAGAACCAAAGTAAACATTTTCAAAAATATTTTCCACTTAACAAATTATAAAAGAAATATAAGACGAATTAAATCTCATTTCTTTTCTAGATTCTTTTTTTGTTTTTTGTTGTTTTTTTTCCGTTTACTTGCATTTTAAAGGTAGTTATACATCTTCGTTCTCTAGTTTCTCTATGTCAAATATTTGTTCACTTTTTGTTTTACTACACTGCATTAAAAAGTTAAATGATGATAAGATAAACGGCATCAACATCATCAACGTTATGAAACTGAGTCCAACGATATAAGTAAATTACGTTTGTTTTCGCAGTAAATAAAGTAATGATTTCTTCCTTGTAGTAGGATTTCCCATAGTTTCTTTGGTAGAATTTAATTGAAATGAAATGAAATGTTGTGAGTAAAAAGCTAATGAGTTCAAGAGAGCCAAAAGAAAAACAAAAGTAGTTCTGAGCTAAACGACGTTTCGTGAGCTATTGATGTACCCATAAAAATTGGGTATTTTTGGCATTAAAATGAGTTACCATTCAGAAACTTGCATTTTTAATTAAATCAACAAAATTTAAAATAAGAAAGCGCATAAAATTCAATAACTTGCTAAATAAAGTAATTTATTTAGCAAATTAATGAATAATTTTATATTATAATAAAATAATTAACAGAAAAAATCAAAAATAGAGAGAAAAATCAATTTAAGTAAAAAAAAAAACTACATATACAATATTATATTAGTCAAAAGGTTCTTTCCACACTTATTAAAAGATTCCTTAGTTAAAATATCTGCTTTTTGTGCTGAAAACCTTAAGAAAATGTAATCTTTATCAATTACTTTAAAAATTATGGATAAAATGATATTTAATGTCAATATATTTACAAGGTTGCTACTTTCTCTATTCTTGACCATAAATACGGAGCTTTGATTATCTTCTCATATCAAATGTAGTTACAATTAAATTTAAGGTCATTTAGCAAACTTCTACGATGTAAGACATCTGACAAAAATACTAAGAGCAACTAATTCAGCCTCAGCTCTGGGACAGTGATAGTTACAGTTTTCTGTTTGCGTCACTACATTGGACAATTGTCACTGTATTATCATATATTGGAACTTGTCACTATATTATCGTATATTCGAACTTGTCACTATATTATCGTATATTCGAACTTCTCACTATATTATCATCTATATTAAACAAAATCCAGATACAGATTTTCTGTCACTACTCTCTGCAGTCCAAGTCGTATCAATGTAACCAACAGCGAAATAATCTTTATCACAATTTGTATACATGAAGCATAATTTTCTGTATATTTGAAGTATCTTAGTATCGATAGTTTTTTAGATACAACCAATGTGTCAAAATTATAGGAACAGTCTTTGAACCTACTAAAATAATTAACTGCAAAACATAGATCTTACCGCAAGAGCCAGATAACTAACTAAATATAGGAGTCGATTTGGATATGAAATGTACAGATTACAATCAGTTTTTTTTTTGTTTCACATGGAGCTGTATATCTTTACAGTCCATCATATCAAATTTATACATATGTTTTTTAATTATGTTTCTGATGCACTTTTAGCATCCTATTTCTCGGTTTCTTTCAATTTCCTTTCCGAAGTACCTTTTAATAGGGGATCTGGTAGTCCACTGGTTTAAGCATTGGACTACTGACTGGAGGAAACTGCGTTCAATTCCCGGTGTGGTGGTCGGATTTTTCCATGGTTATTTCTCCTCCTGAAGAACCCTAGGATTCATCTAGCCCTCTCTCAAATGGGTACCAGGCTTCTTACATGGGAACTGAGTCGGGCTTACCATCCAACATCAACTAGTCTCTTTGGTCAAGAACCTAAACATCAGGACCTGCATGGCCTGTTGTGATGCAGAATGAACCTTTTAAGTATCTTTTAACATTATCTAAGGAAACCATATCGAAACATGCAGTTTAAAACACTGAATAGCCATTAAAAAGTATATCATCGACATACAGGAACACTTAAACTATGTAGCACTTTCATTGAATTTCATGTAACGACATATAGTAAAGTGAACAACCTTTCCTGGCCATGAAAGTGTGAAATGCTTCATTCCAAGACCAGGGACTCAACTTGGAATCATTAAGTTTACATGGATGTTTCTCACTTTTCAAATCTTCCAGAAGATTTATATGTTTTTCTTGTAGAAAAACTGTCTTAATGTTCTTTTATTCGATTATAATTTGCTATATCTAACAATAGCAAATTATATAATAATTGTATAATAAGTGTAATAATTATATATAATAAGTGTTAAATTGCCTGCAGATGAGTACCTGAAAATCCTTTGCAACAGCCTGGCTTTCTATTTATTGTCATTCTTAATCCTGAAAACCCATTGCTCTCAATACTTACATATTTTGATCTTTCTACTGCTGTCATGTGGAGTGTCTTTCATGAGATTTCAGTTCTTCCTCCATTTCCTTCATTCATTGTCACTTTTATCAAACATTCATATATCATCGGAACTTAACTCTTCCTTTATCTTTCGTTCATTTTCTATATTTTTCTGTGATTTTTAATAGTTCTCATTACTTTGCTTTTCCAATGTATTCTTTTGATTATCTTCTTTATTTTCTTTTTAGATTTGTTTGAAATTCTCTTCTAATATTTTACCTGCTTGTTTTTCTTCAATAGTATTCTCATTGTCGTATTCTTCTCATATACATCCTTCCTATGTTATTTGTTTTCATTAAAAATAACATCCCTTAATCTAATAACTTTCTTTAGCATTCTGTCCCGTAAACGATAACCACTTCCTTTATAGCCTATCATATAATATTTTATCGATTTATCCGACATCCTTCCTTTTCTGTTTTCTTTCTGTCTATACATGGGAGCTTCACTTCCAAATACTTTTAGTTTACTGTAGTTAGGTTCTTTTCAATTCCAAATCTCAGCAGATATTTTTCTGTGTACTGTTGGCAATTTACTTAGTCTACAGTGTAAATAGTTTCTCTTCGTAAATTCTTTTTAAGTCGTATAGGCCATCAATGTCATTTTTTCTAGTAGTGGACTTTTTATTCCCTCGGACTCTCCATTTTGCTCTAGGTGAAAGGCTATTGTAGTTTCTATCTTTATCTCTTTTCCTTTACAATAATTCTGAAAATCTTGGTTAACATATTCAGTTACAAAGAGTAAAATAAGAAATACTTGAAGTTAACTGTGCTTCATTCACTTCTGTATAGTTTCTAACACCTTTGTTTTACTTTCTAATAAATAGATCAAGACAAAATACTGTAATCATTGAGAAATGTCAAAATATATCTTTTGTTGTCGTGTGTATTTAGATTAATCGCAGCACAATTATCAGAATGTATTAATTCTAGTATCCTTTAGAATAATATCTTTGTGAAGTATTAAATGGTAGACTTAATTGTCATCCTGTGAGGACTGTCTCGGAAATCATTTCCTTCCCTGAAAATTCACAGCTTATTAAGTTTATTTTCTTTAACTTCTGCAGAAGCGTTTTCGCCATAACTCATCATTCTCTGGAATAGTATATACTCGTTTGCACATATTTCTTTTACTTGAAATTGTAATCCTATGTATTATGGCTTATTCTGCTTCCAATCTTCTTTAATGATATTTTTTTTTGATCAAACGATTGGTTAAATTTGTTATTTTCAATCTTCCGAATGGATAATAAATTGCATCTCAAAATCTGGCACAAACAGAACATTTTCAAAATACAGCCTTTTGTCACAAAATTGCCAAGTTTGGTTGTTTTCAACACTTAATCTTCCATAAGAACGTTAATTGGAGACTTTAATTGATGTATTATATTTACAGGAGTTTATTCAATGAACTGTTGCTCTTGAGTCAATATTGAATTCAAATATTTAACTTTGAGATTCTGTACTGAAAGAAACATAGTTCTTCTTCTGTATTTGTATATAATGCATCTACAACTTTTATAGACTGTCGAACTGCTTATAAAGAAGATCCTTATTTATTTTCGTAAAAATTAAAACCATTTCGACGGTTGAAAACTCAACAGCGTAAGTGAATGAACAACTGCTTATTATTTTTGATATTAATTTTGATGCAAAAAAGTTTGATTTGCATGAAAGATTTTTGCTGCAGTATTCAAAAGATGACACTCGAACTATATCTTCTTTTTTTTATCTAATTGCTCGAAAAAAAATAGATGTTTTCATTAAATTAGATATGCCATTCAATGAATTAATGCTAAAATATTCGTGTGATAATAAACGTATTTAGACAAATTAATGACTTCATTTCAATAATTTTTTTTCTTGGATAGTTCACCATTTCGAATCAATGATTTACTTAAAAATCATACTCCTGCAATTTCGATAAATGTGACAAAGAAATGTCAGGAAAATGTTACGACCCTGTAACTAATGAGAAACAGCTGTGAATGCTTCAAATTGAATTGGAATGGATCTAAATCTGCACATGTATCTTAGCCAAATGTTAGTAATTGAGGATCCAGTAGCGAAGTGGTAAGACACTTGACTGCCCGCTGAAGGAACCGGGTTGAATCCCCTGTGGAGGTCGGGGATTTTTCTACAGAGGGCCTAGAATTCACCCAACCCTTGATGAATGGTTACCAGGTTTCTTTCCGTGAATTTAAGTCGGTTGACTGTTAGGCTGACCATAACCTCAACTTAGTCCTGCTAGTCAGGAAACGAAGGAGGTAAGGTTCCCAAGAGCCACATAGTGGGATGCTTTAACATTGTTTTTAGCGAGTAATTTTATAAAACCATACAGATCAGTCATTTATCAGGTAAACGATATAAAACTAGTATATAACTAGTATATAACTAGTAGATGGTTTGAAAGATTTGGTAGTTAGCTCAAGTAAAAAAATTTACGATCCGTCTTGTACCAATTTCAGTAGAAAAGGCCAGTATATTTATCGAACTAGATAGTCTGTCATTAACGTTTCAGCTTTCAAAGATAAACAGTTCAACTTATCAAATGACAAGCCTCTTGCAATATTCAACAAAAATATCCAAAATACAACATTAAAACGTGTACTGTAACTACTGTTACAAAGTCAGGGAATTTTAAATTATAAATTTTGTTGTTTTTGTCTTTGAGTTGATGAAGATCCTTGCGAATATATGTAAATTAACTTAATTAAATAAAAATACACAAACTTAATTTCATAACTTATGAATAATTCAAGAAATTAAACGTTAAGCGTTTTAATTTCCTAATTTCACAACACTAGAAAGTTGTTTTTAACTATTAAGCAAATTTAAGTATTAAAACCTGTATTCTTTATTTTTGCAAGTTTTAAGCAAAATATCAAATTAGTTAATTTGCTGGACAAGCGAAACAGAATTGAATTAGCAATTTATTCACTGCTTAACAGTCATGACAGCTCTAATGCCAAGTGGAGGTCCTGTCCTTCAAACATTACAACACTGATTAACTCAGATAGAATTTGCAGCACTAATCACCAAACAGTCAAGAGAAGTTTATGCTAGGAAATAGAGAAATTTATGCTAAGGGGTGAAACATATTTGTGTAGAAGGAGGATTTGCTGAAATATATAATTATTATTCAGAATAAAAAGTGAAACAAATTTAAAGTTGAAGTAGATCAAACATAGATGAAGTAGATCATACATTTCTACAGAAATGCCTACACATATTTCTTATTGAAAATAACGATATTGCATCACAAAAGATAGTTCTACGTTTTTTAAAATATGAAAAATTAGTTTTCCTACCTAATTTTACTCTATTCTCTGATACAGATGTAAACCATTTAACATGATATCTACATGGAAAGATTGTAATTTCAAAATGATTATTTCATCTTTTTTTTTTTTTTGTGTGTGTGTGTGTGTGTGTGCGTATATAAAATTTCTATTCTGGACGCTATATGTAGCATATTAAACATACTGAGATATAAAAAAAATGGCTTTAAACTTTTCTGTAAGAATGCGAGTAGTTTCCGTTTGTGTTCAAAAGTGCCTTAGTTATCGAAAAGTTATTCCAAAAAGTACAAAACACTGTATTGAATACAAAACAACTAGAAACATTATTTTAATCTTTGCAATAATTTAGGAGCAAATTTAAAAATACAATATGATTATGTCATGAATTTAAAAAAAAAAAAAAACTTTCTAGGTAAAATCATTTAGGAAAAGACAACTGATAATTTATTTGGAGACTTCCTTTTTATAATTGAATGGAATTAATATGTGATCTACATATATATATCAGGACAGATAAACTCTGGAAGCAGCTTCCAACTATTCAGATTCCTTAATGTACTAAATGTTTTTTATAAATTAAAAAAGCTATTGTTAAAGCCCTCTATAGAATGGGCAACTGGTTTCTTTTCCGGGAATAAGGCAGGCGAGCGTTGGACTGCCCACCCGACCTCATCTCAGTCCCAGATCAATGAAACGTTGGAAGTCTTACCTCACCCCCCCTCTCCAAATGGACTAATGTGGACCCCAGAGGGATACGCCCACCTACTACCTATTGATAAATAACTAAATAAGCAAAAAAATAACAATGTTATCTTCATTACAAACAATAATTCAGACCATTTTTCTCAATTTAAAAATATTAAAAAAAAAAAAATCTTCGATTTTAAGTTATCATGAGAAAATATTACTTCTTATTAGATATTTCAAATGGCACTTTTCCGAAGTTTTTCAAAGTGAGTTCAACTTTGATTCTTTTTAGTCTGTTTCTGCTTGAAATGTTGAATCAACAGCATCCTTATGAACTGTCAATGTCTTTTCTTTCATACCTTATACACTTAATACCTTTCTGAATTTACTTTCTCTGATTTATGCAAAGTGGAATTGAAAACCTTCTTTGATATTTAAACAACTCTCTTCCTTTCACCGTTGTCATTACTATGGTTGAATTGTTTGCATATTATCTTTTTCTCGAAGTTAACGTGCAAAGACAATCCATCAAGTGAATGTTTGGCTTCAAAAACTTCCTTCTCTGATTATTCAGTTTTCCCAGGAGATTGGAGGACCCAGCTGCAAGCGCCGCTCGACCGCTCTCGGCTAACAATCAGATAGCGTGAAAAGGATTGGTCCAAATTCAATTGAAATGTTGGCGATCTAAGTATAGGTTCAGCAGCAGCCACTCAGTTGCAAGTTGACACCGGGTCGTGACTTGAATAGCGATGCTTAAGAGTTGCACGAAGGAAAAAAAAACCGCAGCTAACATATCATTCCAAACACTAGATGGCAAATGAAAGGAATATAAATCTTATTCTGAATAGAAGCTTAATTCAGACGAATCGATAACGCGGATCCAAACAAAAGAAGAAAAGGAATTCTTTTTGACCAAACAAATTAACTGCTGGATAATGTCTCTTCACTGACACATCCTAATACAGATGCGAGTGGACTCAGGAAAAAGAAAGAGGAAAGGCACTTTAGGAAACCTTTCGATTTTGTGAATGACAATTTATTTGAATAAAGGAAATAGTGTTTTGAAATTGATTTGTAAGATAGAAATTACTCCATTCATATTTTTTTTAAATGTCCCAAACAACAGGAACAATTGATATTTTAACGAATGAAATTGGCCAAATAATAAAATACTGAATAAATTACAGGCGTTTCGTTAGTCCCAAGGAAAAAAGAGAATGACTAAAGAAATTCAAATTCTATCCCATTTCAGAAATTTGACAAGAAAAAATTTGTATACGTTGTTTTATCAGCTGTAATTCTTTCAACGACCTACGTTTGTTCATTTTCTGCATTAGTTTAACGTTGCAGACCAAATGACAAAGTGTATCTTCCGCTTCCGCTTAATAGAATCCCCTATTGAGAATCTATTGAATTAATTTAATGTTCAAAATAAGTCTTTTCAATCTCCTTACAAAACTGTAAATATTAAAACATACTTTTAATTTCTTCTAAATCATTACATCAACACGGCGCAATATTAAAGAAGAGAAGAGAAGAAATAGGTAAGGTGAAAAGCATTAAGTATTAAAGAAGAGAAGAAATAAGTAAGCTTTATGTATGGAAAAGCTTTATGTATGAAAATACAGAAGAATGAAAGAGAGGCTTGAAAGACAAGAAGAAGGCCATGTTTTGAAGCTTATAAGAAGATGGTTCGAAAATATGACTCTTAATATTATATGACAGTTGAAAGACAATTGAAAGAATTTTAAATTTTAAATTATAAATGACTTGAATTTTAAAAATGATTTTAATTTTTAAATTATAAAGATTTGAATTTGAATCTGTAGTAACCACGCTCTCTATTGTTTAATTATATTCACGTGTGTGAATTCTTGGTCTGCATTATTATTGTTATTTTTCTGTTTGAAGCTAAGGAAAGGGAGATGTTTTCTCCTTTCCTTTGGAATTTTGTATAACATCGCTTGAGAAAAGAAAGGCCGTTTAAGCTTTCTGAAATATTGCGCCGTGTTGATGTAATGATTTAGAAGAAATTAAAAGTCTTTTCAACTTAGTGTGAAACATTAGATTTATAAAGAAAAAAATAACTAAAAAACTTCAATAGCAATTACTAAATTACTGTCGAACGACTTAGTTTATTTAAAAAGAAATTTCATTTAATAATTTCTACTACAAAAAGATTTTGATATGTGTACATATAACACGGTGATAAATATATAAGTCATTTTTACAATGTTTTACTTTTAGAGAGGAAGTTCATTTTGGAAAAGTAAAAGTAAAAAAATAAGGATATGCAAATAAAATATTTAATTTCATTTCATTTTCAATAAAATTGCTGAATTATATTATTTTATCAAAAGTAATATATAGAATTATGTATCAAATACAAATACAATATGTGCATAAACGTATTAGCGATATACAAATTATGCAAGTACTAAAACAAAGGGATATTACTTTAGATTAAAAATCTTTGGGCTATTCTTCTACTCCTCCATTCTGCTGTTTTATTGAAAGTAACATAGAAGTCCAGTTCATTTATGATATGAATTTTAATGAGCGTACATAGTAAAACTCTTGAAGAAAATGACAAATACAAGAATGTAACTTGACAAAATATTGTGCAATCAACAATACTTCTTTAACTTTACTATTTGAGATTCATCACCATCTTATAGAGGCTGATTTATTTAATCTACAGGGTGTTTCAAAAATACACGGCATAATTTCAGGTATATATTTCCCACATGTAGACAATCAAAATAGTTCATTACAACATATGTCCGGAAATGCTTCATTTCCGAGTTATGGCCTTCACAACATTGAAAATCACCGGAACGTTTTTCGTATTTACAGATGAAGCACAGTTCACACGAGATGGCATAACAAATTTCCACAATCAGCATGTATGGGCGTATGAAAACCCAAATGCAACTGTTGTATCTCATCACCAGGTGCGGTTCTCCCTCAACATGTGGGCCGGTATCATTGGTGATCGATTAGTTGGACCCCATGTACTTGTAAACAGACTTACGGGGCAGGCGTACACAAACTTCCTGGAAAACACCATACCTCATGTTTATGACGACACTCCACTGATCGATCGTCAGCACGCTCACTTCTTGCATGACGGCGCTCCTGCACACTTCAGTCGTACGGCTCGCCGGTACTTGGATCGAACGTTTCCTGATCGATGGATAGGTAGAGGTGGCCCAATTGCTTGGCCTCCACGCTCACCTGATCTGAACCCTCTCGATTTCTACTTGTGGGGCCATTTAAAATCATTGGTTTATTCGTCTCCGGTGCCTGATTTGGAATCCCTTCGGAATCGAATTGTGGCACGTTCTGAGGACATACGCAACATTCCTGGAGTGTGGGATCGTGTTCGCAGGTCATTGAGACATCGATGTGAGGTCTGTATTCAAGCAGGAGGTGGTCATTTTGAACATCTTCTGTAATGGCAACGACCGGCGGAACGAAAAACGTTCCGGTGATTTTCAATGTTGTGAAGGCCATAACTCGGAAATGAAGCATTTCCGGACATATGTTGTAATGAACTATTTTGATTGTCTACATGTGGGAAATACATACCTGAAATTATGCCGTGTATTTTTGAAACACCCTGTATATTACTAAAATCTTTTATTTCTCTGTCTGTGTGTCTGTCTGACTGTCTGTCCGGCGCAGTTTTCTGTGAGAATGAAAAAATAGAAAGAATATTTACAATGAAACATCCGCGACAGGAATCGAACCTGCAACCTTCTGATCCAATGTCAGACATCTTATCCATTAGGCTATGGAAACTACAACTCCCTTCATATTGTTTTTTTGACTTATCTGTCAAACCTGAACTGACTTTGACTGAAAAGTAACAATTGTAATAAAAAACAAAGTCAAAAAAGAAAGAAGCAGTACTTTATTAGGTACAGTACGATTCTCCCGCTGATTCTAAAAGCAGTCGTGGATTGAGAGAATATAGACAACAAAAATTAAAATAAAAAAAAAAACTTTAAAAAAATTTTAGTTTTATTTTACTTGATGTAATTTGTGTGTGTGTTTTTTTTAATAAATAACAAATTGTTTTCCGTTACATACGCGAGGCTTCCGGAGCGAAGTGACGGGTAGCCGACAAAGTTTATTTTAATATGAGATCATTTCGGAGAAATCCAAAATAAAAAACATTACATATTAATAATGAATAGCACAAATGTTTTTTTAATAGCAGAATGAAAACTAACATGTTTCAGAAGAATTACTTTCCATTTTCAAAATATAGGAAAAACTTTGTCTTTCTAGTGAGATCTTATGATCATCAGATTTGAAGAGTCCGATATTCGCTGCTTTAAATCAAATTCATTCGCAGGTTGGATGAAACTTAAGACCTATTTAAAGAAGGAAACATTATAACCCTCACTTGGCTCCTCCTGTTCTATACTTTTCATTAAAATTCTTCAGGATCGGCTGCACCTGAGAATATTTGAAACTAAACATCTCTTTAATTATTATCATCATCATAAAATGAGAGACAAAAAGCTTTTACGAATCATTTCCATGAGGATATTAAATCTGTTATGCTAAACAATAAGCTAATCTCCAAATGAAGATCAGGATTATCCTGTAAAAACATGTACAATAAAGAGGTCCAAATCGATATTCAAGGTAACGGATTGTGTCAGTATATATTTATATATATTTTAGTTTCTCTGAAGAGTGTTTTTGTATTTGTTACTTTGTTAAACACTGTTTTCTCGTCTCATCAACCCATTTCGTTATGTGATAAGTGAAGTTTGTAATGTTTGCAATTAACATTCAAGTAGAGCACTACGAAGCACAAACAGATGAGAGTGAATTTATTTAGCTATCAGTAGTAAATTACGTTAACTATTCTCCGTACAGGATTGTATTTCTATCGTTTTTCCTTCTTTTTCAGCATCAGAAAGTCAAAATATTTTAAATAGAGAAAAGCTCAAATACGCACGACAGAATCTACAAAAAAATAATGCATTAAAAAAAAAAAGAATAAAATGAAAATTAAAAAAATCGTTAGATTTTCAAATTTTCGTTTTATTTAAAGGACCTTTAGAGCAGCTGTTTGGAGACTGTCTGTCATCAGATGGGATTACCCAAAGTTTAATAAATCAGATTTATATTTCCGAATATAGATCATTAAAAATGGAAATTGAGTTCTTATTTGGCTTTTTTTAAGTTTGTATTTATGCTAAAAAATTTCATTTCAACTTCAGTTTACAAAATTAAACACTTTAGTTTACCAGTACTAAATTATTTCTTCAAACATGCATTAAGTTTCTAAAACAAGTAGCAATATTTTTCTTTATTTTTTATTACTCTTAAAAAAACTAAATTAAAAATATTTAGGCTATTTTAGTTTGAAGCCTTTTTTAATTTGGATTTGTAGAAGTTTTAATTCAGAACGACTGTATCATAATTATATCGTAATTATTTTTTTCTGCCTTTGATTTTAAATAGGCGTCACTGTTTTCCTAAGCTAATGGATTAAAAAAATTCTTTGGATTTATCTTAAAATATAGCAATATGTTGTAAGATCTTGGATTTCTCGAATTTTTCAAAGATTGAAATTCTAGAATCCAAGTCTCTCAGCCACAGAATTAAATACTTCTAGGAATGGATTTCTAAGAATGGTTTACTGTGTGATTTATATATTCAATAATTACTGTAACACACATATTTAAAAAAACTATTTTTCAACGAAAAATAATATAAAAAATATAGCATTCGAAACATGGCGGAAATTTTATTGTAAATTATTTTAATTGTAAGTAGTTTCTTAATTATGTGTTAAATTATAATAGTTATGGAATATTAAGATTTCTGTTTTGGAGGAGAGAGAGTGCCAAATTAGGGAGCCTATTGCAACGTCGTCTTTAATTACGGGGGAAGGATATCTGCCAAAAAAAAAAAAAAAATAGAGAGAATAGGGCTTGCTCTAGACTTTTGTTTGGTGAGGAAACTTCTCCCTCTTCCTTTACCCCCACATCCGCTAATGGTTTATGAAAACACTTTGCTGCATTACAATGTCAATACACAGGTAAGCCATCTTGATCTTCAAGTTTTTGTAAAAAACTTTTAACATTTTAACTCCAGGCTTGAGCTTCCAAATGCAATTTTTTTGTGGGTTAAAGAAAGTTAAAAAAGACACATTTACTCTAACTAAATTAAATTTTCTGCTGCGAAAAAGATATTGAGGGATTTTTTTTTAATAGAAACAAAATAAAAGAAAAAAATAAAGAAAAACAGAAGAAAAAAAATTAAACTTGTATTCTTTCTGAGGAAGAGAGCACAAGAAGAAAAAAATCCTTCAAGAGGAAATATTAGAAAGAATAAGAAAAAACGAAGAGAAACCAAGAAACAAAAAAAAATACTTCAAGCTTCCGAAATTGGCAAAATATCAAGAAGGTACTGAAGGTATTATAATGATTTTTTTTTTAATTGGTTAAAATATTCATAAAAGCGAAAAGCTTGAGTGACAGAAGAACAGCAAAGGATTCTCTAATAACAAAAAGTAGAGAGAAAGAAAGAATTTATTCACATATTTCGAATTGTACTGGATATGATTCAGAGATTTTACACGATTTTTTTTGTGAAATCTTCTACTTATTTACATTTTTCTTCCTAGTTACGCCGTATTTTATTATTAGAATATTATTAGTGAATTGCTTTCTTTAGTTCTATCGTTGAATTTTTCTCCTAATCATAAATATCTCCTGTAAATTATGGTTGTGGCATCGGTAAACCAAATTATTATCTTCATCAATAGAATCTTACGTTAATTTACAAATAAGGAAGGTTTTTAATATTTAAAGTCCCATTTTTTTTTTCAAGAAAACTAGATCTTGAATAATAATTTATCCAATTCAACTCTTTCCCCATTTAGTTTTTCTCCTGAACAATGTCGTATTTTATTATAAAATTACTAAAAAATATTACTAAAAAATCCTCCTTGATTAGAGTGGGGATGTTTTAAACCTACAGAGAATGAAAATCGATAATGATATGCAGTTCTTATCCATGTGCTATCGAATCTTCACTATAAGAGTTATAATTTATTTGGGCAAAAAAAGCAAAGAACAGTAAATGTACTGTTTTACTGTTAGAATTATTTAAAGAAAGAGATAACTATTGATTCGTATAAAGTAGTAGTACAGAAGGTAGAATCGTATTCAGCTTTCAAAAATAACTATTTTTATGGGTTCACATGCGGACCCATTTGAAAGCTGTTTAACTACTATCCCTCGACGGTACAGGAGCAATATAAAACATTTACTAAAATAGGCAATTGTACATAAAGAGAGTTTGAAACAAATAAAAGACAAACGTCTTTATTAAGAAAATTGACTAATTTTATATTTGACTATTTGTGACCTACAGTGAACAAGAAAAATGCCTTTCGCTAATAACGATAATAAAGGCATCTTAAAATCTACTTCACAGTCTATTAATTGAAGCAATTTAAAATGAAACACAATCTCAAGAAAAATAAGAATCCATTAGTAAAAAGATAAATACTTCTAATAATAAGAACCTTTCTCTCTGTTCAGTTTTAACCTTCTTATCACCTTTCTCTATTCCTTCTGGAAAATCTCATTCAGTCTTAATGACCTACATCAAAATTCCTCTCTCTGATGCTTTTTAAGTTCGGCTTCTTTTGATCTAATATTCCACTCGAATTTCGGTGTCGCGTCTCAAGAATTAGAAGACGTCGACCGCCAGAACTCGATCCTTTTAAAATCCATTCTGAAAAATGTGAATACCTCTAAAATAAACGTCCTCAAAGTGCGAAAAGTCTAATAACTGTCACCTTTCGCCTTAGTCCACGAATTCTATAGACAGCACATTTCTATAAGAATTGAAAGCCTAGTTTACATAATAAGTTACAATATAAGTTGTTTTTTTTTCTTTTTTTTAAGAAAAACAACTCGTGAAAATTCTACAAATAAAACAATGCACTTGTAAATTACAATGCTCTCAATATTTTCTATTTGTGGAAAATTAATTAAATTTACAAATAGTTATTTAGAGTTAACGTGTCTTTTTAGTTTAACAGAAAAGTTTCATCTGATACATATTTTATTGTTTTAGAATTGTATTTAAACTGGTTTTATTTCTAGATGTTCAAGATGTGATTGGAATCAGTTCAATCAGGGATGTAGAAATTAATTCCTTACTGCATCATTAAATGAATCGCTTTCTTCGGTTGTTGATCAGTGATTACCTCCTGAAATTAACAAAATCAACAATCGTCTTCCTGCAAAACTTATCTCTATATTTTCAGCTGTATATATAGTTTTTGAATTGGATGACAGACAGACATAAGTATTTAAGTACTTAAATATTTTAAATCTTTTTTTTTTGCTTTAATATTTTTTTGCCTTTCCATTATCAGATGTTGGAAATGTTAGACTAAACTCACAATACCCTGTGCCACCATGACAGAAAAAAAAATCGAGATGAACATCACGCGGTTATAATTACTCTACTCGAAGACCATAAAGAAAAGACCATTGGTGGTGCCTTAATAAGAACATGGGGAACAGAATTTTTCGAATAAATTATAGTTATTTTGAGGCCACCAGGAGGCATTGGTGCGCAAAGAAAAGGGTTAAACATGCTAATTTTTGATTATGGAGTGATTTGAAACTCTACGTTTACCAGGGCAATAATGAATCGGTTGTTGCAGTGAAGGCAAGAATAACATATGTTGTAGCTATTCCTCAAGACATACTGTGGGCCTTGCAGTATTAGGTTTCTATCACATTTTACATACTAATGGTTCGCATGTTGAGAATCTTCATTACAATTAAAGGTTATGTTTTATTTAATATCCTTATCTTCATTTTAAAATTCTTCTTCATTTCATTTATTTCCTATATACAACATTGCTACCGACCTTTTGCACAGGTTCGGTGGCGCTGGGGTATAAAGTGCGACTAGAGCAATTTAATTTAAAAACACATAGAATTTGTTCAATAAGATAAAATACGAAAGTAACAGTTCTCAAATTAATGAATTGAAGAAACACTCAGGTTCTGGCTTCCATGAAGGTGTCTGTAACGGGACGGTCCTGGTCAACTTGAGTGGCCCGGAGTTATCCTCCTCGAAGCCTTCTGTATCGGGATGGTCTTCGTCAACTTCTCCCGGCAATTGATCGACTTGTGCGGCCTAGAGCTATCTTCCTCGAAGCCTTCTGTATCGGGGCGATCCTCGTCAACTTCTCCCGGCAATTGGTTCGTCTTCTCCGGCCTTGTGTTGAGGATGTCTCCGTGGCCTATCAACCACTAAGTACATCATCTTCTTTCCAAGTGGAGAACTCTCTCTCCCTCTCTGAATCGCTGCTTATCAACAGGAATCTTCACTCCTCTATCCTCGAACTTGGCGAAGAACATCTCGTGGCTGCTCGCCACCACCCAACTCCCTTTTCAGCTCTCTGCGCTGCCTTATAAACCGATCACTGCCTCCCTTTCACTCCGATAGAGTCTACTATCGAGAGGGAGATCGGGTCGGACTGAACTACTCGTCATAGAGGTGGAATGAAGTTAGTTGACTCCATTCTCTAGGGGGGTCGGACAAATCCACAGGTAACAATATTTCGTCCAGAAATTCTCTGAACGAATTATTGCATATAGTAAATAATTGAAATGAAATGAAAAAGATTGTTTGTTCAACTTGTTATTTTCTACTTTTTTTGTGCATCTACACCACCTGGTGGCACTTGAAAATAACTAATTTTTTTATGTTTGTTCAGTACCAAAACTTTAAATTGAAATTCAAGATGCTCAACATGCGAGCAATTCGTAAGCAAAATATACTGGCAATAGCACAATACCAATATAGGCTGCAGCATTGTCCAGAATTGCTTAAACCATATCTCGGACATTGTTGTATTATTCTTGCCTTCAGTTTAGCAACGATCGACATTGCCTTGGTAAACTTGGTTTTCAAATAATCCAAAACCAAAATTTCGCATGTTCCAACATGTGTTTTTCGCACCAACGCCACCTGGTGACACTAAAAATAACTTCTTTTTTTTTTATTCACAAATTCTTTTCCCCATGTTCTTATTAGGTATGACTAATTTTCGTTATGATCCGTCGAGTAGAGCTTTCTCTATATGTGAATACTGTCAGTTTAATTATAACCATCCTATAATTCCAGAAATTTCTAACATTGATAAACATTCACATAAAATATTAAATGGTCTAATTATCTTAAGTATTTATGTTTTAATGTTTAATGTGTAGGATTTCATTCGTATTCCTACATATATTAAAACAAGCAAATTATTTGAAAAATGGGCTAAAATTATCCAAATCCTCGATATTCGAAGTCCAAAGTAGTAACATAAAACTTAGCCAATTAAATTAGAGTCTTTCATTTAAAAGTTCTTAATTGTAATCTAAAGTATTCCATTTCTAATTCTCAAAACCCCTTGCAATTAAACTCGAAGCAAACTGCTTTCATTTCAAATGAGTAGTAGAAGAGGGGGGGGCTAACTCTTGTTTCCATGGGATACGGAATTTAATTGAAACTGAGATAGGTTTCCAGTTATTAGTGAGATTTTGTGCCGTGTTTACGAGGCAAAGAAATTATTTAATGGGCGCTGCCTTAAAAAAGTTCCTGTTGTTAGACGTGATCCAATTAAAAACCGAGCAATTTCTTCAGCTGAAACCGATCCCAGCGTTCAGAAGATATTGGAAACTAAAAGCCATCTTTCGTTGTTCACAGCTTGCATGTCAAACATAGCTACAGGATGGAAGAAAGGCAGCAAATTTTTCATTTACTACTTCCCATATCGATCCCTCTCTCTCCTAATGTTTATTGAGTTTTGAAAGTAACTCTTGTCAAATCGTTAAACAGAAAGGCTAATCACGTTGCTTGTGTCAGTCTGTCAATTCGTTGAATATTTAAATAACTTAAAATATAATTATTACAGAGGTTATTTATTTGAATAACTATAAAATTCATTGATTTCAGTTTGTTTACCAATAACTTTAAGCCTAAAAAAAAATTTGGCTTAAAGTTATTGGTAATTTCATTACACCACTTGATTTCTTTACACGACTACTGTTGTCTTGTTCAGAATTGATGCTGGAACAATCTGGTCCTATTCATAATTCAAATTCCTTACTCCTCTTTATATTTTTGAATTGCTAATAAAGATTTCTTTAATTATTGTTCTTTCACCAAACATTCTGTTGATTTAATGAGAATTTCGACATTTGATGACTATTTTTTAAACAGTGTTGGATCATTTTAGAAGTGCCTATTCGCAATCAAGCATAATTTTTTTTTCAATCTACATTTAATGTTGAAAAATTCACCTAATCAAAAAGTAATAGAACTATTTTCTTTGTTGCTTAATAATGATTATTATTATTTTAAGACAACTTTTTCAATTATTCTTGTGAATAGATGTTTTCCCATAACATTTTATTAATATTGTATTCGTGAAATCCTTATCTGTTAGCTCATTCTGTTATATCACAAATTCATTATTGTATAATTGAAAAAGATTATTCTTTATCATGAAATATACGTTTTTGTTTCACTTTCTATTTATTCTTCGGTGAAAGGAGATTTTTAATCTACATGACTTAAAATTTATTACCTCCCTCCTAACAGGACTTATTAATGAGGTTTATCCAAGACCCATTCAATATATCAATCAAATACTTCCTCCTATCTACTTTAACTAATACAATAAAGTTATGATGTTAAACAGAAATTATTAATGGCGTTTATTTGTTCCTAGTGTTTAACTTCTCTCTCATCATGAGTCAACTGACTCAAAATGTTTATGTTTAAAAGTCATATTATTTACTTCATTAAATTATTATTTTTCCAACTTTGCCTTAGATAAAAAAGAAAATTTTTTCTTCGCAAAATTATAATGCGCAAATTTATCCTTTGAATAAAAAGACAAGTGATTTGCATTTCTCTCGATGTAACAACTTAAAACAGACCTGCTGGGGAAATGATAAAAAAAGAGAAGCTCTTTGTTTGTTTATGAACAATAATTAATCTCTTCGATTACAGACAAACAAAATCTAACATTGAATTCAATATCATTATTTACATTGCTTTTCTATTCACAAGGGATTTCTTTTTTAAATATTGTATTTTAGTGTTGTGTTTTTCCAGTTTTCTAATCTTGCAAGATTCTTATTTCTTAATGTTAGAAAACTACTTACTCTTAAACCTCGTCCTAAATTTATCTGTAGAAGCTAAAGTGATTATGAAGCAAACCGTGCAGGTATCCGGTCTTCGTAAGATGCTCATTTCCGTTTCCGGGTTAAAGAAAGATCTCAATATCTTTTCAAATCATATTTTTTTTTTTTTTTAGTACTTCAGATAAAAATATGAAACTATTACATGTGAAAACATTATTATATGTAACAATTGTAATTTCTTATTATAGTATTTGTCTTGATCCCTGAAGTCCATTTTATGTAATTTTTTTTTAAAAAAAAGTCCATATTTCAAGATAGAACCATAAAAAAACTAAGTATGTAAGAAGAAATAAAACCATATATTAATAAAGAAAAAAAAGCTAAATGGAGTATCATGCTGTAAAGAATATCCTGAACTTAACAGAAATTAAAGAAAATCCTTCTGAGTATTTATTATCGGACTGCATTTTCAGTAATTTACAGTTTTTAATTTTAAAAATTAAACAAAGACAATAAATCACAGATCATCGTAAACTAATTCAATTGCTTTGTTATTGAAAGATTGAATCCGATCGTAACAGTTTGGAAGAACACAACAATAATTTGAAATTATCTTGTACTGAATATTTTTGAAATTAAGTAAAGTAGATTTCAAAACAATTAATATGAAATTAGAATTGCTACATATTTAAAGCTTTCATATTAAAAATTTCAGATTTTTATCTGCATTGATAAAAAAGTCTGATGAGTTAAAATTCATATAGATATTACGAAACAATTTTGACTCCAGGCTCACCTTAGCAGAGCATCCCTTGACGAAAAGTAAGATTAGATTAGTCTTAAGTTATCAATGAAAACGGATAACTTTTTTCAATGTAATAAAGGATAGATAATTGGAAGCTACAAAACAAAAAGGTAAAAAATGGTGAAATACTGAAAACTATCCATGTTGAAGAAACTTGTCACTGAATTTTAATATCGACAATAACTGAGTTTAGTCAAATAACAATGAAAAAAAAATCTTAGATGAGCAGTACTGATATTACTAAACAGTTTTTGATTGAATATTAAAAATAAAAAGCATTATCATCATTGTTGTGTAGAGATTATGTGTCATTCTGGTTGATTCAAGAAATCACGAAAAGAAGTTCTGAACAACGAAAGTTATGATATTATGTGTGTTATTCTTTCATTCAATTGATATGATCGACAGTTAGAGATAAACAATTAAAAGAAACTGCTTTCATATTGTCACGAAATCATAGCGATCCGTACATGTATAATTTTCGGCTACTTCCTGTGAGACAGAAAGTGACCACAGACCGGAACTCGTATTTCCCCCCATCTCCTCTACAAGTCATAAGCTTCCCAAAAAAAAAAGGTTATTAGTCATGTCTATCCGACTTGTAATTCGGGCTGAGAGGTAATTTGGTTCATTTTCGGCCACTTCCACTTCCTGTTGTTGTGTTCCCGGATCCATTTTCGGATCACTGGTCAAAGAGGCACACTCTATGATGGTGAATTTTTATTGCTTTACTGTCGTTTGGATATTATTATCCAGGAGGCACCCTAAGGTGATAAAAGCCTTTACTGCATTACTCTGATAGAGCATAGCAGGGACCCAAAGGTGACAGTCAGATTTCTGCCTCCTATGAAGAGAAACAAATACCGAAAAATATCAGAGCCAAATTCCGACCGCCAGACCGCTGTCAGACCGCCGCCTAGACCACTCGACCATGCCGAACGGCACTTCCACTTCCTATAGATAGGAAGTAATCGTATTTTACTACACCTCTACAAGTTATAAGCTTTCCAATACGTTATCACTCCTGTCTATAAGACCTATGGTTTTATGATAGTGATAGACAGAACATTTTTAAGAGCTCCACCCCCACTTTGCTAGGGTGCCTCAAAAACTTCCAATCTAACTTCTCATCTAAAAGTGGAAAATAACTTAAAAGCGATTTTATATTTTGGAATCCTTTCCTTAATCTCTTTAAGAATCAAGAATAATTGCCAAAGGCTGAAGCACAGAAAAGACGCTCAAACAATAAAAGCCTAATTGCCTCAATATCCTAGAAACAAGCATCAACAACCAGCCACCAGGTGAGTTTTGCGAAAGCTTAGGATCGTTGAGACTTCTGGAACCTAATATTCTAATAAGAAGATCAGCGAACAACAATATTTAGCCTGTGCAAATGTGTGAGAATCCTGTTCAAAGAGCGAAGTTTTGTAGTTAGTTTTCATTGCAATTGAATCGTAAATATTACTGAAACCATTCACAAGATCTGTTAATTTATTATTTTAATAAAACGTTTATTTTAATTTATTCACGAATTTGTGTTTAATTTTCATCTAAAAACTTTGAAAGTTTTTTCAAAACTTTATTATTTATTATAAATTTATGTATATTTATATAAATATTATACTTTATTAAGTAATCCCCATAATCGAATCAGAAAGGCAATTTTCTTTTCTTTTATTTTGATGAAGTGCTGCACTTGTTTTCTTTTATTTTACTTTATTATTTGAAACAAATTGTTCTGAAGGAAAAGTTCATTTTTTTCAGGTTGGAAAGGGGGGGGGGTTATTGCAACAACTGATTGTCTAGAAAATATAAATACTTCAATGAAAAAATTTAGCTAAATTCAAGAAATGTATTTACAATGAGCAAAGTGACAATTTCTTTGCAAAGACAAGAAAAACAGAGGCCATTGCAGGATTATTGCAATTAATGAATTTATTTATTTTTAATAGAGAATGAAAGTTTAAAGATTTGGTCTTATTTTAGCTAATAACTTCAACAGTTAAACTACACTAATCATCACACAAAGTACAGTTGCTAATACTATCTATCTTTTATGAGTATGTACTTCCTAATTTGGATTTTTCTTGCCAAACGTGAGGTTCTTGGGTTTCGCGCAGCCTTCGCTTCTACTGTATCCTATTAACTCTTAAATGAATTTAGATGAACTCCCCCGTGGACGAGAAAATGAAAATCCTGAAAACTGATTCTTTGTTATTAATGTTGAAAAACGTGAGTAGATTTCACAAAATTTTTTTTTTTTTCGTTTTTTGCAGATAAAAGTTTCATGCTCTGAGAATACATAAAAATAGTAAACTATAATGGAATT
>JAFIDM010000003.1:66874058-66911334 GCA_023159025.1 Thereuonema tuberculata
ACACAGATAAATCTTTGAGCGACGTCTATTACTCAAGTCTGTGTTTATGTATATGTGTAAGTGTATCTGTTATTTAGAACTTTTGAATACCATAAGTCAAAAAATAATGACTGCTAGACATCAATGTTCAAATTTAAGATTTCAGTCGTAGAATCTAATTTAATTAAATTTTGATATTTGAACGTATTTTATTTTTTCAGGATTTTGGAAACACTGCAATTGTAGTGTAGTTATATTTAAAGACTAATTCAGTAATTGACATCGAACTTCAAATTAAAGAGTTTCGTTTATTGTTTAGATCTGATTACAATTTTAATCTTTTAAGTGAAGCATGCTACCAGTTTTAAATAGATAACAACTAATTTTAATTTACATATGATACCTATATATAATTTCATGCATTTCAATTATTTTAAGTGTCACTATCATTTAATTAGCTTTTGCAGCTCAACCAAGAGTTTAGTGAAATACATTAAGTTTCGTATTTAAAACAAAAAAAATTGTGGACACTTTGACTCAAGAGCTGAAACTTCTTGATTGAATAAAATAAAACACTTTATATTTCAAAACTGCTTGAATTGCGTAAATCTGAAGAAAGTCAGGCATTGGGTGCAATATTGTTTATTAAAAACTCAATATTTTCACATAGCAAGTAGTGACTAAGAAAGCTTTATGACTCAATACTAACATCACTCAGTAAAAAACCCTCAGTAATAATTCATTCTTAAATTGCCTTATAAATAATAAGAGCAAACTTAATAGTCTTTTATCACGCAAATCGATAATTCAAAGAAAACAAGACAACCCTAGACTTCCTGAAACAACCAAGCGTTAGATAATGTATATAAATTATTGCCGAAACGATTTATGGATCAAATGGAACAAAGACACTTGGGATTTTACTCGTTTCAGTCAACGAAAACATTTACTTTTCACTGGAGAAGCGGTTGTTTTTCTTAGACGAGCTTAAACTTGTTTTTGAATAGAAAGGAGAGGTTCCTAATGAGCTTTTTCTGTAATAGTTTTATTATTTTCAGATTTGAATCAGAACTCCACTCTAACCTCATTAACATGGGATGATATGTAATGTTAATGGCAATACAAGTCTTTCCTACAGTCTCGCTAAGTGCTTGTCCAATTATTTATAAGAGGATTCGCTTCGACCACAAATAAGCATTCAAATAGAGATAGACTCAAAAAAAAAAGGTCAAGAGCAACGAACATATCAGAAAAAATATTCCGATGATGCTATTCTAATGCAAAGTCATTTGTAAGGACGAAGAATACGACTATTCTATATTTAATAATAACAATGGGTTAAGCGAATGTTATACAAAAAAATTTAAAAATGAAAGTGCTTCGATTTGTAACAATTGCTCAAAATTCATAAAGTGTCGCATAAAACTAAGTAAAGATGAAAAGAAAGAAGGCTGAATTACAACGTTTCATAATTAATTTAGAGAAGTTCTCAAATAATAAATTAAAAGAAATATAAATATGTTTTTAATTAGTCCTGTACGTTGGCCTCAACATTTTTAACTTAAACATTTTTCACACACGTTAAATAATTTGTTAAAATGAAGATGTAACAATCATTTTTATAATTTTTCTAAAATTCTTGTTACTAAAGTAGTGTAGCCTGGTGAACTGAATACTTGATAGAAAACAAATTACAGTGATTTCGATTTCCTGTAGTAGGCCTACAGAGTCGTTTATTTTGGCTCTTAATTTTTATTTTAAATTTAAATAGAAGATCTAAAATTACCTTTTCAAATAAGTACTGTAGCCTACAGTTGGAATGCATTGATTAATTGCGAATTACCGTGAAATCGATTCCTGGTAGTTCTCACTTTATTTTATTTCAAATTTAAATAGAAGATTCAACAATAATTTTTGCAAAATATAGCACCTAAGGAATAAATTTAATGTGCTGGAAATTTTTTAAACAAAACAAAATAAGAAACAAGGATAGCACAGGAATAAATAAAATGACTTTCTGATTCAATTATCGGAAGGAATCGAGAATGGCCGTTTCGTCCTACAAGGGACTCATCAGCCCGATCCGCCTTCCCCGATAAAAGACCCAGAAAGGCAAGATCTTAAGTGAAGGCCACCGTCACACCCGGCAGTGACCCCCGAAACAAAAAATCAATTTATTTTTTTTATAAAAATATGGTGTTTTGTACAATTTCAAATATTGAACAGCTAGAAATAAAGTTCTTACTATCGTATTTTTAAAAAAAATTCAATAATTAAATTGGCAAATTGGTGTAACGTTGAAATTCCATTTTTTTCTTTCTTTTTTTAACGATTTCTCTTTCCATTGGATGAAATATCTGCTGATCTTTGTAGAAGGTTCTCTAAAATAAAACGGTTTATGGTTCTTTTAATGTGTCATTCAGTGTGGGTCATTTCGTAACGTCAATAGGCTAGACTTGAATCACGGTGATTCAATCATAGCTCATCTCCCATAACCATGAAGAAGCAGATAAGGGTACAAAGGAGAATTCTATAACCCTGGTTTTATGCCTAAGTAACCACTGTCCCTGAATAAGAGAACACTGCTTTTATCACTAGGCTTTAACGATCTCATGAAACTTAATATACAATTTGTAGTGGACCGCATTTTGATGAGTCGCTTCATCTTGACTGAAATACAGAGACCTATAAAAACAGAACGGGTCTAAATGAAAATGAAGAATAAAAAAGTATTTTTTTAAAAAAAATCCCTTGTGAAAATTAAAAAAAAAAAATTGTAGGCTTAAGTGAACAGCATTTAGATCTTAACGAAATCCTTCACAAGAATTTTAGGTTTCAACTAAAACTTCAAGTCTTGACTTTTTTAACTGAATTTTGCTTTAACGCCATCAGAGCGTTGATAGGAGAAAGTTAATACAGAGTTATTCTGAGTTGAGCTTTTCACTCAAAATTCGTGGGTGATAAGAAATTTTTCATTTTTTTTAATTTTTTTATATAATTAATCACTTTACAATCAGGAAACAAAATAATTATTTCTGATTTAGTATTTAATGAGATTTAACAAATTGTTGTATTTTACAATCATACGTATTACAATTTTAGATTCTCACTGTCGGCTTCATCGGAGTGGATATTTCTAATTTATTTTCCTTTTTACACACAGACGATAAATAAAAGGGGCATTACAGGGTTATGGTCCGTCCAGTAGAACATTAAGCGAAAATTGGACATTGTCGGAAAATGTTAATGCAAACAAATCTACATACTATACAAGTACTGCATTGCCTAATTAGCCACAGTAATGTACTATATTTCAACTAGCTAATACAGTACTGTACTTTAATACACTACTACCAATAGTAACACAGAACAGACAAAAACAATTCAGTATTATTTGATCAGAAGAATCGAGGACAGCGGAACTTCCTCTAGAGCAAACTTCCTCTCGGGCTTCGAGACAGTATCTCCCCAAAAGTCAAAGTGTTAAACAATTCAAAGTGTTTTTGAATTTAAAAATGTAGGTATAATCTGTACTTATCACGAATAGACCTGTAGTTTTCAAATATCAATGTGCAAAGTTAATTAATGTTAAGTGAATTTGGAGGCTATTCCTGAAAATGTAAAGTGAGTTTGAATGAAGTTTGAATGAAGAATAATGAAAACTTTTACGTTAACTTTTATTGTAATTCACACTAACGATTATACATTAGACTGATATGAAGACATGGAGACCAGTATCTACAAAGCAGATTTTTGGTCTCCCACAAACAACTAACGATTATACAGTACTCGTACATTAAATTTAACAACTTCACAAAACTTTCTTATTGGACTTTTGAAATACTTTATTAAGAAACTTTCTGATTGTTCACCTTTAATGTTTGCTTTTTTAAATTGGCAGCATTAGTTTGTATAATTTGATTCACAAGGAAGACGCAAAGATCTTCGAAAGCTCCTCCCCTTATAATTGTAATATACTGTAGTGTACACCTTACGCGAACCGACGCTGCTGTCTGGATGGACATTAATTGGCGCATATCTGTATAAGCAAAATATATTAAAAGAAAAAGCAGATCTTCTAGTTTCTTAAACAAACAGTTAAATATTAAAATTTTACTCAGTGATTAACTTCAATTTAACGCATTGAGTAACTGACAATGCATAATGAAACAATCGTACAAAGGTCTCCGTAATGAATCAAAAATTTCAATATTTAATGCCGCGAGTGCCTGTTTTTATTTTGCATCTTTATGAAAATGTCTTCGAACCCCGAGAAATCGGATTCAAGTGAATTGAAGAGGAAAGTTTGTTTAAGGATTTCTAATTTATATTCAAAAGCAAGGGAGCAAATATCTGGTTTAAACATCATCCATTCAATTAAACGGTCTGGAAAGATTACAATAAAGTTAACGAACAACTGAGGTTCCAAACATAAGGTACAACGAGGAATTTTTTTCAATTTATCACATTTTTATTATAGAGATCAATTTTTTTTTTAAAGATCAATATTTTTCACCATCTATTGACATTCCACAAGTACACTGAAATTTTATTACAATAAAAAATATAGAATGAAAAATAGTCGTAATATTGAAGGAGTAATATCAATTCTTCTATAGCTTTTTCCTACACCGCTGAGATCGCTGATGAGCAAGGCGCGCTTGCTCAATAATCGGTTTTGGCAAGGGGTTTTTACGGTCGGATGCCCTTCCTGACCCCAACCCAGAGCAGAGGGTAACCCAAAGATGCCATAGACGGCGAAAGAAGCGCTAGACGAAGGAGTAAACAACACAGGAAAGAAAGCAAACATCCATGTCCTCAGCCGGGATTCGAACCTAGGTGTCGCCACACGGCAGCGGCCACACGGCAGACCGCCGCTGAAGGAGTAATATCAATTAAAACATGTATAAGAAATTGTATATAAGACAGTGAATAGATTGAATATTAAACAAGAAGGAATTTCTTCTGTGACTTCCTTTGTAATGATAGAAATAACAGGTAAATACCTAACGAGGTACCACCAGTCCCGTACTGCGTGGGGGGCCGCTGAAAAGGGGGGGGCTCGCGCTGTGGCCTGGGTGCGGCTCGAAATAGCTCGGTAAGGCCCGTGAAGGATTTTCACTGGGGGGGGGGGGGGGCAAACAATTTTTAGATCCGGCCCTGAACTCGATTGTTGAAGAGGATGAACTCTTTATGGCTTCTATCGCAATCTGTGTTGTGGGCCATTGTATTTTATTGTTGTAGATATCAGATGAGAAATGCTGAATCAACACTGTCAAAATAAAGTAGATAATGATTCTAGCAAATATATCTGATTAAAAATATGGTTAAATTATTGATTTTATAAATTACAAAAATCAATTATATAAAATCAATTAAAATTGCATTTTAAACTTTCTTCTCCTCAAGTCACTGATATGTGACGTAAATCTTCTAAGACTTCGTAAATGTTTTAGAGATATTTCTAATTTTTCATTCAACAATCAATTAAGAACAGTTTAGAGCTTTCTAATAAAGAGTTTTGAAAATAAAGGATGCAAATACCGGAAATAGGGCTAATTCATATCGAAACATTTCAATCCTCAGAAACAAACAGGAAAAAATATCCTGTATGAATGCTTTTGTTCTCTGTGGTTACTTATTGTTTGGCCAGATGATCTCTCATCTTGGTTTGCTATCAATATTAAGGCTTTCTTTCTATTGCACTCATTGCAGTAACAGTAGAGTACGTAGAAGAGATAGTCGAAGTGGAATGACACTTTTGCAGAGGCAGTGATAATGATGACGCATAACTGATTATAGAACAGAGCAAAAATGTCGTTAGTCCCTTAGTATTGCGTCATACCGCCCCTACCGTGGATACGTTCGGCAATACGGCTTGATTTGGTGGATCAAGAAAGTTATCGACAGCACGTGGCGGTCCAGAGAAATCTTTGCCGAATGTGAGCGGGCAGTATCTTGTAGGAGTGGATACAGAATGAATCTCTGTAACCGCTCCATGAAGGTAAGCACATGAGGCCACAGAATCTCGTGAATGCACCGCTGCGTCGGTCACTATCAGCGAGAATCTTAGAGATGGTTTCCCACACCATGTCGCCACCAGCCTTGGTGGTGTTCGATCAACAATGAACATTAACCAGGACTGGTGTTTCATGGTATGGGAAGCCATCTCTACGATTCTCGCTGATTGTAACCGGCGCAGCGGTACATTCGATCAACAATGAAGTAGAGATTTGTGCGATGTCCACTGCTTCTTCAAACTCTAGTGCGATGGTTATCCGTGTCCAGACAAAACTAGGATTCGTCACTAAACGTAATTCGTTGCCAGTCCAGAGCAGTTCATACCACCCCTTCCTATACCATGAAAACGAAGTTGCGAAGTTTCGTCGCTTTCGTGCAGGTACAGACAGTGGTTCTAGTGATGCCACCACATGTCTCTGAGGATGGACACAATACCCTGGATCAGTTGGCGCCTGACGAACGATGAAACGATCTTCTTTTCTGAGAGTCTGTGGAGGTCTCCCATGCGCGTATGAGTTCCCTCACATTTTCACTGCTCCCATCACCGTAGCAGAGTATCAACAGTCAAGATGGCGACCAATATGACGGAACTCCAACGATACTATCTCTCTCAAACTCTGACAGTTGTTCAAAACTGCGTCGAATGCGTCGTCGATGGGTGCTAAGGATTCCGAGATCTGCACTCCACAACCACACTGATTACAAATCAGACAATGTCATATGGGCGTCCACATGACTATAGTTAACCACCCTGATCACAGTTTTCAGCATGCAATCCTAACCCAAGTGAAATCAGTGGGTTACCTATGATTATGAGGTAAACTGAGTTTCATCGTTCCCGGATCATTCTTCAAAGTTGCTAATTTTTTTGGCAATGAGTGTACTTTTAATTATTTTTCTTGAGCGATAACATTTCTTCCTTCTTAGCATAACATACTTGTATTTTTAAATTCATTTTTTGTGCTCATATATTCTTCATCCATTTTGCATAAATCTACTTTTTCCTACAGGACTGGCAACATTTATTGAACAAGAGACTTAGAATGCATTATGTAAGCTTAATTGTTTTCTTTGAAATTTTGACTTCACAATTCTCATAAATTAATTTATAGGAATTTGATGAATCGATCTGTGTATGTTAAATGTAACTTAAAATCAAAGGAATGCCAATAAATGACAAAATTTCCAAAGATTAAATGAGTAGAAAGTTCTGTATCTTTCACTTTTTTTATTTCTTCTTATTTGATCTGAGTTGATATTTTTAAAAAAATCCAATCAACATTTTTTGCATTTTACTTATTTCTGTGGCATTAAAATAGATAGTTTGAATAAAACAATTTGAAATTTTAAATCCAGAAGAGTAATAATCATGAAATAGTTTCATCCAACACTTGTTCGAAAAATACTTTTGATCATACAAATTACATGTTCAAAGATAATAAAAAAGCTAAAAACATCCAAACAAACATGACAATAATTTTGTATCAAAATCTGCTGTTTTAAGAATTTTTCACTCTTAACTTCTTCGAATCATCCTTGTTTTCAGTGTAATGTTCCTATTTGTATTATTTTTGAAATTTACATCAACTCACAGCTCGATCGAGTCATTGGTTTCTGACACGAGATTCTTCTCGTTCCTCCATTTAGATGAAACCGCAAAGGAATGAGGAATTGTATTTCCATCTGTGGTAATGTCGAAAACATCATTATTTTTTTTTCGTCATCTGTTTTACATTTACGATTTTTTTTTTCTTTTTTCATTTGATGAAAGCAAAGAGGAAATAAAGACGAACACTGATCGAAGAAACTTTAATGTTCTTCCTGTCAGTATGTCCGATTTCACTATCACATCTGTCAAACTGCTTCGGAATTTACAATTCTATCCGCATTCATAGACTTGACGACCTCAAAAAGCGAAGAATAATGATATCGAAATGAGCGTCTGAGACGAAGAGAAAAAAAATCTACAGATCTCTTTCTTGGAAAAATGTATAGTTGCTAAAAGGTTTGTAAAATTCAATCTAATGATCCTTAATTAGAAGACAAATAAACAGCTTCATTATATAAAACAAAGAGAAAGAATACAGTGAGATAACATATAGCGTTAGAGTAATATCTGTACAACATTAATAATGTCATGGTAAAAAAATAGATTTGAATTTACCAGCTGTAGATAATAGAATATAAAGTTTGTGGAATAGAATATCTGACCAAAAAAAAGTTGCTCCACTGAACTTGTGTAACTTAAAATCATCTAAAATTATTATCTGTAATTAAAATCATTATTATCTGCAGTTATTAATCGATGAACATTATCTGTTGTATATTGGATAACTAATTAAACCCCTGTTATTAATTCTTTCGGAAGTTAGTTGGTTTATAATAATACTAGAAATAAATTAATTTATATCCAAAAATCCCAACAAAAAAAGTTTCTATTTTTATAATTTATATTCTAAAGGAATCAAATGCTAGTGATAAAAAAAGAAAAGAAATCATCAAAGGATAAATTTTGTAAACAATGTTATCGATTTCATACTTTCTAATTAAAAGTTATAGCGTTGCTGATACTAATTTCAAAATCCATTAAAGAATAATAACTCAGGAAATCCTAATAAAAAGAACAATAACAGAAATGAAAAATAACGTAAAAATCACGACAAGTTTTTTTTTCTTATTATTGGACAATCTACTTATTAGCAAAGGTCAACTCTCCTGCCAACTCTCTTCTAAATATCTAAAATATTATTCTAAATGTCATTCATAATTATTCAGTGGAATGGTCATCACGAGCATCTAAATTGATTTATTTAAAATTGACGTTTGTTCAAATCTCTCCTCAAACTACACTGGCTGTGCACCAACATTCATTGCAACTGTTAGTGGTGTACGTGCATTTAATTCAAATCTCAATAAAAGAGATGCAGAAGTAGATTGTTGATATAGCAATGTCTGAAATCCACTAGATGATGTACTTCGGTTTTTCGGCTTAAATTCGTTCGGTTTTTAATTAAAAATAAAAGGCACATTTTTCATTATCACCAATAATTTTATTGAACAACGTCTTCAACGGTTTTTTTCCACTATCGTTCTGCCATCTTTCATAATTCCATCTTCCCAAACCTTTTTATCTTTTTGAGCAAAAAACTGTTCCAGGTGCCTTTGGTGTCTTCCAGGGAATTGACTTTTTTCAATGAAGAGGATTTTGTAAAGACAGAAATAAATGGAAATCCCAAGATGCAATGTCTGGTGAATAAATCAGAACTTCCCAGTCAAGCTGTAACAGTCTTTGACTGAACATCAAAGAAAAATGCGGTCTTGCGTGCTTATTTTCTTCCATCTTCAATATCAAATTGGCGACACAAAATTCATCAGTTTTGATCAACAGTTGATATTTTAATGAAAAAGCCATTTAGATTCTTGAATTAATTCATTTAATTCACTATTTGTCAATTCTTCTTGTTTACGGTATTTGTAGAAGAAATTACAAAAATAAAGTGAATAAAAACGAACAAAATATTTTTTTTATGAGACCTTTGTTAAAGATATTAGAAATTGCATCCCAATAGTCATTCATTTCGTGTGTGAATGTGTCTGAAAGGATGCTTTTATCAACATTGCAGTTCCAACGACATAAGTCAATATGTGCTTTGAATTGACCTGAAGCTGTCAGTTGGAATTCCCTCTTTTCGTTTCCTGAACCTGTTATAATCTTTGAAGCGTAAGAGCGACCATTCATACTAAGTTACTTTCCTCGGATATAAAGAAAACTAAAAATGAGAAATAAATTTAAATGCTTTAGGAATCTTATTTTTAAATTTATTTATATTAATATTCATTCAAAAAGTGTTAACAAATATTATTATTAGTGGCGTTGTTTCTGAAGGAATTGGAGTCCTTTAAAATTAGCCGTATTTTCTAAAACTGTTCGAACAGATCTTCATGAAACTTGCTATTCACAATTGTGAACAAGAAATGATCCCTTATAATTGAAAAGTTTTCCCTGTGGACAAAACTGGGAAGGCAAAAACATTCTTTACAAAAGTACTGGACGCAAAACAATTAACACTCACTGACGGGTAATATTGGCTTTTTATTGACGAACAATTGATACATAGATGTAGAACATCGCACAAATTTTGATTTTATTAATTAAACTTACTCCTTTTAAAGTAGGAATTTATAGATTTTAATCCATTTTAAGTTTATTCAAATTTGTTCGGGTTGGTTTTAGTTGTTTATTTTTTTATTATTTTACAAATACGGATGAGCTTTATAAGGGAGGAAATGGTTTATCAGCGTTCTACAACAGCAACTACTTAATTGAAACACACAAGTTAGATTTTCAAACAAAAGTCGATTAAAGAAGGACTTTGATTTACTTACATGAAGGTTCTGTTTATTTCAGTGTAAGACTTACTTTGACTTCCTTTTAAGAAAATGATACATTAAGGACGACGTGCACCAATGCTCTGTCAAAGCGATGTCAGTTAATAAGCCATTACGTGATCGAAGATATATATAGATGCTCAAATAAAATTCACCAAACACAAATAGACAATACTTGATGAGTGGTTGATGGATTTCAGATATTTTAACAATAAACTCATGCATCTCTAGAATCAGCTCATCATACTTTTTCATGAATGTCTAACTGACTTCACTTCAATCTGTTAGGAGCCAATTTTCCTTCGCCGACGAATCTTACAATTTTTGTTCTGCAAAAGAAAATTTACTACAATAATCGACAAAGTATTTCGTTTAGCCTTCCATAAGAATTTGCGAATTATCTTTTAATTATTAACCTTAGAGTTTAAAGAATTTTGTGACGCCTCGAATTTTAATAAAATGAAACCAAAGGAACTAGAATAAGTATGTAAAGTTGTTCAATATAAAGTTGAACACATGTCAAACGTCTCCCAAAATGCATCTGCGTTATATTTTCCTTTAGTTTTGTAAGGTTGTCTTGTTAATATCTGTAACAGAAAATGACTTTTAAAACGTTTTCGGGAACCGACCTTAGTGAAGTCAGCTTCTCTGAACCGAGAGCTATACAGAGAAGCCCATCAAAGTTCTTTATTTTTTTAATGAATTTTTTTTTCGTTAAAGATCAGCTCTTCGGTCATTATTCCGAATTAAAACATCATTTACAGTAATAACAGCTTCCCAACGTTCAAAGAATAGTTTATAGTTGGTTTTAAACTTTGACATACAAGTCCTTGTTCAGGTTATTCTCTTCCTGGTTTTATATATATTACGATAAGTATTTGTGTTCCCTATACATGAGCATTGATTTTCGGTCGCAGATACGTCTGCAATCATTGCTGTATAATTAACGAAGAAATAAATCCTCTTATATTCATTGTTTTTAAATTTAAGCGTTTTACACTTTTAAACGTTTAGTTATTAAAAAAAAAAGATTAATAAAAAGACTTAAAAACTTAAAAAAGGAATTAACAAATATGTTAAGGGATATTACCATAGCAGAATAATCATACAAAATTAACTTAAAATTTTTAAGTCGTTTGCTGATTTACTAATGACTACAAAATGCACAAAGGACTAAGTTCAAAATAAAATTCTGAGTTCAAATAACATTAAAGATGATTTGTCATCGTTGTCTGGTTTTTCCTTTTCTTCTCAGATGTATTTTATAGATAAAATAATCTACACTGCTGGTCATTAAAAGTGCAACACCAGGAAGAACGCATCCGATCGACCTGAAATATGGATGATGCGTAGATCATAGCAGCCAGGTAAATGATTAGCATGGCAGCACGTATGCAATTAATGGGAGCCAGGAACGCTCTCTGGAAACAATATAAGATAAGAGAACAGAGAGCCGCTGTGCAGTATTAGAATTTTGTTTGCTCGTCGATCTTGTGCAAAGGCGGCTTCAGTATGCCTCCTCGAAGAATACTGCTGGTAGCCATACCAGCAAGTTTCCGACTTTCATCGCGGGAGAATTTTGACATATCGAGACTGCTAATTATCCTTTTAAGAAATTGGTGCTCGTGTTGGACGAAACGCGGCCACATTGACGCTAATATGGAATCGGTAGAGGAGGGACGAACTCATTGATGTGAATGATCCCACGACCCCATCAAACCACCGAACAAGAGGACAGACATCTCGTGCTCATGGCTATTACGGATCGTACAGATACATCACAAACCCTTGCTCAAGAATTAGCGGGCATTCAAGTATTGCGTAAGCATTGCAGGGGGTTGTATCATTGTAATCATTTCACCCTTATCTGTAAAATAAATATGGCTTTGATAGGCCTTGTATTTCGTAGTGTTGCATTTTTAATGGCCAGCAGTGTACTTAAAATAAATTCACAAGTTAATCAAAACAGTTAAGAGTTCAATAACTTGGGAGAAAAACCTTTCATATATTTAAGAGATTCTTTAATACATTCAAGAATACGTTAGGATATTTCAAAAAAAAAGAATAATGGTCAAGTAAAACAAAGTAGATGAGTGTTTGTTTTGCGTCAATCTTTTCTAAATGGTTGAAGAAATTCTGCTAAATTGCAGTAGATGCTGTTCGATCACGTTCTATATTTTCGCCGTCATTGCGATATCAGCAATATTGGCTAGAGTTGTGCTGGGAGTGCTGCTACCCACGCGCCAATTACTCCGGAAATTGGAAAAAAGAATTCACTCAGGAGACACACAAACAAGAAGGAAGCATGCTTTTATTTTTACTAACTGAGAGAAGTGGTTTCGCCTGAGAGGTTTATTACGAGCTTAGCGTGAAAACAGTGAAGCCGGAGAATCTTAGAACTTCGGTTTTAAGAAGATTTATAATCAACTTTCAGAAAGGCAAATTAGAAAAGATAAGACAATATTAAATCTTACATTATCCCACATTCAAACATAATCCATGTTAGGAGTGTAGAAATTACGAGAGCTCACGAATTGTAGCCTACTTCTCAATTCGAAATGAGGCTTAATAAATCGGTCAGTCTGCATGTGTGTATAAATCACCATTTCCTAATACCCGTCGATGATATGCTTGAATCTTGGTAAGCATATCGGAGGACTAGAGATGATTTAACTTTTAAATATTTCCAGTGGATTCCTGCCGAATTAAGAATACTTAAGACAAAAAGCATTAGAATCTAAACAACTGATTTCCCCCGTTTCAGTTAATCTCTCCTTGTCTTCAACAACAACATTAAATCCTTTGCTAATCCACTATGCGAGGTTGGATAAAATTAAAATTAATGCGATTTAACAATTTAAGTAAATAATACGAATGTAATTGTCTTCATAAGATTGGAATATCTACATTGTTTGTATTCAACAGATATTATATTTTGAATATAAATAAAAGCTTTTCGATTTTGTCTTACAAGAAAAGAAAAGAAAAAAAAAAAGAAATTTTAAGAAATCACATTTTAAAATAGGCAGTAACTTTTGTCAATTCTTATAAATATAACAAGGATTCGTAATTAGCAATTAATTACGGCTAATAGAGTTTTAGATTTGGATGAAATTTTTTAAGCAATTGCATTTATTTCATATCCATATTTGAAAGTTAACTTCAAAAATTAAATTAACCTTAAAATAAACTTTGACATTTAATGTTTTATAAATATCTACTGTATTTTGCTCTTTCTGTTTTTGAAGAGTTCACTTTCTTAACATATTCGGCGTAAGCCAAAAGATTTGAAATATTCGAAAAACATAATAACTGATTTACTCATGGAGCCTTATTAGCGTCTCATTTCTTGCACTTCTAAAGTATTGAGATATGACTAGTAATACATAATTATGAACCCAGAATTTAACTTACAGACCGGTCGCGTGTCATTCAAACATTAAAAAAAAACACACATTAATTTCATGTATTTAAAAAAAAAAAAAAAACTTCCGGTCAGTCAAAATTATGTAAATGTTTATTCAGAAAGATTTCCCAGTGGCGTACCAACGCCTTTGGGGGCCCGGGGCGGAAGTTCCATTATTCCACAACCAAAAAAAAACGGAAATACTTGGGTGATGGGGCCCTTAAGCTGACTGGTGGGGCACCCTAGGCTTGCTTTTACAACCAAAAAAAAGGAAATCTTGCTTTTACAACCAAAAAAAAAGGAAATAAGCTGGCTGATGGGGCCCCTCCCAGGCGGGGGCCCGGGGCGTACCCACCCCGCCCCCCTTCCCTTGGTACACTACTGAGATTTCCACTAAGTTACAGAAACGAAAAGGTTAATGAAGTAATTAAATTAAGATTAGAAAGTTCAAAAACTTCGCGGTAATCTAACTGTGAGTTTAGGCTGTGTTATTCGGATCTTCTACAACTACTGCTTCGACTACTTTGATATCAGAATTTCCTAATCAGGCTGAATGACAAGATCAAGTAGGAATAAGCCAACGACTGTCAACTAATCTATTTAAATTTCACTCAAAAAATCAATTCGACAATCTTGACACACAAAAAATAATAACTATCTTTTGTATTCTGCATTCTCTACAACTTCTTTCTTTCTGAGATGTAGAAGATGATAAAAATTCCCTTAGAAAGCGAACAGTAGATTTATATTAATCCTTTTAAAAACTGTTCACGCTATAGATCATTTAAATTGATAGGTTTATGATTTCCGGATTTAATCGGTTTTTCTTTTAGTTCATGGAAAATAAGAAGATGAATGTAATTTACAAATATGGAGATTTTCCGCCTATATAGAAGGGTCATTTAAAATGAAAACGAGCCAAAGGGAGATGTTTTATCTCCCGCAATGATTCTGTCAATAACATGGAAGCAAAGATTCCAGGGAAAGACCATGAGAATGTCTTTCTGCACAGCTCACCCACTGTGCTCACTTCCGGTATTGCAGACAATCCTTGATAATGGATCGCTCAACACTAGTGCAACTTTATCGGTAAGTGCTTCTACCGTTCCTGTTCTGGCTTCTCGAATGAAACTGTCAACTATCGCCATGGAAGCATCGTTGATCGCATAGTGTGCTGATCCGGCCTCGAATCATCAGTCAACGACGACCGCTCCTCTCGGTTTAATACTCCATTCTTTAATACGTGACGAAGGTGCATCTTACTCATGCGGCGTTAGGTTTCTGTACTCCTGAAGCCTTCCTTAGATAAAGCACAAATAACAGCTCGTTTTTCAACGTTCGTTGCTTCAAACATGACTGTTTCGACGGTACACTAGTGCGACGTCCTGAACAAAAGCAGACTGCTACTCTCGTCACGCGATCTCAGAGTCACCTGTCACTGCGTCATAACACTACAGTGACGTCATCTATGTTCGATGTCGAAAATCCTACAATAAACCCATTCGGCATTTTACTACAGCTTTTGGCTAGTTTTCATTTGAATGTCTATAGTTTAAATAAACAAGGAAAATTTGTATTATTTAAGTAATAGTTGGAAAGTAGGTTTAAATTCTTTCAGAAACTTCTTGTACTCAATTACTTTTAAATATCTATCAGGATGTCCGAAATGATTTTGCCTACTAGAATTTGGCTTTCCTTCCAAATTGTCAAACTATCGATATGTAAATAGGACGAATCCTGTGTGTCGGTGAAACTCACCTTCTCATGTGCCACAAGTGTTGTCGATACAGTTACGCTTTATATGGATTGGTACTTTTTCTGTATGAATTCAAATTTGGACATAGTGCTATAGAAACAGCTAGAAACATTAATTCTGCATTTGGAGAATGTATCGCTCAAGAGCGAACAGAATAACGTTGATTTAATAAATTCTGCTCAGGCAGACGAGTCTCAACCCCGTGGTTGTGCTGCATCTGCCATCAATAATAATGAGTTACAGGTCTTCATTGCAGTGGATCCTACAAGAGCTCGAGGACAAACTAGGTGCACCATCATCAACAGTTGCAGACCTTTAAAAGCACTTCGTAAAAAAGATGGATAAAAATGTGCAGCACAAGCTCACGGAGCAGCACTTGAAAAACCAGGCTGGACATTTGTTCTTCTGTTCTGTTCTGGTACACACGGAATCGCTGCTCCATCGAATTGTGATATGCGACGAGAAATGGGGTATCATGCTGCACGATAATGCTCGGCCACATGTTGCAGAAAATACACGAACTTGATCTCATCAAGTTCTCCTCATTCACCTTACTCCCCAGACCTTTCGCCAAGAGACTACTATTTTTTCAAACAACTACATCACTTGAAGGTGAGATATTTTAACGTGTCGGATATAATATCAACGTTAAGCCAACTAAATCGACACTTTAGAACAAACCCCTATTAAAAGGATAAAAAAACTAAAAACATTGAAAAAATTCCCATCATAACGTTTCGAGTCTCTATGGGCAGATCTCTTTCTCAAATTAAACAATAAAGGGAAAATTAAAAATTAAAAACAAGTTACCCCCTTCCCTAAAACGCGTCCTCCCTGTCAGGGTTTCATTGAGTGTATGATTCTCGACCAACGTGACTAGTTGAGTTAGGATGATCCGTCCGTTCACCTTTAACCTCGAGTAAGAAACCAGGTATCCATTGATAGAAAGCTGGGTGAATCTATAGTTCGTCTGATTTAAAAATCCTACACAAATCCTCCATCATCGTCGTGAAGTGAACTCGGCTCCTGCAATCCGCAGTCCAGCGCTTAAACCAGTGCTATCATACATATATATTGTAAAATATCTATTTTTTACGAATTTGAATTTACAGATAATTTGTCGTATTTTCATTCATTAATTCAAGAGTTTTTTGTTTTTTTTAACCTTCTATATTTAATGCTGCAGTGAATAATATAACTCTTACAACAACAACAACAAAATCATAGTTAATTAACTAGTCAAAATGAAAAAAAAAAAAAAAATCAGTTAAATGCTGATAAAAATATAAATAAAGAAAGGATTATCTTAATCTCTTGGAGGAGAAACGGAAATTTTGTTTTTATTTGATCAGATAGATACAATTTGACCTTTCAAGTTTTACTTAAGATTATAAATATCAATGGATGAGGGATGGGAAACGAGCATTCAATTAGACGTTGCTACTTCTTCCTTTTTATTGATTTCCTGTTGCTTTCACACAAAGTTGCGCCCCAACAATATTTTCAATCTGCCTTTTAGACAGAATTTGAAAATATAGTTGAGTAGCGACAAGCAAGAAATCAATATGAGACTTACTTGCAGCCAATAATCGTCGTTTATTTTTGTAGTTCATAGAAATTAGATTAATAATTGAGCATCAGTTCAGATGTAATATTGACAAAGTGATCTGATGTTCAAAGGAACGGTTTTTACTAATTACAATATCTTTTATAGATATAACTTTTATATTTGTATTATAGAATAGTATCGAATACTGAAACACGCCGGTTATTCAGCGAATCATAGAAATGCAAGTCAAAAAGTCTAACTTTATTAAGACCTGTAGGCCTAAGTGACCCGTAGAAAGTTAGTTGTGGTCTACAAGAGCAAGGTTGTTTTTATTGATAGTTTAGATTCTTTTGATTTTCATGGATTTGGTTGAATTAATAGATAAAAGGTCTTTGAGGAAAACTATTGCTTTACATGAATAGAATAGAAATATTTGGAAGCTGGGTTGTTACCTACAGCGTTTTTATTACCTTGGAATAATCGCCGAAATTCTGCAGTAACAGTCCTCAGCTATTGTCTTCAGCTATACTGAAGTTAAAACAAATAATTTTTGACGCTTTTTTTTGCTTCTGTGTTATAATCTTTTCTGAGATTATTAAAAACCATCAACATCTATTGTGTAGAGATCATATGACATTTTATTCGTGTAGTTTCAAAAAGATTTAGTTATCAACTATCACAAACCAAGTTAATTTCAAATGTTACACAGAATTCAAGTAAGTCAAAAGCTGCCGTTCATGATGTTTAGGAGTTATTTATACCTGGAAGTCATGTAATTTAGCTCATCTTACAAGTGCAACGACTCACCTTCTGTCAATTTTTGATAAACAGTTTGATAATTACAGTTTCTTTTGTATAATTCAACATCTCTAATTAATTTCTTCTGTTATTATACTAATGTTAATCTTATCATTGTGATTTTTATCAATGTTTTCACAACTCGATACAGGAGACTGACAGTTTTAAATTCTCGTTTTTTATTGAGATTTTGTTTCCATCGTAGAATTGATCGATCCTCTTTATACACCCACAAGATCGCTGCCTACTTCATGATGTTACAGATTTTGTCTAATGTTTGTTCAGTCCATCTTGTGGTCAACGTCACTCAAAAACTTTTGGTGCAACAAAACTTAGAAGCTTGGTTCTTAAAAAAAAGATCCGTTCTGATTTTGGTATGTATCAAATCATTTGGTAACGAAGTACGCCGAATTGTCAAAATACTTGTACAATATCTGAAAAAAAGCTTCTTTGTAAAATACTTCTCTTCACTTTAGTTCAGCTATCAAGTGTTTAGATTTTTTTCTTTTTATTTCCTCAATTTTGGCTACTGATTTCATAAGCTCTTGTTTTTCTGTTTGCCAATGACAAACTGCTTGTGATCTTACCATGACGAAGTATGAAAATTACTACATTTTGCAAATTACTTTTTATTTACTCTAAAATTATTTTATCAGCTGATAAGAGTGTCGGCAATGACTCTTAAGGGCGTTTCACATGGATCCGAAAATCGGATGGTAGGATCCACGAATCGGACTTATTCTCTTTAGCTTGGCCACGAAACTCTCTCCCAAGTCGTTTATACGACATGTAACATTCAAATCGTTCGACGTTTCGAGTGAAAGAGAAAGAGAATACGTCCGATTCGTGGATCTGACCATCCGATTTTCGGATCCATGTGAAACATCCTTAGAGTAGCCAAAAACCTCTCGTAACAATTTCACTTATTTTTGATAGCTGGCATAGATAAACTTGACTGTAAATTCTTCTTCTTTATCAAAAGTGAAGAAGGAGAAGGTCTTAGTTGATTTCCATGAATTAATCATTCAAGCACAGTCATGTGATCAAGACGTCGGCCAACCGTGAAGCTGACACGTCCGAACCTGTGTTCGAATCCCATAATCGGCGTCGATGTGAGTTTTTTTTGTATTGTCTGTAATGTCAATGTCTTTTGCGATGGACACTGAGCAATGATTCTTCGGCTAAATAGTTCACAGTATTGGAACGTTTTGCGGATAAAACTAAGTGATAAAGAATCCGGGGAAAAAGATTTACATGAATTTTTTTTTTATCTCTAATTTCTTTAATTCTTTAGAAATGGGGGGAAACTAAGTAGTCTTTGACATTTATTTTCACTGAAGGTATTTGATAATCTAATCTAACATCGCTTAACAAAATCTAATTTAGTATCACATTTTTTAACATGTAATAGGAAGTTAGCAACGGATTCTAACAAATTAAAGGGATATTGTATAAATGAAATGGTAACATGAGTACTTATTTGTAATTCTAACGCGAAGAAAATTAAGATACACGCTTTGGTCATCTCATCGTTTCCATATTCTGCTCAAAACGTATGCCTAGATAACATCTCCATTCGCGTTAGTCGTAGAAAAAAACATGTCAAATAATGCAGTGCGCTTTTTATACGAAAGCTATTTCATGAAAATGAATAAAACCTGCAGAGCATTGGCAAATAGATTATCATAAAATGATTAGCATCAAACAACTATCACAGTAAAGTCATTTAAGATTCATTTCTTAAAAAAACGTGTGTTTGTTTGAAGTTTCATTAATTAAATTTACATGTTAAATATTAAACGTAGAATCATTGTATTAGTCATTAGAAAAGTACGAGATGTACCAGTAAAGAATATTTTCAATAGTTCGTACTTTAATTTTCTTAATTAAGGTATTCCTAAAAGATTGTTGTCTTTGTTGATATCTGGAAAAAATCTGTTTTTGCTTTTTTTTGTGTCAAGAAACTGACGCTAAGATAAATCAGACTCATTACTGTACAAATGTCTGGTGCAGACATGATAGAAAGTCAGTCTTTGGTGTAAAGAAGAACCAGAACCATTTCATTAATTGTCCTTAATTAACTTGACTTCTGCCTAAGACAAGTGAAGGTCATGACCCACAATCGTCCCTGACTTAAGCAGATTCTCTTTCTCACTTCAATAATTGCTTGTAATTACATAAGTAAATTTGAATTCAATTCTTAAAGTGAAATTAAGTTAATACATGAATTGAAGTTCTGTAATCACACTTTTATGTTGAATTCTAATCTTTTAATATTTGATTTTATTGCTAGAATACAGAGATTTACAATGTAGAATGGTGTGCTTCATTAAGTTAGTCTTTAAAGGATTTTCGATTGTTGGTTCAATGCTGAGTTTGGATGTGGGTTCGATTCCCAAAACTTATATCGATACTTTATTTTTATTTTTTTGCCTGTTTCTCTTTTTTTCGGATATACTGTAAATTGTTTCCTATTGTGATTCAAGGATAACGATTATTCGATAAAAATAATCTACACTAATTGCCTTTATACTTTATACAAAAGAAATACAAATGTTTTCATTACGTCTCAAATAATTATTTTTTTCAAATAATTATTTTTTTACTGTAAAGCAATTCAAAAAGAAAAGACTGAAAATATTGCATTACAAAATGAGTCATAAGATTCTTCCGACTATTTTAAACAACACTGATTGTTTACGGGAACAATCACTTCGTAAGCTTCTTAACAAGTTAGATGACTTTCGAAGAAGTTGTAGGAAACTTTTACATTAAAAAAGATTGATATGGTGTGCGAAGACCAAGGACAGGTCAGCAACCATTCTATATTATTTGTTTTTGTAATATTAAGAGATGTTGGATCGCAATTAACATTAGGATATCAAAAGCATGTGACTCCATAGGTCTTTCCAACAATCAGGTACTATAAAATATTAGGTAGGCTTACATAAAAATATCTCTTTATTTCATGAAAAAATTTGCAAATTATCTCAAAACTAAAAATGTATTTTGTTTGTTTGTTTGTTTTTTTAAAAAAAGGAAGAAAATAAATTGCTTGTAATTCCATGGAGATTACTAGTGAAGACAATATACAGATCCTAATGGAGTTTGACAACTTTTACAGCTGTCTTCTTCATTACTTACTTACTTCATGTCTTACTTCATTTTCCCATGTACTGAAATCAAAATCGAGAGATTCATTGGTTTCTTCAAAGATTTTCAAGTTCAGTCAATTTCATTCAAGAACGTCACTATATTCTTAGGCTTACAGCTTAGTGCACCTTATTGAATGATAATTATAAAACAATAAATTTTGATATTTCTTTGACCATACAAATGTCTGTGAAATATTCTTTTCGTTACTGCCTTGTCACTTCTTGTCTTCATGTTGCCCAAAATTTCCAATTTTGAAAAAAAAAAAAAAAAAAAAAAACCTCTAAAAAAAGTTTCCGTTGTCCAACGAAAAGCTATCATCAACGGAAGGAAACATATGTAGCGCATAAACAGTAATAAATGGTTCGAAAGTTCATTGACACATTTTAAGATCAAACTGAATCTCTAGAAAAAAAATATTGAGACAAAAATCCATCACCAAATAAATGTTGCTGGTTAGGACGATGTAATGTAATGCAGCGTCTAAAACAATCGAATACTGTGAAAATTACAATGATTTTTATAATAAGTTAATAGAAATCTACAGAATCTACGTTTCGGTGGGAAACTATTGCTTCTTCTGATTATAAACAAACGTAATTGGTAAAACTATTTTATATTTTAATAAAATACAAACTATTTTATATACAAATACAAAAAAGATCTGATAAACGACCTTCGAAAACAGGTAAATTAAAAAAAATATAATCAACAAACAATATAAAAGAAAAAACTGCAGACATGGATCGATGTCAGTGCTTTCATCCTAAATGAAATTATCGTCGCCTCACAAGAGACAGCTGAGACACTCCAACGCACAGAAGTACTTCGCGAAAAATGGATTGATTTCGTTATAGTTTCAAATAAATATAATCTAAAAATGAAATGCTCAGAATTAGTTTATCTCATACATTAAAATTCTTTGCTTAAATAGTTTATTTTCTCGAAAATGTATTTATGAGTTGAAATATGCGTTGATTCTATGAATTTCTTAGGTAAGGTGCAATTGATATAATATATAATATTTGTATAATTTACATTCCTATAAATTGATATATATATATATGTAATATTTATGCCTGGCAATGTTTCATTTAAACATTTGACATTTAATTTAATGAAGAATTGTGTTTTACTCCAAAAATGGTTTTTGAATTACAAAATACCAAATCAACAATCTAAATAACCGTTTCTCGTTATTTGATTTATTTTCTTCTCAAAAAAATTTTTTATGTCAAGTTAAATAGAAATTTTGATTTTCTTTTTAATTTCTATTACTTTGCTCATTTGTTCAACCGCTTAGAAGAACTGTTGTCATAAATATCGTTTTATCCTCACAACAATACATGTGAAGCACTAATGAGCTCATCCCTCAACTCGCTCGAGAAGTAATCAATAAACATCCTTTTCTTATTAATTTATTTCAACTTAGTTGAACGAAGCGATGGGAAGAAACAGAACGATGCTCTTTTGTTCTCCTGATTAATGAAGAATCGACGGAAGCTCAAAGGGCCAGGCCATTCGAAGCGAAGACTTAAAATCCAATGCAATATAAAGTACTCTCAACGATTCGACATTTCGAGCATCTCGAAACGTAAGCAATTTGATAAGCTAATATCTTCAAGGGAAGTTCAAAATGACAATCTGCCCCTCACTCAGGATAAGAAGTCATTTGGCCTCAGAATGATGACTCGACGCGTTCCAACGAAAGCCTTATAACAGGCAGGAATTTCTGAAATTTTCTCACTTAGAACTCGTAGCTAAAGTTTTCAACCCCAAGATGAAATATACCAAATACAAAATATATGTTGTTTCCAATTGATATTTTTATACCAACATTATTTAATAAAAGATTTAAAAAAAAAAGAGTTTAAAAATAATTGACAACTGATGTAATTAGTTGGAAAGAATAACCTCTCAATAACTAAAACAAGAACAAAATTCAAAACCTTGGACAGCATTCCGGCTACCTCAAAAGGTATTTGATCATAAAAAAGAAAAAAAAAGAAGATTAACCAATCACTATATAGGTCCTTCTTTTTTGAGGGATTTCCTCACTCCGGGATGAGCTATTATCTCGATATTTTGGCCCGGTGCCTCGGGCCTTCTTCGGGAGATTTATAAATATCAATCACATCAAGGTGAGCGCACAACTAATAACTTCCGTCGTTAGTCTCGGGTTTACTCATGTTGTTTACTCCGAGCAACTGGTGACCGCCCTGTGAGATGGAGAAGGGGTGGGAGAAGGGCCATAATATCGAGATAATATCTCATCCCAGAGTGAGGAAATCCCTCAAAAAAAGGACCTTTATAGTATCATGTCTCACTCCTCCTTCAGAACCAAACTAGATTAACCAATCATTTAAAGGGTAAAATCAATTTATAACTGAAATAAGATGCTTTTTGAGTCGAGTTGAGATTCTGGGACGTCCGTTTCGAGCTTGTTGAGTTCTTCTCAGCCAGAGGTAATCATCCAGTGCAAGACTGTTTCTTGTTTTCAGTTGTTGAGGGGTCATCTTTTCCATCTCGAATGCCTAATTCTTCTCTTCGTTCGCCTTTTGAGTCTTGCACTAGCTGAGTAGTTCTGGCTGAGGAGAGCCCAACAAACTCAAAACGGCCTTCCCAGAATCTCAGCTCGACTCAAAGGCATTCCTATTTCAATGATGTAGTTAGTAATTTGACATTTTATTCCTTGTTCACTGATAAGGAAAGGGTTTGAAAGGAGAGAAAAAGCTAGAAGAGATTATGATTTTCAAGTTCGATTATTTCTAGCTGAAGACAATCCATTCAGTGTTGCGAACTGTATAAACTGTGATGATATGATGAAATTTGTTCTGCTATCGTGAATGACAAAATGTGTCCTTAAAAAAAAATGTCAAACTTATATAATTGTAAAAATTAAAACTATTTACGAAATCCTATGAAAGTAGAGATATCAAGCACTGATATTTTTCACTTCATTTAGATTATCACACGTTATCACAAGATTGGTGAGATTGGAAAGAATTAAGTGAATCATCCAACTTAAAAAAACAACAACTTATTATTCAAGATAACTTATCAATTAAAATAAATAGCATCCATATTTATCTATTTTATCGAGAAATTCAAATTGTGATTGAGTAAATTGAAAAATCGAAACTATCGAAAATATTACTCACTTACACTGGAAGCTAGATGAATAGAAGTCACATAGAGACAAGCCAGGAGAACTGAGTAAGAAAAGAATGAATCAGAAATTTACATATCGAAATCAACGATATTCTTATTTACATACTGATATGAAAATCAATATGTATATAAGAAAATTATTAAAAAGCTGATAAAAAATATAAGTTTGTAATTACAATCTATTTTAAAAAGCTTAAGCATCTACCCTAGAAAGAGGGCTGTCTCTCTCCATTTCTAGGGAGAAATGCTACAGAGAGTTTTTTTATTATGCAGTAACACTATAATTACATATTATTTTCTTCTTATTTACTAAATAGAGAACTAATAAGGTGTGTTTTCAATTTCTATAAGTTCTTGGATCTATTCCAATAAAAGTTACGAACTATTCATCATATCTCATAGTTTTACTCAATAATATAAAAAATAACAAATCGAAACGAAACTTAAAAGATCTCAAAGAAAAATAATAATTTTAGTTTCCCTGAATCCAAAATACTAAATAATTTTGATGTCCACTTGTGCACTTGTGCAAAAAATCTTCAATTCGGTCTTTTAAGTAAAAGTAAATTTCAAATTCAAGTACACAAGCTAAGGAAGAGTAGAAACCTTCTCTAAGAGTACGGCGCTTAGTTAGAAAACAGTTTCTAAGAGTACGGCGCTTAGTTAACAATAATTTTTAGAAAATCAATAATTTATTAACAATCATATTACGAAACCTAATAACTGTATTACGGGATTGTTCATTATATCAAAGATGATTAAGTTTGGAAATAACAAAACCCTTAAAACTCTTCTAGCTCGGATGACTGAAATCAGCTCCAGCAACAACACAAAAAAAAAAAACCTTCATTTCCGTTTCCAATTTCTTCTTGTAATGAATTTCTGTCCAATTGCTTTTGAGCGTAAACAGATCCGACAAATCCTCCCAACTCATTTCGCAAGACATCAATACTTCACTTGTCATTCGTAAAAAAGAATCAAAGAAGGTGGAGAACCCAGATTGACCAGTTGACTCCCTTCAGTTGAGAGGGAAAAAAATAAGAACTAATGCTTTTCTTAGTTAAGAATTTTATGATAGAAAAGATTACTTTTTTTAATAAGAAGCTGAACGCTGCTGGATAGCAATTAATCCGTAAAAATGAAATTGCATTTCTGAAGAACTTAACGAGATTTGGAGAATTAAGGGTTTAAGAGTTCAGCTTTAATAAAAGATATATCAGAAAGTTTTGGATCAATTTATGTAAGCAATCTAAACCTAAAACGAAATGAAGACAGCTGTTTCCATGTATCTCAACCATTTCTACAAACTTCATCAGATAGATTTCGGATTAGAAAATTTAGTGAAATACGAAGCCAAAAAAATATGAGACCGGGAGACGATTCTATGAGGTTCAAACTAGCCATTTCCAGGCTTGTATGTTTTTTTCAAAATAGATCTTGGAAAATAAAATCTCCAGCGCCGCAAGGGCCATCGTGGAACCATTGGAATATATATACAGTCGGCCCTCGATATAAGGTCACCCCTTGGGACCTCGCGAAAGTGACCTTATAAGCGGGATGACCTTATAACCTATTCATACGCATTTGTCAATAAAGAAGCATTATATAAATACAGTATAATTCTTTGTAAAATTTAATACGTATAAAAATATCAGTTTATTAAGTTATAATTTTTTAATTTAGTTGAACCAATTAAAATTAATTATCAGAAAGAAATTATTTTTTAAAAATATTAATTCGGAATAAAGTTGTATAGAAGTAGTACTAGTATGCTCACGCAAAGTACTGATGTACAACTGACCTTACTGAAAATAATCCATAATACGGAGTTGTCACGATTTTCGTTTTATCTTTTGTACAATGTTTTCTAAGTTTTGTAGTTTCTGAAAATTTAATGCTTTGAGTGCTTCTGCTTGTGTCACCGCTTCACTCTCAGTATCACTGTCGTTATCCTCACTTTCTAATGCATTGGAATCTAAAACTTGCGAAACAATTTCGGAAATCGAAGCTTGAGAAGTGGTAGCAATTTTATCATCAATTCTCACATATTCACTGTCCCCTTCTATAGCACAGCAGCGATTTCTGAGATCTTGTATTAACACACGTAAAAGAATATCGTCTTCATCAACTTTTTTCCTAGAATTTGAGATGAAGTGCTTCGTAAAAAAGCTGTCCCCTCCGTCAATAGGAGAAATGAAGCCGATAAAAGATCGTAGCCACGCAAAAATTCTTCGAATAGAATCAGTGTGTCACTGAAATCACAGACAAAAGTGCTCATATAGATTACGGTATTTAAGACCTGACCATATATCCGATAATCCATATCAAAGAATTCCGATTCAATGAGCCGGGACTTTAGAAAAGTGACCTTATTTGCGGGGTGACCATATATGCGGATCACCTTATATCGAGGTCCGACTATATACAACTATATAATTTCCTAAGTTTTATATTAAAAGTATGAAGTGAATTACCGTAAAAGTAATAAGTTTACATCAAATCTGACAATATTTTAAGGAATATATGTTTACGGATTTCTTAGCTGTGGAACTTATTCTGTGAAATTAACTTCTCATTAGATATTCAAATATGTTTAATCGAACCTTGGGGCGCTTTCATGATGCTCTTTCATGCTGTTTAAATTTTAAATAAAAAGTGACTTCACAAAGATGCTGCCTAGGTGGAGCAACAACTTAAAAGTTCTTCAATTCAAAATGAAAAGACATATATAAACTTTTTCCATCATTATAATAAGAGCATCACGCCGATTCAAGAGGTAGCAACTACAGATTCTAGAAGCTCCTATAGCAGAACCTTCTCAGCCTTAATCTCCGCGAAATAAATCTACATGAGAATGGAAAAACTCTACAACTCACCTGTTGGAGAAGAATGAAGGAAAATCTCCAATCATAGCCATGGATTAAGATCTTAATTTAACGTGTGATTAATATCTATACTATATAACAAGATAACACACCTTTTGTAAAATTAACAATAATATGTATTAGTAACAGTTTCGAACATTGACTGTTCTTCATCAGACTGGTTAAAGTTTACATGTATTTGAAAGAATCAGAGTAAATAGAGGAACCAATACAAATCTGGTAGGGAGATTTTTATTTACTTCATTGGGTGAGAAGAGTTAGGGGTTAAAACTTTCGGGCTATGTAGGCCAAGCAAGAAGAACTCTTAAAGAACGGCTATATGAACACTCACGAAGCAGTAAAAATATTGATAGTCTCCAATCGAGTGACACCAATCATCTACGGAAATCAAAAGATATCCATGATCTGGAAACGCCATTATATTAATAAAGATTGTATTATGAATTTCTCCTACTTTCTCCAGCTTTCAATCTCTTCCCTTTTATTACATCTCATTACATAACCCTAACGCCTTAAGCTTACTCATCCCCCACCCACCACCCACCCCACGAAAGTCCGAACTTCTAAATGCAAGTCAAGTCTCAATTTCCCTCCAAATATTTCTGTCTCCCTCTCCTCATTACAACACGAAATCTAACTTTAGCCCCTCAATCTTCTCACCCAGTGAAGTAAATGAAAATCTCCCTCCCAAATTTGTATTGATCCCTCTCCTTACTCTGATTCAAATTTCAAATTACTTATATTTCTATACAGAAGTAAATTTTAACCTGATAAATGTTCAAAACTGTTACTAATGTATATTAATGTTAATATTACAAAAGTGTGCTACCTTGTTTTATAATACAGATATGGATTAAATCACTTCCTCAAAGCAGTACGAAGATAAGCTACTTATCACTTGAGCTTCCAGATCAGATCTTAGATGTGGTTACATAAAAAAATAGAAAATAGTTCTTCGTAATACAACGATGGAATCTAGCTAGATAGAAACAGAAGCTTTTATAATACATATTTTACTCTTTATTACTCAGGCAAATTTTCACAATTTTCTTTTTAACTAATAGAATTTAAAAACAAAACTAATAGAATTTAAGATCACTTAAAAATAATATTTAAAATCAACAAATATAGAAGACTTTTTTATTTATTAAAAACTTCTTCAAAACATTTCAGCCTCAATGAAAAAGTTTTCCTTTCGCATTGATTTGGAGCTTTGATGACTACTTTTCACGATAGTTGCTCATTTGCACGACAAGGCTCCGGAGACTCATTACAATCTGTGTTTATATTTTATTAATTTTCCCTCGTGTAACATTGCAAATGAAGACTCCGAGAACGGAAAGTTGATGAATCAATAACATCATCCGACTCTGAAGACTTTCCTTCCGGATCAAACTGTTACGTTCATTTATGAAGCAAAGCAGTTCTTAATAAATTTATTTGCAGCGCGAGGGCCTGGAATGAAAAAGTGTTTCTCTTTTTAATTCTCGCCTCTGCTGTCTTTTTCTAATATTCCATCGACCCAACTAGGCTTCTTTGTAGAATTGAAAAATTGGGCAGCAAAGACACGAGCACACACAGATATACCCATTTTTGTGACCACCAAAGGTTGTTTCAGTAAGGCTGATGTCACACTGTACGTTTCTGCCGCTGAGTTTAAAAAGCTCCAGTTTGAAAGGATGACAACAGCACATGCTTTTCAATGAGAGGTGTCACACTTGTGCGGTTTTGCTGCATCCACCGGATGGTGCTGCATCATGCTGGCGGGATGAAAGCACAACCAGACGAACTCGAAACACATGTAATTGAGTGCCCGGTGTCCGACTTTAAGGTTTTCTAGTTTCTCAATTGTTTTCATGTCCAATTTTTCTTTGTTTCTTTGAAACTTTCCCCACTCAATCTTATTTTTGACGTTAAAAATGTCTAATAGGGATAGATTTATTGCATACATTCATGAGAGGCCAGCACTACGGGAATAAGGATCGAAAGATAATTTTATTAAAAATTACCGTGATAGATCATGGACAGAAACAGGCGAAATCATATACGAGAATTGCCTGGAGATCGACGTAGAAGAGAGAGAGGAGAATAGTAATTAGGTGAAAATCGTAATTTATTTATCTTATTGTTCAATTAATATATAATCCATTAATTTTTAACAATAAATTAAGAAAATTAAAATAGAAGAATTTGATTCCTATTCAGCATTAAAAGGATGAACCCAATATCTCCGATGTATCAGTTATTCCCTCCGCATCAAGCACGTAAATAATCTTTAATTTCGGCAACATCGCAATACAAACAACTCTCCACGTTGACTTCTGAAGGAAAACTAGTCTTTTAAACATTTCAGAATTATTTAAAAACTTAATTGTACTGTGAAACTCGGTTTGTAATTAGTGTTAAAAGGCTAAACCTTGTACTATTCCGTAGCACATTGTGCAGCACTGTTAATACATACCGTACCTCAAATTTTATTTATTTTTTGTGTTAGTTATTGGAGATTGGGGTTTCTTCTTTTCAGGGCACTTGATGTAAAGTGCGAAATAACAATTATTAGGGGGATCTGCTGTTTTACTGTGACTAAATTACTGTTTAATTTTTGATTTTGTTGAATAAGGAAATATTTTGAAGTGAACGTAATTTATATTTAAAAAAAATTCGTTTTCTTTGACTTCAAACGTTGTAGGAAAACATCTTACATCCAATAAACAAAAGAAAATTATCAGGAGATTAATGGACTTAAAAATTGGTTTGATTCATCGTTAGCCAAATTTAGCGATTTCTTATCATCGAAGGAAATTTGGCCAAAAAAATAGGTTCCAAGTTCAAGTTCCATTTTGTCAATGTCACCCATGATTCAGGAACTTCATCTATTTCTGTGAAAAGTTCGAAGTGAATGGAAAGTCAAGTCACCACAGAAAAGAATCCGTTTCCAATTTGTTGGAACGTGGAAACATGTTGACGCAAGATATTATCACAGGCAGAGAGAAATCCCTTCCAATCCCCTTTTCGGTCTACAGGCCGTCTAGGACAGAAAGGATGTCTAGCTTACAAATCTCTCTATTCAGGATTTAGATAATCGTTGAAGGAAATACAAAATATTGATTTATTCTTTAGGTAAGAGGAAGCTTAAAATAATTGATGTCATGAAAGCATCTTCTCTGGCTGCGATCTTTGGTTTTACGAAAATTTCAATAACGTTGTGATATAAAAGAATGTTTGTTCAGCTTTTGTCAAACAAATGAGTCTTGAACTTCTTATGAACCAGATATTATTTTTCTTTTAGTCGTGTCACAGAAACATTGAAGGACGTTTTGAATAAAGTATATAATTTTTAGCCACGGAAATGTTTAGAACATGGTATCATAAATGCAGAAGAAAATTAGTGTAATACTTATTTGTTCCGAATATCTGAAAAACTGTAACGATGTATGGAATATTCATGATGTTACCATGTACGTTCATAGAAGATTACAGACTATATCCCAAACCTAAGTCTACAAATTTTCCGTTACTGAAATTAATTGAGATCGTAAATGCTTATCCCAATTAATTTTAGTGAAATCAAAACTCGAATATTTAAACTGAATTGTAAAATGAATTCGGATGAACTGTTAGTCTTCATTGTTTACTATCAAAGAATTGATTGTTTCACTTTTAATGAATTTTATTTTATTTAGGAACTTAGCCATCTTCATTCTTAAGTTTCTCCACAAAAGAAATTTTCAAAAATGCAAGGATTTCAACAAGATACTTCAATGTTATTGAGGGTGGGAGCGCTCACTCACCCACTCACACAGAAACAGCTGCGCGGCTCACTGATTTGTAGTTTTAAGAGCCTTTAAGAACTAGCAAATAAAAATTACTCCGGAGTATACATTTAGTAAAAATATTTTTCAACTACTGGCTTCTCAATGAAATGTTAGATAACATGCATTCTTTAAGTAATCCCAGATGTAAAAGTTTTAACTAATCGTAACAATGTCTAAAATCAAAACTATATGTAAGTAACAATTTCTGCAAAGAACGTTTATTACCAGATGTGAGTGAATTCTCCAAAGAAGTCATCATTCTGTTTATTATTTTTCTTTTTCGGTAAGGGGTTTATAATTTAGAGTTTCAGAATGCTTGGAAATCACTGTTTACGATGATCTTCCCCTTGGTCTTTTTCCATTTTCACTTAAGGCCAGAGAGGTATTGTAACCAGAGAGGCGATGTAACGCTTTATTTGTAACTCCTTTACTAGATAAGTTACTTTTAATAGTAACAATCGGTACGCCGTTACTTTTGTAATTGAGTAACTGTAATTGTAATTCATTAATCGTTACTTTTATTAGTAATGTAGTAACAAAATCGCCTTAATTTTTGTGTTAATTTTTCGGCCATTTTTTTTTAATACTTTCATTCACCTACCTAAAAGATTGGCAAAGAATGATAAAAAAGTGTTTCACTTCTAAGGGAGCTAGAATCACTTGAGATCCTTCTAAGACTATCTTAAGAACTTTACATCGACTCCACAGCCAGTTTTAGCGAGAGTATAGATAATGCTTGCGAAGAACACCATTTGATCCTTTGTCTTCTGGCATTCCACTGTATTAATGACGAAATGTAGATTTTTGCTAATTTTTTTTTATTTTTTTAACAAAGAAATAGAACAACTACAAAAAACCCATAATGATAGAGAAATGCATAAAATAACACAGCAACAGGCCCAGAGGAAATTCCAATAGGACTGATAAAGCACCTGGACGATGAAGGAATTAATGAAATTACCCATTTTTAAAACATTATTTATGAGACTGGGAAAGCATCTGAGCAAATGAACACATCAATAACTATACCCATACCCAAAAAAATCAAAAACCCTAAAAACTACGGAACACAGAACACTGAGCTTACTTAATCATATAAGCAAACTATTATTGAAGATTATCCATAACAGAATTTATGCTAAAGTAAATAGCATTATTGACAACACTCAGTTTGGTTTCAGAAGTGAAGTTGGAACAAGAGAAGCAATCTTCTCCCTGACACAAATAGCAGAAAAAGCAGTAGAAATGAACATCCCACTCCACCTTTTGTTTTATTGACTATAAAAAAGCTTTTGACAATATCAAACATGATCTACTAATAGAAATTTTCATGAGAGCAGGAATAGATACAAAGGATATAAGAGTAATACAAGATGTTTACTGGAACCAAAAGACTAGAGTTTAAGTGGGAGATGTATATTCTAACTGGATACAGATAAAGAAAGATGTGCGACAGGGCTGTGTCCTCTCTCCAATCTTATATAGTCTATACTCTGAGATTCTGAAACAAGAGGCTCTTGAGGAGAGAAATGAGGGAATCAAAATCAACGGACTAATAATAAATAATAATTTAAGATATGCTGACGGCACCGTGCTGATAGCAACAACTCCCACAGACTTCCAAAACCTCATAAATGCAATAGTCAATGGAAGCAAGGAAATGGGGACTTAAGTTGAATGCAAAGAAGACCAAAACAATGTACATCAACAAAACCCAGATCCAAACGAACATTATATGCGACGGAGGAGCTTTAGAACAGGTCAGTAACTTCTGCTATCTGGGTATGCACTTCTATTCAGAAAATGATCAAGATAAAGAAATAAAAACAGAATTATACAAGCAAAATTAAAATTCAATGAAATGAAGTTAATTTTATGCCAAAAGAAGCTCAATGTAGGGATAGGGAAAATGCTATATAGTGTGGAAGTGCTATATTTGGCCCATCCTTTTTGGACCCTCAAAAAGGGAATCAGACAAAGATTGGAGGTATTTGAAATGTGGTCATTAAGAAGAATCTTACTGATAAGTTGGACTAGCAGGACATCAAATGAAAGAGTATTTCATCTGGCCAACTACCAGAGCGCAATTTTACAAAGTAATACACCAAAGAAAACTTGCTTACTGTGGGCACATACATAGAGACTTAAAATATGAGATACCTAAATTGACTAGATGGAAAGATAGAGGGAAAGAGAGGCGTTGGAAGAAGAAGAAGATGGATGGATGATCTGCGTGATTGGACTGGACTTGATGCACAGGACATCATGCATGTCTCAAGAGATGGAGAGCTGTGGTACATGTTGATCGCCAACCTCCCTATGGGAGAAGGCGCCTAAAGAAGAAAATGACAATAAATACTGACATTGAATTGATTATTCCAGTAATTATTAAAAAATAACTAAAACCACAAATTCTGCTAATCTTAAAATTATTTTTATTATTTTTATTTGCTGAAAAAGAGTTGCTGAAATTAATTTTTTTCTCGAGAGAGAATTATAAGCCGACGTTACAGGGAATTTTTGGCATTGTTTTAATTAAACTTATAATTGAAAAAGGAACAAATTATGTTCCAGAAGCGGACGGATGTTGGTGTCTGGCGAAAAGGAGTCAACATGGCGCTAACCAACAAGATACTGAAGCGGCAGAGATAATCATTGTTTACTATTCTCCCTAGTACATGACTTTGATCTCTGCGGTCTTATTTCAGTCATTATTGTTTGAATCATCGGTGAAGAAACATCTATTTTATAATTTTATTAATGATATTCCGCGAATGTCGAGAAAGATTAAACTCTAAGCTACAATAACTGCGAAATGCCATGGCATCTATTAAATATGTGTTACAATATTTTTCCCCTTAACAAAATTGTAACTATGTGTTTTAGAATATACAAGAAAAATCAAAATAAAATTTCTGAAAAATATAAAGATCTGTACATTAATTTTTGATATATGTTCTGTTAAATAATTTTTAAAACCTTATACTGCAATTACAATTTAAAGTAAAGGAATGCAATAAAAAAATGATAGCTCACAGTATAGGAAAGTGAGCCTATAATTACCATTTTTGGGAGGAGGGGAAGGGTCGTGAAAGAAAAACATAATTATTACTTTAAGTAAGTGTAACTCAGATACTTTTTAGAAATAACTTATCCATCCTGGATTGTAACTATAAGTCTTCTCATAACAAAGGCAGCGTATTTCCATTTTATCATTAGTTTTAAAAGTTTACATCTGCCTTTCCAGACTTTTTACTCGGTCCATTTGATCTCTGTTATTCACTTGACACCAATTCATTGATTTTTCGGTCCTTTCGTAGGTTTCACGGCACGACATTTTTTTTAACCTCTCTTCACTAGCGGATCAAGTGACAACGATAATTTAATGCAAAACCAATCCAATTTCTGTTAAAAAAGACGATAATAAAAGACAAGTATTTGATATGCCATTATATTTTATCAAATCCCATATTATTCATAATCTCACGCCATTATATTTTGAGATTATGAATAGTGAGATTATGAATTAATGATAGTTGAATCTCAATTTTCGGACACAACCGTCAATTTTCCTGCACTTTTTAATACTTCTTTAAATATTAAAATTAGATGGAATGGAAATGACATGGGAAGTGAAATTCATTTGTCGTCACTATTTAAGAAGAAAGGCGATTCTTAGAGACGAGTGTGAGTTTATTCAAGATATTTGAAGAAGTTAATATAACCTAAAAGCTTTTCACAGATTACTCCAGCGATTATGTGGAAGAATTATTAGAATCATAAAAATTCAAATATTTCTCTTAAAACCTTAAGTAGTTATAAAGCTTTAGCTTTGTAATCTTATTTAATGAATTCTTTGAGATTAACATTTACTTTTGCATTTAGTAAATGGAATATTTGAAAATTTGCCAAAGAAAATCTTATACATTTTCTTTAATCGTCGTCACGAACATTCTCTGAATGGTTGAAAATGGATTGTTTAGAACTGAAAATGTTTGTTTTTAAAATACATTTCAATGCTTCTGCCAATGCTTCTGCCAGTTTAACGAAAATACGCATTTTTACGGGAAAGAATATTCTATGAGAATTCAAGTGACCATCAGTGGCCACTGTCTAGGACAATTGTTGTATTTTAATTCTTTTATTTTTGTTAGGTTCAGCTTCGTAAATTAAAAGAAGTCCTTTAAAACAGAAGTTCAGTTGTTCTTCACTAATTATATTATGTGAAATTTTATTTACATATTGTATTAAAAAAAACTCTAATGGAAATATTAATAGAGGCTAATCATAACTACAAAATAAAATGGATGATAACTCATCAATTAAGAAAGAACAAAAAGATAGTAGTACAATAAATGCAAAAAAAAAACATAAAACTTTTTTATGCTTTGAATTGCGTAAAACATGAACAGTGCACGTAAAATAGTGATTTTCATTAAGAACAATTAAAGTAAGTCAAAAGAAAGACTGTTTAATCTTAATCCTACTATCTTTTGTTAGAAAATAAAAGTCTAAAAAGATTAAGTCATAAAAACTAATGATTTCTAAAATTCAAAATTAGCTTAAAATGATAGCAATACATCACAGTTTCTCTAAAGTAGATGTTAAGTTAGAAAGTAATAATTATCAAACTATTAATATGAAAATCGAATTTTTTCTCAGATAAATGTAAATTTTTTTTCAGAAAATAAGGGATTCTTTTTGGCCTATTTCAATACCTAATTTATTAAACTTCTTTGAAATAGATACAACCTGCATCTTCGCTAAATGCATTCTTCAGTCGCCGTGTAACAATGATGGCATCGTCCTTGGCAATAAAGTTCACCCGGAAAACATCAATGGTAAAGAGAAATCTTTAGCGCAGAACATCTTGCGGCAGAATGAGCAATAAAAGCTACTGAAATATCTCATGTTAATAATACAGAGCTGCATTACATTCAGGCATTGACTATAGCGACGTCCAAACCCATTTCACCGTTATCTCGCAATGAGCTACGAACTCTCTGATAACGATGAAGATCCCTTGAAGGGATGTCAAGTTGGACTCACACAGAATGCGGTTGATTTGTTGAGGGGTGAGAGAGGTGAAGTAAATAGTAATAATAAAAATTAAAGTATAACTACCGAATAGCTAACTGTGAAGTATTTCTAAATAATGGTTAATAATTTGCATAAAAATTTCAGCTTCCAAGAATAAATAATCTGAGTCGTTAGCCCTTCATCGAAAGAATGAATCAGATGTATGGAAGAGACAGTCTAAAATTTACCTGTGAAAAGAAACAAAAAAGAAAATAAGACAAATGTTTCAGTTTATCAGCTGTGTAGAAGGCCATTCAGCTACACCCGAACGGTAGAAATCGTGAAAATTGAACATGTTAATTAAGGTATATATGGATAAACAGTACACAAAACAGAGAAACTTCTTCATAATTGCTTAATTAAAATGTTTATTTTCATTATTTGCAGATCTTAAATTTATTATTTATTATAACTAAAATTGAAAGAAATAGAAGAAATTATAGCTATCCTGACCATTAATCGTCCTATTCGATTAAACATGAATTAAGCTGTTGCTTTTCGAACTTCAAATCAAATATGTATTTAGATGTTCTTTTGAGTTCTCTGAGGGAGAACTTTTTGACTTGTGCCTAAAGCAAAACAAAACCAATATTCAAATAACAACTCTATATTTATAAGATTACTTTGCTTTTTCTTATCCCTTCGCATCTCAACAGGACTAACATCAATTGGATTTCGACCTCAAAACAAAATTCCCTTTTGGCTGTGAGTTACGAAATCGTAAATAACTTTCTCCCAGTGACATGGATTACCCTCCAGTCGTTTTCTATTGCAGAAAAAAAAATCGATGGAAATCCTAAGATCAAAACCAACCCAACCTTTCTTCTAAAATCCACGCCATCAGAATCTGAGCATCAACTCAAACAGCCCAGGGCAGAGTTTCGGGATGTGTGGACATCTTCCACGAGAATTCCCCAAAGACGGACGAAGGGTAAACAAAGTCCTGCCCCCAACTCTTTCTATTAAAGTCAGTTCATCGTCGACTCAACTTAGAAACAATACAATCGCTTCCTGTGCTCGCAAAAATCAATAGATTGATAACTGGGTATTCTAGTAAATATTTTTATTGTATTTGTAGAGGCTCAAATAAAATTACATGAATATATTAAAAAAAAATATTAACATGATATCGTTGCCATGCCAATTTTCGATTTTTTACTTAATTTAAAAGAAGTTGATAAAAAATATTATTTGAAAAAGATTGAGATTCTTTGAAATGTGTCAAAAGCCCAGCACAGAATAAACAACAAATAAATTGCCTTTTTCTGATTCATT
>JAFIDM010000003.1:66911734-66960443 GCA_023159025.1 Thereuonema tuberculata
AATGAATCAGAAAAAGGCAATTTATTTGTTGTTTATTCTGTGCTGGGTTTTTGACACATTTCAAAGATTGAGATCTTTAATACAAATTTCTTTAATTGAAGATTTAGATTTTATATTGAGAGTATTAATCATCCTTAAGCAGAATAGCTATTTGGAATTCGAATCGTTTATTTCTTCAGATGATGATCCTTTACTTTTTATTTGCAATGTATTCTCCTTAGCCTAGAATTATTTACATAGTTTGGAAGATAGCTCCAAAGGAATCCATAAGTTTGTCTATTGTTTTCTACCATTTTTTAAAAAATTCCACTGTAATACAACAAGAGGTTTCGAAAGTAAATCCGTGATCGAAATAGCAAAAAATATTTATATATTGAAGATGAAATTTTAATAAAAGATTTTAGTCTATTCAATATAAGTTTCTAAGAAATTTACTGAAGATTGAATCATAAATAAATTTCTTGAATTCAATATTCAATATTTATATTAAAATTGAGATCTTTGGGATATTGAATGAGAGGTTTAATTCCAATTTGAGTTTTCTGAATAAACTGAATCAACAACAGAAAGAGCAAGAGATAAAAAAAAAATTAATACTTGGAAATAAAGTTCAACTATTCAGCAATTTGAAAGCTCAGATATTGCTGGCTTTTTTTTTTTATGTTTTCCGATGAAAATATCAGTTTCCAAAACTATTAAAGATTTTTAGAAAGAGAACACCAAAACACACATACTCTAAAAATATAATTTACATATTAAAAAATACAGACCGTACAGGATTCTGCTGCTGATGAGGACCTTGTATTCCTCGAAACTGTCCGGTCTGTATTTTCTAATATGTGAATTATATTTTTAGACTATAAGTGTGTTTCGGTGTTCTCTTTTTAAAAAATCTTTTATTATACACGTTAAAATTTCATTTAAAGATGTTTAGAGAAAAAACTAAAACTAAACGAACTGCTTTACTTGTAACTCCAAAAAGGTGCAATGATAATTGAAATTATTTACTTGAAAACTTTTTGAAGCATGAATTGATTGCCAAAAAGGGAATAAAATGACCATTTTTTATTTGTTTTCAAATGGAGAAAGCGATTATTCTTTCAATTGCTTCATTTGAAATACCAAAAGAAAATATATTGTGTAGAACAGAAAAAAAAAATCATATTGTTTTTTAAATTCTGTAATTTCAAATTTCACTGAATTCAATATTTTTAGTTATAATAAAAAAAAATATATTTTTTTTCTAAAAATATTTCATGGTTTTGAAATTGATTTGTTCATTATACATTTAAAAAGAAATTAGCATTGCGCCATCTTTCAAATCTTTGTATTCAAAGATTTTATTTCAAATGCTCTTTTTTTTATCTTCCGCTCCTTTTTTGTTGGCTCAGTTATGGATGAAGAAATCTACTATTGAATTGAAGTTCTTTTAAATAAGTACTAATCTCATTCTGTCTTATTTTGAGTTCTATTCAATACAATCCTTTAAATCTTCTTTGATTTCAGTAAAATTGGAAATAGATGAAAATAGAGGAATTATTCGGATCGACCAAGAAATCTTAAATCTTAAATCCAGGAAATCTAAAAGGCTTCTTATCTTTGAAGTTTTTCTGAAATAGATCTTTACTGAGATGGATCAAAGCAGAAATAATAAACAAATAAGACGAAGAATTAAAAGAATAAGAAAAGAAATGAAGTTTGCTTTGTACAGTTTACGGTATTTGAATTTAAAAAAAAAAATGCTTTTTAAAAACTAAGTTAAATAAAGGGACAATATTTATATGTTGAACAGTAATTATGTACTCCTTCTTATGTAATAGACATATTTAGCTACTCCCAGCACCTACATCACAGGTACATTGTATACCTAGTAGAATTGTAATGTATAAATTTGTAATAAAAAAATGATTTCATTTCTTTTTAATTTTCACAATTAAGTATAAATTTAATTAAATTTAGGTTTCATCATAGATGAAAGTCGATGACAATTATCATTAGAAACAATGTTCGACAAAATCTTTACACAGAATTGGCTTCAAATAGAACATATTTACAGAGAAAACTTTGTCACTGCTCTTAAATTACTAACATCAATTTTGAACTCCTCAGATCAGACGAGAAACCACAAAGCGGAGCCCGAAAGATCAAAGCAACACATTGTGTAGCCGATTTCCACCTCCAATCAATATCAACTTCCCAGATGCAAATCCCAGTATTTCAATACAAACATCAAATTTTTTTTTTTAAGTGTTATTTAAATTCCAGGCAAATATTTTAGCAACTTGAACACCAGGAAGCAGACAGATATGCTGTAATATTGCTTTCTACTTAAACCAATATGTTCCTGAAAGAACTTAATGTCTACTTCCTTAAAATGTTGCGTGGTTTTTTTTTTTTGGTTTTTTTTTTAATTTTTCTTTATATTTTAAAGTAATGAAACAAACAAATGAAACGACCCCGTATCTTCATCACTTGCATTTGTTATTTATAACAATACAAATTTTCCATTTTCTGAAACAAAATATTAATTAATTCGCGTCACTTGAATTACATAAATTCAATGAATTATCATAGGATCTGTACGAGGGTTAATGAATATACATTGTCATATTGAATATTGTTCTTTCTTTTTTCTATGAAGAATTATGTCACCTTCAAGAACAATGTCTCAACTCAGATTCACACTGAATTATTTTGAAATGCAAGAGTTAAATCATCTCTTGTTTGTTAATTCCAAGTTTTAAAAAGATCTCTATTCACTGGTTCAAAAGTTTTTGGAGAGGGAGATAAACACAAACTTACTAATTTTATGATTTTCACTTTTTAAGAAAATTGACTAAATAATAGCAAATTTAATACCTTAAAAAAATACGTAACTTAATTCTCTGTATTAGGGCCGTTACTGACTATTTTCAAATTTGAACTTTTGCTTTTTATTTATTTTTATGTATTGCCAATGGTCTAAAACAGCAGAAAACTCTGATAGCAGAATATTGTTAACAGTTAATTAATGGTTAATGCATTATATTCTAAATACGGTACTTTCGGAATACTAGTCTTAGTTATGTTGTGCAACATTTGCCCCCAACAAAAATGGTCCCAAAAGATCTAACTCTTGCCATTGTTTTATAAACTGGACTACAGTGAAATCTAAGAGTCATTTTCAGTACCTTGGACTCTTTAACTTTCATAGTTTATTGTGAAGTGGATGTCCATCACACATTTACGAAGCCAAAACTGTATTTTGGACTATTTGTTATTCATTGGGTCACTGCATTTTCAAGTCGTCTTCATTAACATTCATAAACGGTACAAATATTTCTTCATTTCAGCAAAGGCGGAGAAATATGAGGAAGAGGTGTTTGATCGATTTCCCTTTGGGGTCCTGGAGAGAAGTCTGATGAGGGTGGTGGACAATTTATAGCTGCGTTGCTGGTGGAGAGAATGAGTTGACAGAATGACAAAGCAAGAAACGCAATGGGAAATACTCTCTGGACACATGATATATAGGTGTCCGTAAATGAAATAGAAGAGAGAGAAAGAAAAAATACCTTCTAAATGGAAGCTCTACTTTGAAGAAAACAGTGCCTTTGAAATGAGATATTTGCTGCTGTCCAGAAAATTAGCGAATCACACTTAAACTGATAGGTTCGAGTGAAGGAACGGAACTTTTTTTGTCCAAAGCTGAAGATTAAGAATCACTGATAAGAGACGCTACTCTAATGATATTGATCAGCCTGATATATAAAGGGCTCAGCCTCGTGGAAAGAAAAAAAGAAAGCGAAGAGCTGAGGAAGTGGCTACTTGAAAATTAACATTTAGAAAACAGTAAAACTTTTCTTATCAGTATCAAAATTTAAAAATGTGAATTTATGCCTCTTTTTAAGATCATTAGCATAATAGTTTGTAATATTTTGTAATAAAAAAAAAAGATTTTTATAGGAACAGGAAATTTATCGCAAAAATAGAAAGTACAGTAGAACCCCTCTAATCCGTCACCTTTGGGACTGGGGGTATGGTCGGAACGCAAAAAAGGTCGGATTATCAGAAAATACAGAAAAATACGGATTTATAGTAAAATATAGGAATTTACTGCGTTGTCAAGCAATTCAAGTTTAGGCTTTTTCAAAGTTTTGCGATTCTTAAGAGCGTTTTCACCATCTACCGTCACGGTATATGCTAGTAAACAACACAATGGAGCGACGGGTGGTGAGTCACCGACGAGTCAGGGACAAGTTCGGCCGGCTCGAGCACGGTCGGATCAACCGGAGTGGCGAACCAGCGGAGGGCGGACGAGAGGGGTTCTACTGTAATACACATTACAAAAATTCCAATGTTGTACTTTTCAAATTATAAGGTACCTCAGCCATATAACGCCATGTATACCTTTAACGCCACCTATCTAATTCTTCATAAATATAAGAGATGGCGGCACTGCACTAAAGTAGTTTGCATTGACATGCCATCTAGTGTTGAAGTGAGTTACTAGGAGACTGCCAACATTTTCGAGTGAAATTATATTTCCACCTTTTCGTGTCGAGGACTGGTTCTGAAAAGCTGCTACTATATCAACGTAAGATAAAATATAGATTTTTTAATGTTCAGCAAAGATTAACTATATAAAACTATATATTTTCTTGATTCTTGAAGATTCTTCTATGTAGATAAGTTAACTGTTATTTTTAAAATTCGGAAATTGTAGACAAACAAGTGTATCATGTGATCCATGTGCTCAGTAGCGCTTTAACGCCATGATGTGTTAATGGTCTACATTTACGATTTTAGGTTACGTACGACATTTATAAGTGACTAATATGTTTCATGAAAATATAGATTTTTATCTTATTTATTATTTTGCTTTTATAACGGAAAATGTCGAAATTAATTAATTTTTACATTTCCTCTTTTGTTTTAGCTACAGATTAGAAAGACTGCGTTAATTTTAAGTGAATTTTTATTATTTTTTACAGAAAGTCAAATATAGTTGCTTTTTACTGTAATTTTGTACAAATAATGTTTACAATGATGGAATAATTCTTAATTTTAAATAAGTTAAGTTACTAGAAAGTAGGTGGCGTTAATTGGACCAGGTATTCCTAATAACGCCAGTTTGCAAAGTTTTTTTATTTGAGTTCTCATACTTCTCCAATAAAAGTTATCATATGTTTCATTACGGTATGCTTCAAACAGAAGATTTTCGTTTGTCGATACACTTTATTTCCAGACTTACAGTAATTTAAATGTTAAGGTGGCGTTATTTGGGCAGGGTACCTTATTGCTAATGTTATGTGTACCAAGATATTTCTGTTAAAAAAACTTTTTTATCAAATTTCTTTCCAAATAATATTCAAGTTTTAGAATTCCTACCATTTTAAAGCATCTTGTCTGCATCTCAAAACAACTATCTACTATTTCTTATCTGCTATCAACAACCATAGATTCGTACCAACCACATCCTCGTCACATTATTTTTTGAACCGTTCTGTCAATTAAACAAGAATTACTTGCACCAAAATGACTACATTACTTTAGAATCGCACTATAAAATGGTTATTACTGTAAGCCACTTATCTTTAACTTTTATTTAGGCTCCAAACTTTTATAATAATCATATCTCATGCTTTATATTTATAATTACGTTACTTGGTAATGATCAAAATCAAACAAAATCCCTTTTTTTATATTCTTTTCTGACTACTAAATAAAAACGCATTCAAACGCTAATTACTATGCAAATAAATTGGGTAGATCTTAGTCGAATTCAATTTAAAAATACAGCTATTTTGAAAAATATTGATCCATTCAATTGATGGATTCTAACTCGTAAAGTTACTTTCGATCACTGTATATCTACGATCAAACATTGTAGATTCACTGTTCCAGTCCAATTCGTACTAACACTAACTTGGATTCAATATCCTTTGCAGGTGATCAAATTATCCTAACAACTTCAGAAATGAATGTCCAATATTTTATTCATTATTAAAATTTAATCGCTACTAATTTTAATAGTAAGGTTTCTGTTGAAAAACGAAAATTTCTTCTTCAGAGGAAAAGAATCTGTAAGAAGTAAAATATGCTTAAGCAATAAACCTACAGAACAGGTATCCTAGATACCTTCATGTATCTAGAGTATCTAATCCGAGGAAAAAGTTACTGAAAATAAATTATAAATAAGTCAATTCCACCAAAATTTTAATAAAGCATTAAGCATAACAAACCAAATTTTTAAATTTGCACAAGTATAGAAACTTATCGGTATTAGAATATATACAATTCTAGCTCAACCACTGCTTACATTAATTTTGGTAGTGAAGCCTGGACAATCAAGAAACAAGATGGAACTAAGCTATTGGAACTAATTACAGCGGTCAAAATTAGATTCATGTGAAAAACCGCAGGATATTTCGTAACAGATCACAAAAGAAATAGTGAAATAAAGGAACAATCCACAATAAAATACGAAATTATAGAAATTGAAAGAATGTACAACACAAAAGAATGTACACACACAATAAAAAAATAATAAAATACAACCATAAGGGAAAAGATTTGTTGGAAGACAGTTCAAGAAATGAAATGAGACTATAACAAGGCCAATAGATCTAATACAAGATAGACAGAAGAAGAAAAAGAAAAGATAAAAGTGTTCTTCTAATAATTCACATGCAAGTTTATCTATTCAATTTTTCCTAAATCAAATGTGAATTTTTTTCGGGTACATTAATGAAATGAAAATCTTTGGTCCTCTAACTTTAATAATAAAACGCCATTTAGCAAATAGGAAATCAAAGAAAAAATAGTATAATTTCAGATAAATGAAGAAATCAATTTTCAGTTGAATGATAAATCTCTTTTTTATATAAAAAAGATCTTATTATGAAAAATTGATCTATTTATTTTCAGTAGATTAATTATCCCGAATCAAAGAGATGCCGAGAACTTGGAAAGAGAGAGAAGGTGATTACGTTTCAATTAAAAAAGGTTTTCTCCTTTTTCAGGAGGGATTACAAACGATGACTCCTCAACCAAACGAAAGATAAGAAAATCTGGATTTCTTCCTTTCGGATACAATAAGGGGGTTACAATCTCCACCAAGCCCTCCCTCGGCACATCAATGTTCGGAATACTGATCTTCAGTCTAAAGGAATCCCTACAAACTGTAGTAACAGTATTTTTTAAAGTTTGAAAAGAATTTTTCTAATCTATTTCATTGGCTTTATTTTCTCTCTCTCTCTATCTCAGACTCTAACTCACCAAGGAACATTCTGGATTTTATAAATAGACAACCACTTTTAAAACCTAATAACTATTTGTTATCTTCTTAACTAACCTTCTGACCCTAATTAGTTTGCTGTCCCTAATTAGTGTTCTTGAGTCTTTTTTATCAATATTTTCTCAGACGCTCAAATAAGAGTCCTATTCACCGTTAAACTCAGCTGCTTTCGAAATCATCAACGAAAGTGAAAAGAAGGAGGCGATTCCTTTTGATGGAGAAACTTATAGAGTGATAGGAGAAGTCCACTTCATAAAGAAGGAAGATATTTCAGCTCAAGGAGGATTCATAACTAAGCAGAGAATAAAAGAAAATACAATTATGCAATTCGTAAAGATTAAGCTTATTTGATGCAATTAATTTTTTATGGCAAAATTCCAGCTGATGTTTCGCGAGTTTCGCCGTGATGAATGGTTTGGAAATAATACTCAGCAGTTGTTTTAGAATAGTTGAAAGCAAATGGTTTCTCTTGAATCGAAGAAGACAGATCAAACAGTTATGATAATAGATAGGACGGGGAATAAACCTGAATTGAATTGAAATTAGTTGCTTTTTTTTTTCTGCAGCCGAAAAGAAAAACGTGGAATTGTTAGGAAGAATCAACTGTTGCTGATTGAGAAGGCTAAGCAGCGGATATCACAACAGAATATAAGCTAATGGATTCAAATTTCACAAGATAAATGTTGTGGGAATATAAATTCATAATGAATCAGATGGATTTCTAATATGAAACAATCAGTACATGTTGTTTGATCGTTTAACCATTGTAAAATCTATTTATTCCAGACTACATTTAAGAATATTTCATTCCAAAAATTAAAAATTGCTTTTTAGGCACAAGAATATTTACAGTATTGGTCTAATTTTATTTCAACTGTTTGAAAAAAAAGAATAAGCTATGTTAGAATAGAAAATAAAACTATTTTATTTCTGTTTCTTCCAAATGAAAAACAAATAATAAAGAATTTCACACATTCGAAGTTATACTCTTGAAACTTCTACATATTTTCTTTGAAACAAAAATAGATACAATTGCATTTATATTTAGGATTGCATCTTCTTTTAATAAAAATCTCACATATCAAAATTCAAGAAAATTTTTAAACAATTCTCTGCAACCAATTTCCCCGATGCTTAAACTATTATAACTTATGAGAGATAACATATTGAGGAACTATGATAATGGGAAAGAAAATGATATCATATTTACATAATAACTGCGACAGGTGTTGATATTGATGATCGATGAATGAGGACAGTAATGCCAAGGAGTAGTTAATCAATCACCAGTAATGTTGTCACAACATTCAGAAAAATTGCATCAAAAGACATATTTCTCCTATTAATTTGAAAAAGGAGGATAAGGTCACACAGCACATAGAGTTTCAATATTTTTTCTAGAAAAAAGCAAAAGCATAAATGCAGTTACAGCAGCGACAAAATAACCACTTATTAATAAAGTCTGATAGTTTTTCCTCTATTTTACTAAATAAGAAACATAAATTACTACAAAAATAATTTCTATTCAATCTCATTCTTCACACTAAATGAATTCCATAAGCACATTATAAATGAAATTTATCCATTAAGAAAAATCATTTCAATAAACGATACTTTTTATTCATAAATGACATCTAGTACAGTCTGTCAGACAGTCACAAGACTAAGAAACAAACCGAGTGGAACGAATGTGATTACAGAAGAAAATCAAAAACTAAAGGATTAAAACATTTGAATATAACATCACATAATAAAAAGGAAAACAAGTAATGCTAAATATATATAAAAAAAACAACTGACTGAAGGTGTTTTGAAGGAGACGTTATCCAATTATCAAATCGGAAAGTATTATTATATCACGGAAATTATATGCTATATCATGCGATTAATTAGTGACATCCGTTGCCTAGACTTAATGATCCTAAATTAATTCTATCTCACTCAATTCAGTTAAAATCCAAAGTGGATTTTAACAAAGTGCATTTTACTTGAGTTTTTGATATAAAAAAATGGCATTCAATATAGATAATTCAACCAAATATTCTTTAGCATTTTTCTACATTTTGAGTCCATAACTAACTTCATACTTCGGAGGAAGCTTTCTTAGGATTTTCACAAGTTGCTTTAACAATTTTAATAATTTTGCTGGTTAAACACCACTCTGAAGACTAACTAAGTATTCGGTGACATCAGACGAAATACAATATTTAATAATATTTAACATTCTAACGAAATGTCTACTGTCGTCACTTAACTTTATCAAACGCTCATCTTTAACCTAGTTTTGTGAAATATCTTATGTTTCATTATATTATTTTAAGTTTCATTATATGGCTAAAAATAGATTCCATTTTTGTAATAAAATAGATCTCATCCACCAACTGTAAGTTAAAACTCAAAAACTCTTATTTTAGTATTGCTGTTACCATAATAGCAAGATTATAACTGGCTAAAACTGTCAGTAATTTTGATCACTTCAAATAACAAATATGATCTTTAAGAGGCTACGACTAATTTTTTACAAAATGGAAAAATTCAATATAATTTGCTATGATATTGCAATATCAACAAATAAACAATTGCTGTTAAGATTATTTTTATAGTAAGAGGAAAAAACATTGGTTTCGAATGAGCGAAATTCATTTTCAAGTCTTAGTTTACCACTCCACTGTTATGTTCCTAGTGCCAGTTTAAAGTTGAAAATTTGATAAATATATATTTATTGTTGATTATGCTGCCTGTCCATAAGTATTTTTTAATATTTTTAATTTTAGTTTTTAACAAAACTATACTTAGTCCTGTATCTTTTAATGCTCAATAATTTTACAAACTCTTAAATATTATTCGAAAATTCATAAAATGATTGAGTCTCCTCATTTTCTTTCGTAATAGATTTAAAATCCTACTGTAACACTTTCTGTTTTCTTTTTGTTCCAGGGTCTTAACATCGAAATGGCTCTAAAAGAATTCTGGAAGATATGGAGTCACGAACAAATCTCTTGTAAAGTATTTCCGGTAACCATGGCAGCAAGATCCTTTCACAAACTCAGTTCGTTATATTACACGAGCTCGGAGGCAGGTGGGGGTGGAAGTCGGATGGTTTCTTCAATGACCCCAAGCTTTTTCACTCATGTACCCATAAAAGAAGGTCTCCAAAACATCATCAAATGCCTGAAGACCCAAGATACCTCACAATCAGGTAAAGAACGTTGATGCCTGTGGCTTTTTGGCTCAAACAAAGCGAAATGGAAAGACATAAACTCTACTCTTACACAGACTTAGAACTTTCAATATTAACGGAATATTTCATTTTGAATCATTTTCTTGATTTTGTTCCATAATTTTTGTCTTTGAATAACGCTTTTACGGTTAATCCTTAAAATCAAGTCTTCATGGGCTTCTAATGTTCCAGTAATTTTTTTAAAAACCCAAAAATGATTCATTATATTGGAATTTTGAATCTAAAATAAGTTTAAAGCTCTATTTTCCGTTTTAAAAAAAGGAAATAATTTGCCTAAAAATCAATTTTTACGGTAATTAAATGAAGAAATATGTTCATTAAAAAAATAAATAATAAATCTTTTGTATTTGATGCTTATTACCATAAGAAATTTAGAAATTTATACAAAAACTTCGACTAAACGAAAATATAATAAGGCCTAACCGTCTGAATTAAACTCTTAATTGGTGAATGAGGCCGAGAAAGACAGACATGAAGCCTTTGATAGATGGTTTTGCAAGAAAGTTTCTTGGAAAATGAAAGGCTTTCTTGTTCGATTTCAATGCTTACATTCCAAGACTCTACTTCTCAAAAACAAACAAAGAGTTCGAAAGAACTTAAGTCTATTTTCTTGTAAATATTATCCCACCCAAAACACTTCGTGTAAAATAAGTTGCCAAGACTCACATGCTCATAATGCTTTCACTGTTAAAAAGATATGAGATCTCATGTAGAGCCAAGCCCCTAACTCTACGAGGCCTAACTCTACAAGCCCCTAACTCTAAAAACCCTATATCTTGGTCAAAAAGTATGCCTTGGCCGTTTCGTGGCTGTCACACAGACAATCCCATGGATTTATGTAAAGGATATGGAGTATGCCAAGGCACACTTTTTGACCAAGATAGTAGGATTTTTAGAGTTAGGCATGTATAGTGAGGGGATTGGCACTATATGAAATCTGATAACTTTTTAACAGTGAAAGCGTTATGAGCATCTTGGCAACGTATTTTACATGAAATGTTTTGGGTGAGATGAAATAGTTCCATGAAACGGCCAAGCCATACTTTTTGACCAAGATATAGGGTTTTTAGAGTTAGGGGCTTGTAGAGTTAGGCCTCGTAGAGTTAGGGGCTTGGATCTACATGAGATCTCATATCCTTTTAACAGTGAAAGCATTATGAGCGTGTGAGTCTTGGCAACTTATTTTACACGAAGTGTTTTGGGTGGGATTTCATTTCTTTTTGTAGGATGAGATCTGATAACTTTTTAACAGTGAAAGCGTTATGAGCATGTGAGTCTTGGCAACTTATTTTACATGAAATGTTTTGGGTGGGATTATCTATTACAACTTAATTTAGTTTTAAGATTATTTAGAAAATGGATTTTTTTTCAATACCCTACTTTTCTGTTTTTCTATTGGTCAACTTGTATATACAAGCTGTTTGCACTTTTGTAAGAAATCACATTATTACACAGTATTATTTAGGCCCAAGCATTGAGGGTACGACGTATTTCAGATCTTAATAAAATCGAAAGTATAAAAGCTAGATAAATGAAACTTAGCGTATTTCATTAGTATGGTAACTGCATCTTTTCCTGAAAATTTGAGCTCTCTAGTATTATCCAGGCCGAAGCTATGAGGGTTCGATAATACATAACCAGACCCCCCCCTTTATGAGGGGTTGGAATGTGAAAGTTACGGATTTCTTAATTTTTTTGTTGTTTGTGTGCTAATCCTAATTTGCATACCAAATTTCAGTTTTCTAGGACTTCAGGAAGTACCCTAGAGGTTTTGATGATCATGAGTCAGTCAGTCAGTCAGTCAGTGAGTGACGGAATCGACGTATTTTAGGTATTAATAAAATCCAAAGTATTAAAGCTAAATAAATGAAACTTAGCGTATTTCATTAGTCTGCTTACTGCATCATATCCTGAAAATTTGAGCTCTCTAGTATTATCTAGGCCGAAGCTATGAGGGTTCGAAAATACGACGAAACACTTCCAGAAAAGGTACGTAGTGCCCTTCCTGCCTTCGGCTCGTCTTGGCGGGGGCACTGCCGTGCCCCCAGATTTCTTTTATTATTTATTTATTTATTTTTGTTTGATTTGTGTTTTTTTTAAATCGTGAAAACGACAAAATCGAAAAGTCGACATGTATATTCAAATTGTAATTTCTACTGAAAACAAACAGTATCATTTTTCTTGAAGAATTAGTTATATCTGCATTACTTACTGCACTCATATGCACACATCGACAAAAAAAAAAGCGCACCACCATTTGAAAAAAAGAGTTCGCTTCAAATGAAATTTTATTAATAGGACAGGAGTGATTACAATATCACAGCACATTTTCCGCGGAGCTGTGGTACACAATAAGTCCCCTTTAGTACATCGTTGGAGCATCTTGTGTCTGGATACACGCGGTGATACTGTCGGCATAGCGTCAAACAGACGCCGTATGTTGTCTTGCGGTCGATTTGCCCATAGTTCTTGCAAATAATGTTTCAAATCACGAACACTACTACATGGCGATAGTTGGCGTCCCATCTGGTTCCAGACATGCTCCACTGGCGATAATCAGGCAATGATACGGCCTCTCTCAAGCTCCGTGAATTGTTCGTACTGATGGTTAAAGCGTCTTCGCGGCATCGCTTACCGATCTCGCGTGATCACCATACAGTGCATGCGGACTCCACTGTAATGTGAATTATAAGTCCCACATCTTGCGATTGCAGCACCGCTGTAGGACAAGCGGCCATGCGCAATCGCACCAAATGTTATTCATTTGCATATCTACCCTCGCCGTAGCTATTTACTTACTTTCGCGTTTAAAGAATGATTTTTTTTTTGGTGCGCAAATTTTTGTGTCAATGGGTGTAAATCGGATTAATTTTAATCGTACCATATCCTACAAATGGAGTTGCCAAAAGGATTAATTCTCATTGTTTAAGATAATGAAACATTGATGGAAATAAGGTAGAGATCCATTGTTGATTCCAATGCTTTTCCATGCGAATTTTTGTCGTCTTTTCGCACTAATTCTCGAAAAGTATTCTTAAGATTTCAAATACAGGGTTATTCATAATTCCGTCGCACATTTCAGAGGCTTGCAGCTCGGCGACGAAAAAAGAAATCTTTTCCTCCGAGATAACAAATGAAAGACAAACTCACTAACTTTTTTTTTGTTTTGTTTTTTTCCCGCAGATCGCTATATCCTAGTTCCATCGGCTGCCGTTAGGACGCAGGTGCAACCAAAATAGAAGTTTTGCAACATGAGAAAGTGTTTTTCCACCTTAGAATACATGAAACAAGTTCAGTGGTAACTATTCAGCGAAAATTTAGAAGTGAGTTCAGAAAGGAGCCCCCGGTGCGCAACAGCAAGGTGAAAGCTGTCCGTTCAAAAGAAAACACCTAGAACAGCCAGATCTGACTCTTTTTGCTTCGGGGTTATGTGAAGAACAAAGTGTTCGTTCCCCTACTTCCTGCTGATCTCACCGAAGTGCCACACCATATTACTAATGCAATTGCATGACAATGATATGCTACACTGCGTATGGTCAGAAGTAGATTACCGCTTGGATGTCACGCAAGATGGAGTGCAAAGAACATTTATGAAAAAAAAAAAAAAACATAAACTTGGTGAATTTGTCTTTCGTTTGATATCTCGGGGACAAACATCTCTTTGTCTCTGAAATGTGTCAAGGAATTAAGAATAACTCTGAACGAAAATTATATTGTCCCAAGTCCTCAAATATGCATAACAAGTTTCAAGAAGATCCATCCAGTGGTTTTAAAATTATTAGAGTGAGGGAAAATAACAGATACAGACTCAGTGATCTGATTAGTCTCATATTCTAGGAAAGTTTTTCTAAAAAATATAAAACAAATAAAACAAGTAACACGCAAAAGAAGATTCACATATAATAGAATAAAAAAATAACGAAGAGAAAAAAAAAAGAAAGAAAAAAAAAGCAATGAAAATTTAAAAATTAAGAGAAAATCATATAATTAAAGGGTTCTGTTGCTGAAGTAGTATGGCGCTTGTCTAAAGGGTAGGTCGAGATTTTCATAAGTTACGTTTTCCTCCAGAGAGATTTAAGGATACTTCTCTATCACATGAGTTCCTTACTGGAGATTAGCAACTTGTTCGGGTGAGAATCACTAAAGACTCATCACCTCCTCTACCTACCTTCAAATGAGAAAACAGACGTAGACAAATAATTATGGAAAATAGAGTAAGCAAATAAAAGTTTCGAAAACTTTCAAAGTTTTGAAATATGTTTGGACTTAATTCTTCTAGAAACTGTGCATAAAAACATTAATTTGAATTTTCTTCTTTTTTGAGAAAAGCAATTGTGATAACAATCGAGAGAGAACAGTTGCCTCTTCACAACATCAATGGTAATAAATGACATCACGTGCACCCATTAACTAGAAAAAAAATCCTACTTTATACTTAAAATAAATTCAAAGAGGGGATTTCATTTATTATTGTAAATTATAGTCTAAGTTCTCTACAAGATGTTTTTAGGCACTATCTTCAGTATAAAAAGTTTCTTATCACGATAGTATAAATTGAATCATCAATCAACGTCTTAGGTAATAAAGCTTATGATTCGACTCCAAAGCGAATTCACAAGAAAAGAATTGATAAAAATCACCAGCAAAACCCATTTGAAAATATATTACGAATTTACAAGTTTATATCAGCTGTAAAAACACAATTGAAGAAAATCCCATCGAAGGAAATGTTCTCGGGAAAAAAGAAATGCACCTTCCTCTAACATTAAACTTCAGTCAATATTAGTAGGACTCAAAGGCCTCTTAAGACCTGCCATAAAAGATTTGAACCAATCCCTTGCCGAGTGAAACTCTTGCAATTTTGGAGCTAGTCGCTGTTGATCTCCGACTACAGTTTCGAACACTGTAATACTAACTCATCATTTGGAGTTCAGTTGAAGCAGCCGAGTTCAATCTCCATAGGAGGTGCGGAATTTTTTCCTGGTCATTTTACTCCTCGAATCCTCATCATCTGTCAAAAGATAGTACCGAGTTTCTTAGCTAAGAGTTAAAAGCGGATAGACTCTTGAGATCTCAGTTTCGTCCTAATGAGCTGGTGATCGCAGAAGCCTTACCTCCTGTGTTGTCTATCCTCTGATAAGAATAAAGACGCAATGATTTAACTTTAATCTCTAACGCCGGAAAAAAAGGAGAAAACTATAGCTCTTTCAATCAATACATGCAAATATTAATGAAATTCATTTGCAAGATTAGTTAGGAAGCTAAGTTAGAACTACATCAGTAATGAATTCTTTCAGTTTGAAACAATCATGGCTTCCTCAAGGCTATACTACGAGCAATTTTCATTTGTCATTCTTTTTCTTTTCAGCAAATTTCCATCATATATCTGCCCTGGAAAGCGATAAGCTTTCTTGGTAGCACAATCGCTATACAGAGAAATCTAACCAGGCATTTTTCATTACGTTGCTAAATAGCGCAAAGAAAGAATCAAAGCACCGTCTTCGCAACAGTATTTGTGCTTAGGCTTCTGTACAATCAGCGTCTAATGAAATAAGCTTTCCATCGTCAGGAGCAAATTTTTCGAAAATGCCTTTAAATACACTCATAGACGTACCTAGGATTTCGGAATGGGAGTGGTTATGATGTAACTAAATAAACAAAAAAAATCATGTCCTTTCTCGGATGGGAGCGAGGAGTTACAGATAAACCTATAAACTTTCCAAACAAAAAAAACCAGATACAAAATCCTAGATTTCATCCATTTTCCGATGCAAGATGTGGGGAAAAGGGGGTGGGGTTTCTGACCCCTACCAAACCCTCGGTACGCCAATGCCCTATTTGCATATGAATATTTTCGAAGAGGTGTAGAAGTGTACGAAATTCTAATACATCTTTCCGGAAATAAATGTTTCGCATGAAAGTTACAAGTTGCGGCATGAAATCCCCTTCTGTATTGAGAATCTACTACACTCTATAATAGAGGAATTACATCCAGCGGATCGATTAAGCTATGAATAAAGACAAAGTTAACTTTAGATTCTATCTAATCTTAGATTCTCTCGAACTTAGTGAATATCACTCAGTGCTGATGCAACTGCAATAATGAAAACGTATTGAACGTAAGGTGACGAACTGTAGGTAAACAGTGATCGAAAGCAAATCCAGAAGAATGTATGAAAGAGGTTGCTTACAAAGGTTACAGACAAACTAATTACTTAATCACTGAAAGAATGACATCTGATTAGTGTGTCGTACGAAAAACAGAAGAATGAACCTACAATTAATATAAGTTCATAATTGACTTAGCATGCGAAGTCTTACTGTTTATTTTCAGATATTTAGCCTACTTTTTCTTCCTCTCATATCATGTTAAAATAATACCGGATTTGCTGAATGCTGGATGCGATTCTTAATTTGTGGCTCAACATACAGCAGAGTTATGATAAGTTGATCTGGACCCCTCCATCATTCACGAAAAAAAAATATTTTTAACTATCAATATCTTAAAGACAAATGGAAAGGTAAAGAAGAAAAAGATCTCTGTGAAGTGAAGTATGTTTTTAGTAAAGCACTTTTAGCACTGAACATATTTCTGTAACTATGCCTTACATTTAAAACGAATTTTCGAAGTGTTTTGACTAGTAAACTGAAAAGCTACTAGATGTGCAAAAATAACAAGTGCCTTGTAATACAAATATTCCAACTTAAGTTCAGAAGCAAATTATTAGGGAAAATGTACAATCCTCATGGATTTAGAAAAATTCTAAATTGCAGAGCTTGCCTTAATTATAACTGCCAAAATTTTGCAACATTCGAAAAACAAATTAAAGAATCCATTGTTTTAAATATGTAACAATGAAAAATTCGAGATATACAGCATTTGAAGCTCAGTTAGTTGTGAGGAAAATCCAGCCTAAATTAAAGTAATGTCTGTTCGACATCGATGGAATGATTTTAGTCATCAAAGATAAGTTATGCATTCTTTTCATCAAGATAATTTTCATGTCCGATTAAATTCCTGATTAAATCTTTGCGACAAATTAAGGACGATGATTTTCAATCACTAATGTTGATGATACCGAAACATCAGTCACTTTGTGATTAATGCCTGTTACATATTATCTAGTACCTTTTTATTTAAAACGAAGAAGACTTCGTAGGCATTTTTTCTGTCAAATAATAAAGAAGTTTAGAATTTAAAAAAAGAATTTAAAGCTGTCTAATACAGCTATTAGGTATGTAAACAATTAAATATAATTTGCGTAATTGTAGAAGATCCACTTTTCTTGTTCTACCTGGCCTTCCGGAATAGATTTTTCCATGAAATGAGTATCGGATTTCAGAATTTTTCAAACTATCAGGAGTGTTGTAAAAACATTGGCTTTCGTGTTTTCTTTTTTTCTAACAATCTTTAAATTTCTAAAGAGAAAGCACGACTGGATATTAGGCTTTCATTATTTTCATGCCTCATTTATATCTTTTTCTTGTTTCCGCTATTTTCTAATGTTTTCATTCTCCTTTCCTTACATTCTATTTATTTAAAGGGCACAGCTTTCATTAACACATGAGTCTCGCAGCACCCTCTACAGATTTATCTTGTAACTTCCAACTCATTAACTGCAACCAACATTGCCTGTGGGTATTTGCGTTGTTTCAGAGCTGCTTTTTGATTTAGATGTCAGTGACTTTGAAGACGCTTTCTATTAAATGAAGAAATAGAAATAAACTCCACAAATAAAACTTGTTAAGAGAGCAATTGTACAGAAGGGACTTCTCATCGTTAATAGAACATACATTTATGTAATTTCCTTTGGAGACAATTCAAAAGAATAGAACCTAAATACGATTAAACTTCGTTTGTAATTTCTTCCACATCATTAGATGTAAACACATCTAAGCATGTGTAAGAGATCTCTTATCTTCTTCTCCTTTTGTCAGTCTTAGAGTTTCTCAGAAATGAATTTGATTCATTAGATTTTTGCTTTTCATCTTGCAAAGTTATTTTAAAATATTTTCAAGCTTTTAAATTGCTATTTTTAACACATAACGTCATTCAGCATTTCAATTTCTAGTCACTAAGAATAGCAGAGCTCCGATAATAATTAGAGCTCCCGATCTGATTAAGTTAATGTGGAAAACCGATGAAATACATGAAATATTTACCTGAATTCACTGAAATCAATTGAATAATTCATCTAATAATTCAATGCTTCTGGGAACGATAAAAAAAAATAACAAAAAAAATTGGATTTATGCAAACAGCATTGTAAACTAAAAACTTAAGCTTCTCGAAAATTCAAATATCTTTATTATTAAAAGTATTTTCTATTCAACGTCATCATATCCATTATTTACCGCATCTAGACTATCGTGACGATTGGATGCAAAATCCATCGACAGACAAATACGAACAATGACAATCTCGTCACAATATGACAATAAACATATTATTCTTCCACATTTTGACATTACATATATTATAATTTGAAAATTTGGAGGCTTTTTCTTTGTTTTCAAGATTTCAAAAAAAAGAAAGTTTAAAAAAAAAATCAATTTAAGAGAATACGTTTTAAATTCTTCCAGGAACTTATTGTTTTAATAAATGTAAAAACTGCACTGAAAAGTTACACAACATCACTTGCCAATGTTAGAAAGTTTAGCAAGTCGACTAACGAAGCAAAGTGCAATTTCCTGCTAAAGAAACTTTTACAGAAAAGACATTACTTCCAATTGTAAGCAAAAAAACAATGATTTCAGTTGGACAAACGAAATAGCACCTTGGGGATCAATGAATTGAACGCTGTTTATAAAAGCACTAACCTTTATCTCTGCGAGAATTGAAGCTGGTGTCTTCTACCCACAGCCATGAATTCTTAATGCTTACGCTTCAGAAAATCAATACAAAAGCATCAATCTCAGCATAAGTTCCAATTGATAGCTTTTTTAAAGCATTTCTGTTATAAAACAAATGCTTTAAATTCAAACCATTGTTTTATAAAAATATTTTTTTTTTCAACTCGTATCTAGTAACAGACAAATAAAAACAAGTGATTAAAAGTTTATTTGAAATATTCAATAAACTTTAAAAGATTCTTTAGGACGATAAATACAAATACTTCGAATTAAAATCAAGGTGTACTTAGATGGGCTTACAGTGAAATGCTCGCATGAATAAAAGCCAATATTATTTGTTCCAAAAGACAAAACTCTCCAGTCATCTGATGTCTTATTTTAATATGACACTTGAAGGAAATCGGTTATGATCTTTTGACAACTTAGATATTAATTTCTAACGAGATTAATATGAATTCGTATTAAAAAAATACCTATTTTAAAATTGAGCTTTCTAAGATTACGGTAATATAAAAAGAAAAAAAGATTCTTGATTTAAGATTAATATACCGGAGATATCGTGATCATTCAGCTTTAACCACAACATATTCTTGCGGTGTTTTGCTCCTAGCCCATTATTTATTGGTCTGATGTTTGCTAAAAAATACAATCTTTCTATTATTAGAATTGCTATTTGTAGAATTTCAGCTTCCAAGGATATTAAGTTATTGAGTTCTCTTCATGATATTCAGAGGGACAAGCATATTCCGACTTCAAACTGCATTTCCATCTACTTTCTCTCCGAAGTAATTAATAGACACTAAAAATGAGAGATCTAAACATGTAGGCTATCATAGAATATTATGATAGTATGGTTAACATGCGGCTGTAATTACTTAAAAAGAAATAAAACAACACCTTATGTTAACAATAGGAAAAAAAGTATATTTGACTCTTTGGCAGAAAAATAACTAAGCCATTTTTGCTTATATTTTTTTTAGTTATTTCTTATTTTCTCTTTGCATTAATATGAATGTAATGAAATCATCATTTAAATTAAGAATGAAAACTCTTTTAGCTGCTTTGTAATTTGAAAAATGCTATAAATTTGGCACTTCCAAGGTTCATAATCGATGCGGCTAATCATGTTAAAATTTCAGGTAGAGTATTGTCATCGAAGATCGTGTTCAAAAAATGCCAGCACTCAAAGTGATTTGGAAATGGATGAAAAAAGCCGTTAACAAATATATTGAACGACAAAAGATAAAATATTGAAAGGTGTTCTAAAAAAAAAAAAAGTTCCTGAAGAACTTAAAGCTTGTTTCCTTTCAAATGTTGGTTTTGATGTTTTTTTTCTTTCTTTTTTTTTTTTTTTAAAGTGGTAAAACAAAGGAAAAATCTTAGTAATATAAATCTATTTTCAAACTTTACAAATCCGCAAATTCAATTAATTTTAAACATACAGTGCAAATTTAAAATAATTTACAAAAATAAACTATAATGCTTCTATAAGGGTTTTCTTCCTTTCTTTGGATAATAAATTAAAAATCTTCAGACTGATCATGTAATGGAATGTAAAAGTTTGATAAAGGGAGACAGTAAAAGAAACTCTGAAAATTCGCACCTTTCTGTTCGGTGTTTGAACTGTAATGCAGTATAGAACATCAGTAGAAAGTCCTCATTGGCCTTTATTGAAAGTAAGCTTTTAGTTTCTAATACCTTTTGTAAGTCTCCTTCATTAACAGATGTCTCCACAGGGAGCCAGACAGACACTTTTTCAAATGCAGAAGACATATTGTCTCCTTCCGCAAATTTAAATGCCAGATTTTGCGAGTGGATTCTTTTAGGAAAGGAACTTCTTAATCTAGAGAATTCAATATATTCCTGTCAATCGATCAACTATTTTTTTCTCAACATAGTTTTGTTTTCGGTTAGATTTTTCATTTTATCAGATAATCTGCTCTTCATCAAATAAAACTTTCTGGAAAAAAAGTAGGAAAAAAATAAGACTCGAAATTAAGTTACAATTTCGTTACAGAAAAAGGAAATAGTTACAAAACATAAGCCATCAAGAACTTTTTGGATAGTTCTTACTATTTTTCTAAGCTTCAAATATCGAAGACACATGAGTGGGAAGACAATCCAGCAATAGAAAAATAAATGACCTCTCTTAGATAGGAGGAAAAAAAAATCCATAAACAAATCGATTAGATCAAAGGTTAATATTTAAATTATTTTCATTATTATGCCTGTTTTATTTCTTTTAGTTTTCTTATTGTCCACGAAACTTTCATGTGGCCAAAGAACAACATATTCTCAGCACAGGATGTGTTTTCCTGTTGTTTGTTATTTCTTTTCAATTTAAAAGGGCATCAATAAAATATTTAAAAATATATTTTCCTTCTACTTTAAATAAATAAACAGTTGATTATTACTTGGTTATGAATAATAACTTTATGTTGACTGAAGCTTCCGGGCGGAGTTGGAGGATATATTCAAAAATATTTTATTTCCGGCAACTATGCAGATTATAAATGGAAGTTAAATATATGGAACAATTTGAAAATAATCTAGGAAATATTTTCTTGACTATTGAAGATGGAAGTGTAGGTCCCTTTCCAAAATAATATTTTTTGTTTTATGCAAATTATTTTTAAATTTCAGTTCATGTTCAGTCATTGTTAGAAAGAAATGAAGTCAATGAAACTTCAGGGTTTCTTTTATGAAGAAACCATTTTGATAATAGTTGGTTTTTATTTCATCACAACCAACTAATCCATGACTTTAAAAAATTTCCGTATTTGATTAAGGAAAAAGCTTGATATAAAGTTCCCTTTTATGATCACAGACTAATTAATAGCTACAGAATAATACTGGATTTCCTAAGTCTAGAGTAACTAAAACGTTTCTAGCAGAAACAGAAATTACACACTGTAAATTGCAACACTCCCAAGAAATAATCAGAAGCGCCTAAAAATAAGCAGCATCTGTTTTGCATGGAGTTGTAGTAATTTATTAAAATATAAGGATTAGTTCGGTTGCAGAGTTTTCGAAATAGGAGATAGCAGCCGCTCACTTACAAGCTGCTTTGCAAGAGAAAAAAATCAGAAATCTCTGCAGCTCACTACCACCAGCTATTCGTGAAGGTATCGTAAGGATCTTACAAATGGACCTAATTTCTAAGGTTATGAAATTGTACACATGCTTTCATGTCTTTATTTCCCCCCATTTGCGTTATTAGTGAATGTCAAGTACAATTTGTCAAAGCCTTTAGTCGTGAATTTCAAGATTCAGAATGCATTTGAATAGTATTAAAGGGCAAAATAAATCAATATTTAGTAAGAATGTTTTTTTTTTTCTGATGAAAAGAAGTTTAAAGTGCCCGATGATTCAAAGAAATAAGTAAACAAACGAAGGCACAACGTTACAAGATAGGATTCGCATCCTATCACCGGGAAGAGACTGGGACGGACCGTTTCGTCCTTGAACGGTCCGTCCCAATCTCTTCCCGGTGACAACCCAGGGTGCGAATCCTATCTTGTAACTTAGTATTTTTTTTCTATTTAGAAGAAAAAGATGTTTGATTGAAAATCTTATTACGATATATTCAGAGAAAGACCGGAATGAGACAATTAAATTATTAAATTAGATTGTATTATATTTTGTTCTTCTCGTATTTGTATATCAATCTTTTTTTTATATTAACTAAAGGATAGAATATTTACTACTCTCGAAAATTCATTCATTAAACTTTGAGATTTTTCTTTTTAGCATTTCCTGATTTTAAGGATTTAACTTTTAATCAATTAGAAAAAAAAAAAATACTACTTTTTTTTTGGATTTTATATAAATACTTGAATCACTAAAACTCGAATTTATTCTATATTTTTAAAGGTTCTTTTGATGAAAGGACAGAAAGAAGTAGAAACTGTTGTTGCAATGTTTGCAAATTACAGTCAGTTTGTAGAGGTAGCAAAAATAGACTTCATGATACTTCAATGCCAGGTAATACTTTAAGACTTCCTTTTTATAATTAATTATAAGTAATTAAAGAAAATTGATGCACATTTCGAGATGTTTATTTCTCTTTTCTGTAGATTGATTTTTTTTATCTTAAATATAATGAATTCAATTTCAATTACTTAGTCGAATTTCTAGTTTAAGAATTGGTTTCTTTTTTTAATTCATTAATGTGATGTTTTGTTTCCTCCAATTCAATTCGAGAATAAGGGTAAGATTGAAAACAAATTACAAAAGTAGAAGAAAATATTTAAAATATCTAATGATTTTTGTTTTAGGCAACTTTTGGAATTCAATCTGTAATGCTACTCATTTCACTTTCACAATGAAAAACAAAAAAAAATATGTACGGTAACGTTCAAAAAATAAGTGGGTAAATTTTTTCTTCTATTGAAGTGACATTCATTAAATTTCCTATAAATTAGATAGTAAATATTATATAATAATTATTTTTCCAGAATAAATTTCGAAAGGAAAATCTAAAATAATAAATTAGATATATTCTTCATTTATTTTAGTCAATCTAATTAGATCATTCCAAATAATTTCAATAAATAGTTTGGAATTATTATAACATTTCAATATTCATTATACAGATTACGATCCTGAATACCTACTTATCAATCAAAGACAAAAAGCCATACAAATAAAGACTACTCGAAAAAGAGAATGAAACGTTAAACGTAATTCTCCATACTTACCTAATTAGTAATTGAGTATTTCCAATTGAGTAACTTATTCCCTAAGAGGAATGAATGCTCCTTCTTGTTTTGATCTATCCTAAGCTCGCAAACGCAAGCTTGTTTCTGCGCTGAACGGCAGATACTGTTTTACGATATTCATCGACAAGAATCCATAAAAAAAAAAAAAAATTAGAATGACCCACTGAGATTTTTGATTTGGATCATCCGAATTTATATGAGATATCTGGAACGTCGACTGATGCTACCCATCATGTCCCACTTGGGTATCTGAAATGATACTCAAGTGAAGGAAGAATGTCCGACTACATCGGCTGCCCTTTCAATAAAAAATCCATCCACAGATCCGAGTGTTTTCTATGACCCAGAAGAGCGTAGACTACAGGAGGAATACTGTAGCAGATGGTTGAAAGCAAACCGTATCCACATTCTATTGGAAGGATAATGAAATTGAGATTGCAGTACATAAACAATAATAAAAAAATTAATGATGGACAACTTAAATTTTAAGTTGATGTTGTCAATTATATTTAAGAAAAGTAATTTATTAACTTAAAAGTATTTTGCTTTGCATTTATTAGTCAAAATTGCCTTTAATTTTCTAAATAATATACTTTTTTAGTTATTTCCATTAACAATTGTTTTTAATATTTTATTAATCCTGAAGAATTTAAACCTTTTTTTTTTTTCGTTCTGTTTCAGCAGATTACTTAGGTTCAGAGTCGGCCTTCCGTCGTCCTCTACCAGGCTCTCGTTTCCAGAGTGCGGAGCTCTATCCTCCTTTGGGCAATATGCGAACTTTGCCCTATCGAGGCAACGTGAAGCCGGGTTCACTGCTTCCCTATCCTCAGCTCACTCTCACTGCAACCCCTGTGGTAACGATGGTGACAGACTTACCAGCTAACGGCTCAAATCAGGAGAGCTCGACCCTAGCTTACTTTGGAGGAGGAGCAGGTAGCAGTACAATCAACGGCACTGCAAGTCTTGTCCATCCGGTGCCTCATTACTTTCCTCTCGACAATGGGTCCCAGTTCTCGCACCCAGTTAGCTCGCTCTATTTCCGGTCTAGAACAATGTCGACGGGGGTCTTCTATTCAGACACGAAATGAGTGGCTCAGAGGCTTGTTCATTACGTTTTGATATTAAGCCAAAACCTGGGACACAATCAATCAAATGCAGTATTTACCAGAAAATAAGAATTCTGAATATTGTACAAGAATTTTTTCTGTGAATATAAAGCGGAAATTGGATTTATTCAGTAACTGTTATTTCCATGTCAGTCATTTAGTTTAAGCTTAAATGACAACTTTAAAAACAGTCAATCAACTTTTAAATAACTAATCAAATCTCAAAGAAAATGACAGAAAATATATGACTAATTCTAACCAGGCAAAATTTTACGAAATTTTACAAAATTTTATGATAGTAAAGAAAGTTTTTAATTTATCTTTAATATATTTATCTAATTCAAATATTGGGAATTTGAAATTGCTTTCTACTAAAAATTCTTATTTCAAAACACGTTTACAACTGATAAATAAGACGTGAATACTTTCATGAAGTTCCTTAATTCTATGAATAAATAAATAAAAGGAAAAGATTTATTTAACTTTGTTTGGAAGTGAAAATACATGAAAGTGCGAGGATATTTCAACTATGCGCTGCATTTGTGAATAATGTAAAATTCTTGTTTAACCTCATAAACAAGATACAGCGGAAAATCTTTTTGAAATGATCATCTGCTACCTAAAAAAACAATTGCTGTAAGGGTGATATCTCTCCACGACAGAATTGAATGTACGTCCACAACATGTTAAGACCTAACAGAGGACTCCCGCAAACGTTCCGTTTTTAGATCAGAAGTAGAGAGGGAGTCTAAGAAATCTCAGTACAATTGAATCACGCATTAGTGAGCAAGGGAGAATTCTGGAATAGGCTTTAAGTAAATTAAAATTCACTGGAATAGTTACAGTGAAAGTAGAATTTTCCAATATACTTGATTGATAGAATCATCTTTCACTGAACTATTGAAACAACAGGTGATTCTTGGATTTGACCAAAGACTGAATGTAAGAAGACAATTTATTTTCAGTATCTTTGTTATCCAAGTACCTAAAAACTAGTCTACACAATTCAAGGTTTGGTAACAAGGAAAAAAGAAAAGAAAGATTTTGCAAATATTATTGCGTTTATCATTTTAAGAATGGAATAAAAAGGGATAAAAACGCACAAAAAATAAAATCACTCAGCTGCTTTTGAGATATTTGATACCGGGAATCCAAGGTTGAAACAGGTTGTCTTGGATTCCAGATGTCAAATATTCCAAAAGTAGCTCAGTGATTTTATTTGTTGTGCGTTTTTATCCCTTTTTACTCCTTTGTAAATTCTAGTACGCACGTTAAGATTAACATTATCATTCTAAGAGTTTACAATTGCTTTGAAAACGATTAAAGCGAAATGTATCCAATAGTTTCTGTATGCTATTAAAAACAACACATTAAAATCAAGTGAAATGAAATTACGAAATAATAATTAAGAATTTACGTAAACATTTTCTTGAAGTTTCGTTAAGTCCTGTGTTATGGGGGAGAATACTTTTTTATTTTTTATGTTATTTTGGACATTCCGCAAATATTTATTTCATTACCTTTCAGTCAGATGACAGGAGTTCAATATTGTGTATCGAGATTGCTCCAAATACTTGATGCTTTCTCAATAACAATAGACAAAGAGTAAACAAAGTTCATGATTCAGACTTATTAATAAGTTCGGCAATCATGTAATGATTCGAAAACTTGTAAAAAATAGCTATTATCGAGAAGCCTACTTCTAAATTGAGTATTACAATATCCTATTAAATAAACATTCTCTGTGGATGCAGAAGCAACATATAGCCAGCATAACTTTCCTTAAGCAGATTTTTGAACATTCTGTTTTGTTGTTGCTGTTGTTCCCACTCTGCCAGTTAGAAACTGGCAAAGACAATATATATTAATTATACAGTGCAACTTGGATAATTCGAACGTCTTTAATTCGAAATCGTGGTTAATTCGAAGATTTTTCTTAGTCCCTTGAATTTCTTATTAAATTAATGTTAAAAAATCGTGGATAATTCGAAGTTCAACTTCCTTAATTCGAAGTTTTTTATAAAAAATTTCGAACCATAACGACTTTTCGGCGTTTCATCGTTAAGAAATTCGACACGTGACAACTGAAATCCCCTTCCCGCCACCGTCCATCACGTGACGCCATTCGACGCGTGACGCTTCAAACGCCATTCGAGCTTCCTGCTGTCAGTGTCACCAAGTCTTTCAGTAAACCACGCTTGTACAAGAATTTAACGTTCGCTGAAAAGATCGCCGTCATTCGCGAGGTGGAAAAGGGTGTGAAGAAGAAATGCCAAATCGCTAATGAGAACGGGATAGCGCCGAATTTCGTCGGTACATTGAAGGACAAACCAACATAAGTGAAGCTGTTTTCCGTTCACTAAACATGCTTGATGATTTTGCTAACCTTAAGCGACTGAATTCTACAAAACAATCAGACATTGCACAATTTTTTGAAAAACTATAATTTTCTATATTGAATGTATTATGTACTGTAGCTTACGTAATATAAATCTTATTTTGTTTACATACATATAGTGTTTAAGTCTTTCATACCATGATCTTTCTGAATAAATATTTATTTATTGACAGAATAATCTTTTCAAGCATTCAGTGGATCTGAAATTAAAGTTAAAAGATGTAATTTAATTGTTTAATTCGAAGTTTTGTAGTGGTCCCTTCAGCTTCGAATTATCCAAGTTGCACTGTATATATATATAATTATTTATTTACAGTTATTTACTTTTTAAGTTATTTTCCTTTTAAAAAAAATTATGTTTCCTTTTAGACTTTTTTTTTTCTTGAATTCCAGAATCTAATGGAATCTTATTGTATTATATTATGTTATTACTCCAACAACATTGGTGAGTATAATCAGACCACATGCACATACACATATTAGATCTAAAACATTTTTAAGTTAAATTGTTAAAATACCTTAAGAGGCAACTCTGACCTGCTGATAACAAGATCATTTCCTGTTACATTGTATTGAAAGGATCGTATTTATCAAATCAAAATTAAAGATTGTTACATCTGGATAAAAATAGAACCAATAATAAAAAGTGAAATGCGATTGGTTGAGGTGGATCAGGCAAAAACTCTCCTTCATATTAATGGAAAAAAAAAAGAATTCTATATGAAACAAATAAATGCCAAATGCTGCGATGCAACATGCCAGACCTGTACTGCCCTCTACTGGCACCTTGAAACACTATTTATAATTTAAGGCTGCTTTTTTATATATTAACATCGACTGAAATTGTTACTTAGACAATAATGGTAATATCTGCGTATCAAAAAGAAACAGAAGATTAAAAAGAAACAGGCAACAACTGCACAATTAATCTTGAGATAATTACCACAAGATGTTAATTAATTGTTGATAATCAATCAACTCAGGGAAAATTGCTTGAATTTTTTTTATGATATTCTCAGAAATGATTATAATTAAAAAAAAAAATCCTTGAAAACAAACCAAAAAAAATTAAAAAAAAAATTGTTTTCGTTTAAAATGTAACAAAATCTACTCTATTCCCAGTGCTGATTTCAAACACTTCAGTATTTCTTGCTGTTTTGTTCAGTATTTCTTGAACATTGAACAATAGATACCGTTTTCATTGCAGCTTTCTCCAATATCCGAACAAACATGTTTTTTTATAAACATTTACAGAACCAGTGTGACTTTCTTATCCTAATCTTATTCTATTAATTTCGTAGTGCGAAAGGGATTGTCATAAACAAACAAACAAACAAACAACAAAATTTAGTAAAATATTTTTACAGCCCTTTTAGCAGTTTTTCCAAGTCAGAGAAAAATAAAAAACAAACAAACAAAGTTTAATTGAAAGTAAAAAAGGGTCATCATTTACTTAAGTTGGAGCAAACGAAGTGTTACAATACATTTAGATTTTACAATAAAATTGTACCATTCTCAAACAGAAAATGTCTGTAATAGTCTACGTTCTTAGAAAAGAAGTAGATTATTAAAAATCTTATTAAATTTAAACTTATGAAAATCAAACTACACTTCATATTTTCATATTTTCTGCGAATTTTCAAGAACTATGTTTATCTCATTTCCTGTTTCTCTTTACGAAGCAATTTCTTTTCTCTCTATATTTAAGGAAAATTCAGTTTCTTTGTACAAAGAAAAAAAAATGCTTTACAAAAAGAAACCAAAAATGTAATAAAATCTCGAAAATTGCCACAATTATGAAGATTATGTGTGATTTTTATTTTAATGTAGGCCTACTATGAACTTAGTAGCCTACTATGAACAACGACATAACTCAAAAATGATCAGTTTCGGTTTTTTGCAAAAAAAAAAAAAGAGTGGAACTATGGGAGTTCTTTTTACTGGTGGAATAACATAACTGAGCTTCTAAAACGAGAGAACCAGTTGTGTTCACTATTACATCAGTGCATGTCATTAATTTTCGAAATTTTCAAACTCATTCTAGAAAACGATGTTTTTGAGTTATGCCTTTGTTGTAGCAAAGGAGCGAAATATACAAGGAACTTATGTATTGTACTTATTTATGATTTCGATCTCTAAAAGTAACTACTTTTGCTACAACACTGAATAATCAAATTCCTCAAGTGTTAGTCTGACATTCAAAAATTTGTCTTTTGTTCATTTGATGTAAATCAATGAAGTTTAAACCTTTCAGTTCATTACAGACAGATTAGATTTTGTAGAAATGTTTTGTATAAGTCATAACAACCTAAATAAGGAAGTAGAAAGAAAAATTGTTAAGATCTCAATGATGGGTGACTATAAGATATATATACATATTGCATGAAGCTAACATGTTATGCGATAATAGCTTATACCAAGTGTTTTATGTAAACATGAATGACCATGTGTTACTGTTGTTTTGCAATAAACATTTATATTTGTAAATTTTATAAAAACTTGTTTTATAGCTATTTTGTTCCTTTATTTGTACTTTTTTCTTTGTTTGAATAAATATATATTACATTGCAGCCGGTTAAATTACGAAATATGGAAATATTCCCATTTACGTTTCAAACCCTCAAAAAGGGAAGAATTCTTTAACTGCATCCTTTTGGTATTGTTTGAATGATTGGAAGTTCGCAATTAAATGTAATCTCAGAAGGCTTTGACCAGAAAAAAAAAAGCTTAGGAACCACTGGTTTAGATCAAAGCCATTGCTGTTACATCAGAGAAATGAAACTGCAGCAGAATAAATGTTTATACTGTTTATCGAAAGATGGAGACCAAGACAGATTTAAAAGCAACTAATTAAAACACTTCGAATCGTTCCAAAACAAACAAAATTACAGATAATTCCTTCTCACTGAATAAAACAAAAACTTAGAAACAAGAATTTCTTCAACTTGGAACCTATTTTTCCATAAAAAAAAAACCCCGACAACATTAGGATAGCAAATACTTTGCTGTCGCCAAAAAACTAAACACACTGACTTCACGATTACATCTCGCTCCAATTTATTTGAGACAAAATTTAATAATTTAAAATATTTATCGCTATATCATTTTCTTTTTTAGCTATATAGTTTTGTTTTTTTTTTTGTTTTTTTTGTGAATGTTTGATTTTTAGGTATATTATGTTGCGAAAGCATTTACAATCTTCCTCGTGACTGTCTCCTGTCTGTTCTAACGATATATTTTGTCTTTAACTGATTTTGATTCAATTTATATTTTAACCTTTTACACAATTTCATCCATAATATCAATTTTGATTAAAATTCATCAATTACTTTGCTCCCATTTCTGATAAAAACATCTTTCCATTTTGACAATACTTTGTGCAAGGACAAAATTTCTGAAATTTCATATGATAACAGAGCACAGAATATTTGTTATTTGTTAATAATGAATATGTTGTCTATGAATGTATTTATTCATAAACACAAATTATGGTATATTTCATATAGTTGTTCATAAACTTCTTTTTTTTCAAGTTTTCCTGAATATTTTGTCAAATATTTTTATTATAATTAGAATTTTAAAAAATATCTAACTGATATATTTTTGATGTGAAATCCATCGCTAAATCAAATATATATTGTTTTCCAATTCTGTATGTAATGTAATAGATCAGAAAGCTGCCTGCAAGTCTCACATTTGTCTGTGTGTAACACAACAGATCAGAAAACTGCCCGGTAAGTCTCACATCCACTGCAGCGCAGATGTAGTAGTGCCGGATGATCCAAATGATGAACGAAACTATCCTATTCATATTCTGACATTTTCTGCATACCACCTCATCAGCTGAGCCTCAAGAAAGGATCAATTGTGATGCTCCTTCGCAATCTCAATCCAAAGAAAGAACTCTGTAATGGCCGCAATTGGTCGTTAAGCAGTTTCATCACAATTTAATCATGGCAGAAGTTGTTTTCGGAAAGCAACAGAAGTGATATCGTCACTATTCCCAGGATCGATTTTCAACCGAGTGATGTCAATTTGATATTCAAGTTGAAGTGCCGTCAGTTCCCAGTAATGTCCGCATCAAGCCTTCCAATAAATAAATTCATTTACGTTCCTAGCAATGCATTCATTTTAAATTTCTATCCGTCGTAATATACGACGGACAAATATTCTAGTAAAGAAATATATTATCAAAAAGCATCATCTGTTAACAAAGATCAAACACTATCTGAATTATCTCGATATCTGTCCTAGTTTATATTTTTCCGTCCTGTAAAGCATGGTGGGTTCCGAAGATACTGATTCATTGATTAAAACTGAAAATTGATATGGGAAAATTTGGAAAACAATAATTGTGAAATATAAGCCAAGGCCATAAACAACGCAAGTACTATGATGAAATTGAGTTCTTCCAATTCTTTGATGTCCCGTCTTCATTCTTCCCAAAACTTCCGATTGAATTTTTTTAATCCCTGATAGATTATGGCTTTCTTTCCTGAATGCTGCTATTTACCTTAGTTTCAGTAGTTATTTCCTTTTTATTATACTACAGAAAATGTGATATTTTTAGAACATCTTTGACCATTTCAGATAAGCTTAGCTTTTTAAATTTGTTTCTTAATACCCTAGTTATTAATTGTTTATATAAGTTAAAGTGTTCTACTACAGGCCTATGTGGCCCTTGGGATCACGGGAGGTAAGCTCTGACGTTTCGTGACCAATTAACGGTATTATAAGTTGAGGTCGGGTGGTCAGCCCTTCGCCCACCCGCCTTTAACCCCCGGGAAAGAAACCCGGCACCCATTCAACAGAGGACTGGATACAACCTAGAACCTGTTTGGAGCATGGGAAATCTCTGCTCTCCGCCGAGGCTGGGGATCGAACCAGTCACCTCCAACTCGCAGCCAAGCGCCCTTACCCACTCGGCTATCGGGCCCACATCACTACGGCATTACAGTAGTAAACTTTTTTGTCGTAAAGAAATGTAAAAATGTTCAATTAAATGTTATTGTTATTTTTCTTTGCTTGTCATAAAAACATACACGCTAATGAAGCTCATTTTTTCATCACTGCTTTATTATAAAATCTTTCACGAAGAACTGATTTCTAAATTTTTCCAGAAGATTACACTTCTAAGGAAATAATTTCTGTGTCCGAAGCTAAGAATATTGATAAGAATTAACTTATTGATATCACTTTGATAATATATTGTTTCTGCAAAAATGAACCAATCTGATACAAAGCTTTCAAATGCAATAGCAATATACAGTGGAACCCCGCCATTCGTCCGCCTCTCTATTCGTACAACTCGTTATTCGTACAACTTTTTTAAGTAAAATTGAACTCGCCATTCGTACGCTTGCTCGCGATTCGGACAGCGTGACCTCGGTACTGGCCGCGCCACGCGGTCGCTTTAGTTCAGTATCGTGCTAGCTTCCGTACGTTACGCATCATCCACGCAAGCTTCGTGAAACTTTGTGATATTTTATTGTTATTTTTATTAAAAATAGTGCAGCCATGGGTCTAAAAAAGATTACTGATTCAACTAAGCCTAAAAGGAAAGCAGTGAGAACGATAATTGAATTGAAAAAAAGAAATCGTTGCGAAGTTTGAAAGTGGAACTCGTGTCTCTGACCTGGCAACTCAATATGGCATGGCGAAATCAACCATATCGCCTATACTGAAAAAGAAAGAAATAATAATAGCGGCCTATATATTTATTGTTTTCATAGTTTTTATGTATTTTAGGCTTAACATATTATTACAAAGGTTTATATAAGCAATCATCTGCGGGTCTGGAACGGATTAATCCAATTTACATTATATCTTATGTGAAAAATGATTCGCCATTCGTACAAATCGCCATTCGAACTGCCTCCTGGAACGGATTGTGTACGAATAGCGAGGTTCCACTGTACTTTGAAGTTTGAAAAAAATCCAAATATTTTATAATAATTTGTGGTAAGAGAAATTTGATTGAATAAGAAGAGACATAGAAAAGACATAAAAACACTGTCAACTATCCTATGCTCGCTTAAAAAGTGTACATGAATTTCTCTTCAAGGCCACTAAAAATCTCAGCTTCCTAGGATAAATAGTTTTTGAAATATTTTTTTTATTACAGATATAATAATAATAATTTAAATAAGGAACATCCACTTTAAAATGAATAAAAATATCTGATATTTAAACAAGTTCTAACAATTGGTGATATTTTCGGTACCCTTGGAAAATATTGAAATACAGAGAAAAGCCTCATTAAATAGGTAAGTGCTGCCATCTATAGAGAACGTCCACTGTCATACTTTTCTGACAACAGATGGAAGCACCATACGCGGTTTCCACCTTGGTTAAAAAATTATAAAACTCAATTTTCTTTCCCTTATTTAATCGGATTTTTCAGATAAAAATTCGAATTATAGAGATACTACATGTATTTAACTTCACGAACAAACTTCTGCTGTTATTTAATAGTTTTTATTTAAGTTTTGTTGGATGTTCTATCAATTACTTTTTTTTCAGTTCGTATGATTAACGTTTTGTAAATAATATCTTAATTTTCTTCTTCAGTCCATTGTTTTAATATTTTGAGAGCGCTGCTTAAACTTTGCAATGAGTGATCATTTAAGATCATTTGACAGAATAACTAGTGATCACAAAATGCAAATACCAAAGAGAGAGAGAGAAAGAGAGAGAGAGAGACAAAAAACAAAACTGTTCTGAATAACATCATACTTATATAACAATCATTAAATAGCTAACAACAACAAAAAAAAGAACTGTTATATTGATGAGAGAGGCCATAACGTAGTTCTCAAGTTTGCTCATTTTCAGATTGGGATCGAATCCCGTTGGAGGATATAAGGGTATTGCAAAGGGGAGAAACGAGAATTACTTTTTTTTTCTTTTTGGTTGGCTGGAGAAGCACTGTTTCTACAATATCAAAAGAACCTAAAATGCTTGACAAAACAATGGCATGGATTAATTAACATAATTTTCAATTTTTTCTGGGACATTGAACTTATATTTTTATATGCTGTTTAAATGTTAATTGATTATACTTGATAGAGAGAATAAACAAAGTAAATGTAGAGCACATTTAAACTACATTAAGAAAAACAAAATTGCTGTTTATTACAATTTTCGCACTCAATCAAAGTCCTTGTAGAGTCAAGTTTACTTCTTCCACCTGCTTCCAGTTGAACTTCGAAATGGATTTGATATGATTCTCCTGACCCTGATTAGTGATACGCATGCGTGTCACGGTCAAAGCTAAGAAACTGGCATCGTCGTCCTTAGACTGAGTCTTATTCGAGTCCATTTATCTTCCTAATCCTTCCGGTTTTTAGTCCTCGTCACCAGGCAACGCCATTTCAGTTGTCCCTCCTTTGCTTCTTCCCATTATGGTTAGAGTCAGTTCCACCTTTTGAATCCACCCAGGCCTCACGTGACTAACATGGAACGCAATGGGCGAACGCTGTTACAAAACACAAGTCCACAAAATAATTCCGATTGGGTATTTTGGGAAAACAGCCAAGTAAGTTACAAAATTTATTATATATAGAAAAGTAGGTAACTTATTTCACTTTGTGACTTAAATTCGTACTTAATTTGTTCAAGTATCGCAGGTGCTGTTTGGATTTGTACATTTCCTTAAACATACGAAGAACTTTTATCTATTATAGTTTTGTTTACGGAATATAATTTGTAACATTAAAAATAAAAATAGAAGTGAATTGATTTCGTTATCACATTAATTAGTTAACGATTGTCTTTAGAACAAACGAACTTTAAAAAAAGATTGTTTAAAAAATGGATTTTGCATCTATTTTGGAAATAACCCAGTCTTAGGAAAATTTTTTGTTGTTACAAAATTGACTTATAGACAAAAAAAAAAAAAAATATTATTTTACCATTATAGCCGAAAACTGATGCTCATTAAAATTCTAGAACGAGTTATGATTATGAAGCTTTCTTTTATAAACTTGTAATATTTTATAATCAGCGAGAATATAAGACGAAAAGCTAGTCTTGTTTGGGGGCTAAAATTGCCTCCCCCTTGTCTACATTTTCTTTAATGTTTAAATTTAAATTCTGAATTAAATGCTTTAATTTTTTATTTTCTAATTTTTCCTAATTGAATCGCAAATATGAAAAAGGTATTAAGTCATAGAAATACCAAACTGAGAAAACACAAAAAAACCTTCCACATTCAAAACTAGAGGCAGCAAAATGTAAAGCAATATTCAATTTTTTGATCTCCTGAGACTACTGAAAAATACTGACTTAGTTTCCATTTAAATGATGCATGGGGTGAACACAATTGAACCCATTTTCAGTCCTAAGTCAAAATGTACAAAAAGCTGACTTAGTACCTTTTTCACATTTACGATTCAATTAAAATCACCTAAAATACAACAACAATAATAATAACTGTCGAGTGTTATAATACAACACTCGACAGTTTTTTTTTTTGATTTTTCAGTTTCTGACCTCAATAACCTGTTTCTCTTGTTTTTGTTCTTTAAAATAAGGTAATGGAAGTGACATAACTGTAAATTTGAGGACTTTGTTCTTATTTGCTAATTTATTTCCTAATACCAAGCAATTACAACGTTGATAATTAGTAGCTTTTTTTTTAATAAACATATTACCGATATGAGTTCCAACAGTGAAAAAGAAATTTTAAATTAAAGTGCTTCTTAATTATAATAAAATTAATACTTTTTTTAACTTAAAATATAAATAATGTTAATTATCCAAAGAAAGCTGTTGTGTTTCTTTCGGGGCAAATTGTTTTGTATAAATATTGAGCTGAAATAAACGCTTCTAATCTATATAAAAGCTTTTAAAGTTATTTAACAAATTTTAAAAAAATGAATAGAAAAATCTAATAAATGTTGAAAGTAAGAATTAAGTAAATAAATGTTGGTAGAGCAAATTAAAATAAGCAATTAATTATTTCTTAAGCTTTATCGGCGTTAGAGTTTTCTTAACAGTTGCAGATTTAAGCCAATTACTATGCCATTAAACTCTGTAATTATTAACAATTGAACTAGACACATGTAGCCTAAGAAATATTTATTTATTTTCGATTGGAAATCATAAATGAAAAAAAGTTGCCTTGAAATTAATTGGCTAACAATAGACTTTTAGGATGATTGTTAAAAGTATCTATGTTGACTGAATATTCAATTAAAGCAACAAATCAATGCAACAAATAAAAGAATGCTGCAATTGTCTATTGGAAAAGAAATCGAATTATTTCAACTCTGTTTTATTATTTTATAATCATTTCAAATCGTTTTAATTTACTGTTTCATAAACCTTGATAAGATAAATCAATATCATAAAAAAAATGTTGATAATGAACTATCATTCTTAAAAAAAGATATTTCAACAATAAACTTATACATACATTATTTTAAAAGAAAAAAGACAAACAAAGTATCATTAATTTTCAAGAAAAACGTAAAGTAATATTTGACTTCAGTTTCTATTATATGTAAATTTTAAAACTGCAAATTAGATTCTCAAAAAAAAAAAAAAATCAAATCTTATTTTATTTTATACTGAGAGGGAAAAAAAACACCGTGTTCTTGATATCATAATTTTTATTTTTATTTTTTCTCTCTTTTTTTTTAATACATTAAAAAAAGTATAGTTCTACATCCTGTTTTTGCGTAAATAAATAATTATAGTAAACTTTATCAGAATTCAGTCTGTATTTAGTCATCCATTTAAATTGTTCAAATTATTATCATGTTATTACCAAAGCATTTAAATCCTGATAATCTTATTGTTGTCTTTCCTCCCAAAAATGTTCTTATCTGTATTACATAAAATAATGCCTTATTTTTAATTCTTGTTCCTTTATCCTTTTTTTTTTTTCAATAGATATAACATGTGTATATTAAGAAGCAAAAAACAATTAGTCTAAATATATTTACAACAGTTAGTAACTATCTGAATTTATTTTCGTAAAATAAACATCGTATTAGTGGGCGATGAGAAGTAATACTAATGTGTAGACCTGAAGTAGCGTTAGAAGACAGAAGTTGTAAGAAAGCAATCTTAATTAGCATCTCAGTTGCCTTAGCCTCTAATCTACAAAACAGTGATAAGATTACAAAAGAACAGAATTAAAAGAGCACATGGGGTTTCATAAACAAATATTTTGCCTTTAGTTCCATTCACTATAAAACCTTAACTATCACCATAACAAAAACTCTCAAGATATTGGGAAGCACCGAAAAATTAAGTTAGATACAAATCTATGATTAAAAGAAAATTGCTCTTATAGAAACAAAAGACCCATATTCAGGAAGTTTGAGTGTAGTTAATGCTGATCTTAAACTATAAAGAAATAATTTCTAATTGGAATTTTAAACCCGTAAAAATTGTTTTATATTGCACTGAGAATAACATTATAATATAGTAATATTTCTTGTAAATCACTACATATATAGGATTACAATACGGGGAGGAAACGTTGGAGAAAAGAGGTACAAGGCTCAAGATCATGTCTTATGTTATATTTCTATATTATTTTGTTTTAAATGTCGATGTCTGGAATAAAATATTGCCAATTATAGGAAAAGAAAAATGATATTTTAAAAATTCAAAATTCGGAGAAATATCGACCCTCCCCCTCCCATATATAGGATCCCCTCACATCAAATTCAGGGCCCAGTTAATAAATGCAGTAATGAGCCCCCTCCCAAGTTATGGTCAAAATCTTAGATTCTTAGCCAAAAATTTCGCGAAAACACCACCCTATTTTCGTAGTTCTGCCTTTTCAATATGCTACATACAGTGTTTAGCATTCTTTGTAGAATGAATTACCTTACCACCAACATCTACGCTTTCCAACTCTGCCCAAAAGTTTAGAAATAAAGATTAGAAAAAAATCTCTCTATGCACACATTGTAATGTAGAATATCTCTAAGCAGACGGATAAAGCAGAAACGTAGTTTGTATAAAATGTAGACAAAATAATAAAAAAAAAGTCTACATGTAATAGGCTAATTCATATATTTTTTTTCAGTTAAGACCTCAGTCCGGGCCCCTTGGAAGGCCTTGTCCCGGTGATGAGGGACCAACTGGCCCCTCCCCCACTTGTGGAGGCCCTACTCATTTATAGAAGGCTAGTTAGGATTTCGACTAAAGATTCAGACCACTTTGATAAATGGACTTTGAACTGAAAATGGGAAAATCACTGTTTAGGCCGTAAAAAGATATAAGTTTATATTGAATCTATGGATAAAAACCATTTATTCAAGTAATATTTATTTTTTAACAATCCTTCTTTATTTCATCTTTTAATGTAATTAGATATAGATAGAAAAACGATTTCCACACTCTGCCATTAGTATTTTAAAATATTTATATAAAATACATGCAGCAAATTTTCGGGAACCTTCACTTACCCTTTCTCAAGCCATGAATAATGGGAATAGAATTAATTTACAAACAATCAACTAGTGGTTTAGCCATCAACAAAATATAAAGACATGGTACATAAACAAACTTATTGTTTTTACTAACATAAAACATGTCAGCTTTATAACAAAGGGATAAGAATTAGTTTATAAACAAATCATCAATAATGGTTTAGCCATTAACAAATTGTAAAGATATTTTTTAGTTAACAAACTTTAAAAGGATCTCTATTACTTAATAATCAAGATAATTTAATAATTTAATACATCAAATAAATCAGTTTTGTTATACAGTAAAACCTCGTTAAGTCGTCACTCCGTTTAAGTCGTCGTTTTCCTTTGGTCCCGACAAAGTCTCATAGACAATAATGTAAAATAACCCTCTTTTACTCGTCACCAAATTTAATTCTACTCCGGATAACTCGTCACCCTCAAAACTGGCGAAAAGCATCTTTATTCTCAATTTTGCCTGCTATCTTTTCAGCCCCGCCCCTTCACTCTAAGAAAGCCTAGCCTTTACGGGGAATTTTCACGTGGGAAATTCACTTGGGAAATTACACACTTCTCGCTGCGACTCTTGTCAAGTGTAAAAGTTTTTCTTGACCGCTACTGAGTGTGATTTCATTTAATAGCGAGTAAGCTCCGCTATAAGGGCTATTTTTTAATCTTGCAATTTCGTCGTTTGATTACATTTGTAACATGTCAGGGAAACGAAAACTTACCTCGTTATCTTTTAAAGAAAAAAAAGACTTAATTGCACTTTTTGAAAAATCAAATGTTTCGAAAACAGCTTTTGCCAAAGAACATCATATTCCCAGGACTACATTAAACGATATTCTTTCATTGAAATGAGTAATTGAAGAAGCTGACTGCAAAGACAAAAGAAAGAGAATGAGGAAATCGAAGTTTGACGAGATCGAGGAGATTCGATGGCTAAAACATATCAGATCGCAAAATGTGCCGATTTCAGCCGTGATTCTCAAAGAAAAAGCCATGGAAATTGCTAAGGAGTTGAACATGGAAGATTTCGGCGGCATCAATGGTTGGCTGGAACGTTTCAAAGACAGACATTGCCTTTCTCTTAAAACGATTACAATGTAGTAACTATAAAAAGTGTTTTGTTTTTTTTTATTTTCCACTCATTCATTTGCATGAATTGATTTCTGAAAAATCTTGTTTTTCTCACCGAATCCTACAGCAATTCATGAAAATATTGTATTTCAGTGTGTTTTTTTTTTCAAAAATGCCCACTCCGCTTAAGTCGTCAAAAATGTTTGGTCCCTTGAGTGACGACTTAACGAGGTTTAACTGTATTTATTTTAATAAAATCTTTAATCAAAGAAACAGTAATAGGATCGACTCTAGTACCCTCGTACCTATTAAAATTTTTAAAAACACAGAAGAACAAAATTTTAATTTTGATCAGGAGATCGAGACGATATTTATTCAAGTTTGGAGAGTACAGTTTAGTACATTAAGATTGTTAAATTTTATATATATATAGTACATTAAGAGTTTGAGAAAGGCATAAGGAGAAATGACAAATGTACACATCAAACAAACGATTGATACATAACAGTATCTATAATGAAATGGGTGATAAACTTCGATTAGTAATGTTACAGTGTCTATCTTCGAATCTAAACAACCAGATTTGTGTCAAATCCCATTAACTAAAACTGATTCTAGTAAGTGCACGAATTGATACGTGAAGAATCTGATATAAATTTAGGAGCTAACTTTGTCCTCCACGGAGATAATTATGTATTTTATTTAGCTTCCGTAATTTCGCTTTAAAAGATTTTTCAGTTCTCTCAATCATTTACCAATTTCACCATTAATTTAAATACTGAGGAATTATCAGAACTTTCAGAGCGGATTAGGTTACAAACAAGTAACAATCAGAACAAACGAAGAGAACGATGTATGGAATAGCTTCTAATATGGAATGTGAAGAGTTAAGCTACAACTTAAAAAGGGAAGGAAAAGTTCATTTTAACAGTCTTAATGTAAAAATGGATTTGGCGTTTACTGACAAAATATAGATGTGAAACAGTGCATGACTTTTAGTTCCATTGATTAGCAGGTATTGCTTTTTGAAATATCTTCTGATTAAGGGGCATTCCTTATTCCCATTTCCTTTTTATATTCTTGCCAAGATTGCATTTCTAAAATGGCGATGTCCTAAATATAAAATACCATGTATCATTATTTATTCCATATACTTTTTTGTCTTTTTCCTGACATGTTCTAAACTAACAAATAAATCAGAATTCAATTTTCAAAGCAAATTATTTATGACAAATAATGGCATTAGTTGTTGTTTAATCGATTTTATTTTCATGTTATTTTTTGAAGGTAATTATAAAGAATTTCATTCAGTACGTTTAGCTAGAAATAGATTTTTTTTTCTATAACTTTCATGTTTTCAGTATTAGTATTTTCAACATGTTTTTTTACATTTACTTTTATATTTTATATTTGTAGAATTTTATCTATATATATAAAACAGATTTTTTTTTTTTCTAATTTCATTCTTTGCCCTCTACTCCCTCACCCTCCCCGATTTCAGAAGCTACCCTGGAAAGTCCGCAGGGGGGGAAAAAAATAGATAAAAAGTTTTAAAATTTGGACAGTGTTGTATGTCAATAACCTTAATTTTTAATAGCTTGTAAGTCTGTTCCGGTTGTTCCTTATGACGAAGAAGGTCGATGCGCATCGCTCGTCTGATTGCAGACTATTTATGTTATTATTATTGTTATAAATTTGGTAATTACGTGACTTCCAATTCATAATGCGTTTCATTTATTTCAATTTGGGTATAAATTAAAACTATATAAAGCATCTTTATTATTAATGCTAATAATTAACTTTATACTGAAACTTCACATCAGAAGATGTGATCATACTTCCTCTGATGAGTGGCGACATCTGTTGATGAGAAAATGAATCGAAATGATAACACCATAGATTCAATCTATACTACGTTAAAATGCGAAAATTAAGATATTATCGGTAGAATAATTTATTAAATCTTAAAATGGTAAAAAGATAAAAACCTAAAAATTAAAAGAGTGACGATGAAAAGCATTGTAAGTACACATTGATTATAATTCATTTTTTTTAAACTTTTTAAATAAAAAAAAAAAAAAAATTACTTCATATGAGATCGAAACAATTTTGGTCTAACAATGGCGCAATAATTAGTAATGATATCTTTAAAACGATGCGAAAATGTTAACAACGAGCGCGAAAAGCGAAACTCATCCATTTGTCCCCAACTTCCAGGATGTCAGCATCTTTCTCTTTTTTCTTTTTTTTATGACCGGCAGAATAATCCTACATCGCTTGTTAAATCCCTTGACTTGATACATCTCTTATGATTACAATGCTGTGAATCGAAACAATATTTTGACGTGCCTTTGCACTGTTTAGCCTAATAATAATGAAAGTCTAATTAATATTACTATTATATTATCTGTTAAAAAAAATCACGTAGTTTATTGAGATTTGATGAAAAAAACAACAGAATGTAAAGTTCAGTAATGCTTTATCAATATTACTTATTAATATAAATATATATTAATGGACAAAAATTAAAAAAAATTATTTTAAGTCATTATCGTTAGAATGAAATTTAAAATAATAATAAAAATATAATTTCGATGAAAACCCCTCAAGAAGCTCGAAACGGCCGTCCCAGAGTCATAGTTCGATTCAAAAAAGGCGTTTTTATTTCAAAAAAATATTTTTTTTTTTATAAAAAACAAACAAACCTTCGAGCTTCGTTATCCGAAAAATTCTAAATAAATTTATTTAAATTTTACAAGAAAATTTAGTTATAAAGACATTTTTAGATACAATGTTTTATTTAATATATTATCTCCACATAGTTATTACATTACGTAATTATAAACTTAAAATGTAACTTTAAAACTATTAATAACAACAACAAAAAACCGTAATAATAATTTAAGAATAATTTTTTATTTGCTAATTACTATTGGAATAAGAATAATTTAAATTGTAAATATACATTGTAAGTAACTATAAATAACTACAATAGACAAATTAGTTTCAAAATCCTTCATCCTTTATCCAAAGTTATTATCACTTCAGTTGATGTGATAAAACAAGAAACTCGGTGAAGTAGAAGTGCCATTTCAGTGGTTACATACTCATTACTTAACAGGTTTGTTTGTTTGTTTGTTTGTTGTTTTTTTTTTTGGAATGATTTACTAGCAAAGGAACTACGCAAACAACAACATAAAGAGGACAGCGGACGTATTTAATTACACCTGATGTATTCAACTATTTGAATAATATTATTCGCGATATTGAGGAACTAATAAATATCTTTGACAAAAGGTTTTTCAGTATTAACATATTCATTGTCATGAAATCCGTACGTAAAGTCTCAGACTAAATTTAAATATGTTTTTATGATCGAAATGTTAACAAGACTTTAGTTTTGTAAAAAGTATTATTACTAAATTTCATCAAAATCCAATTATTACGAATGAGTTTTGTTTTGTTGCGAGAGCAAACACTTATCTTTAAGCAAACGACATTAGAGACAAATGACTTTTGATCTTGGTGGTTCTATATAAATTTTATTATTGTTGTGTTGTTTAATTCATAAAGGTAATGCATCAATCTAATGGTGGTTGAAACTTATGCACTTTGTAATTCTGGTTATTGAAATAGTAACAACAGATAATAATAGAGATGAGGAAAAAACCACAATGATAGCTAGATCACATTACTGTGAAAAGGAGTAACAGTAATATGATAGCCATGGCAACCGATGCAATACGACGAGGTCAACGTGATGGAAAAAAAAGAACAACAGACCACGTGAGTGAAAACAGCTTTTAAATTCATATGCATATCGGGAACATTTTAATATGGCCATGAACAACGTAAAGCAATGGCAACTCATATAACCATCACCAGTTACTTTCGTGGTAAAATTGGAATATATCGTCGGGAGGTGAGTTACAATCAACGAAACATGAATATTCATAAGTTTGGATTTAGACCGTGTTTATTATTTGTTTCTGTTTTTTTCACCTTCTGTCAACATTCGAGTGACAGTGAATAGAATAGCTTAAAACTATTTGTCATAAAACCTGCCTTTTTAAATGAACTGTGATGGTAAATCGTCTTAAGCAGAATCTATCTAAATTCAGAGCTATATTTGCGATTTACTAAAATATATTTTCAAAGACATTAATTGTTCACCTCTTTATCTTCTTCGCAAGAGTTTTAATTAATCGGTTATTAAAATTAAAGACGAAAAGTTGTTATCTATAAATTCGTATATCTTTTTTGTTTCGAAATTACACTTAAATATCTTTTAGCGTAAGCATAGTATTTATTTGTAATTTTCTTAAGAATTGTTTCAAATTCATGTTAACTAATAGTTTCGAGTGGAAATAGTTAGTCTCGGTTTCTTCATTTGTGGACATTGAGCAATGAAAAACACATTTTGTTATTCCTTCGAAAGTTGGGAATTTATCTTTTATTATTTTTTTTTAATTTTATTTTAAATCGAGAATTTAGTACAGTGCAACTTGGATAATTCGAAGCTGAAGGGACCACTACAAAACTTCGAATTAAACAATTAAATTACATCTTTTAACTTTAATTTCAGATCCACTGAATGCTTGAAAAGATTATTCTGTCAATAAATAAATATTTATTCAGAAAGATCATGGTATGAAAGACTTAAACACTATATGTATGTAAACAAAATAAGATTTATATTACGTAAGCTACAGTACATATTACATTCAATACAGAAAATTATAGTTTTTCAAAAAATTGTGCAATGTTTGATTGTTTTGTAGAATTCAGTCGCTTAAGGTTAGCAAAATCATCAAGCATGTTTAGTGAACGGAAAATAGCTTCACTTACGTTGGTTTGTCCTTCAATGTACCGACGAAATTCGGCGCTAACCCGTACTCGTTGGCGATTTGGCATTTCTTCTTCACACCCTTTTCCACCTCGCGAATGACGGCGACCTTTTCAGCGAACGTTAAGTTCTTGTACACGCGTGGTTTACTGAAAGACATGGTGACACTGACAGCAGGAAGCTCGAATGGCGTCACGTGTCGAACGGTAGCGGGAAGGGGATTTCAGTTGTCCCGTGTCGAATTTCTTAACGATGAAACGCCGAAAAGTCGTTATGGTTCGAAATTTTTTATAAAAAACTTCGAATTAAGGAAGTTGAACTTCGAATTATCCACGATTTTTTAACATTGATTTAATAAGAAATTCAAGGGACTAAGAGAAATCTTCGAATTAACCACGATTTCGAATTAAAGACGCTCGAATTATCCAAGTTGCACTGTACATTTTTTTTATTTTTCGAATAATTCTCTGAAATATTAATTGACTTGATGAATCCTGTAATGTTCAATCAGGGAATATTCTGCTTCAAAAGAAACTCTACATATTTTCTTATCAACTTTATTTTACTTTTCAAGAGGAAAAAGAAGCTATTCTCAATTTAACTTCGAATTCAGTTTCCCTTTTGCTTCCTGACCTTGGCGTTGCTATAACGACTGTGTTTCCGTCTTCAATTATTTCAGTAACACTTTAGAAGCTGCTTATTTCTGTTTACAATAACTTTCAATTATCAAATTAAATTTGTTTTATTTCATTGCTTTTTGCCTTCGGCGATGTCATAGCCAGGTTGGCTTATGGCTTCACCTTAGGACTGCCTCTCCGATTCATTTTTATCGAGGGGGCTGGCTAGAGCTGAAGATCCAGTAGAATGGTGAAACAGCTGTACTCTAGTCCCCCTCATAAAAATGAATCTGAAAGGCAATTTTGATTGTTTATTCTGTGTTGGGCCTAACAGTCATCTCCAAATAAATTTGTTTTAATTTCTATATTTCTTGTTATTATTTTATTCTGTAGCTATGCTATATTGGACAAGACTCCGAGATGATCCCATCGGTTCTCGGAGAAACGTATGGATTGCAGACACGGAGATTAGATCTCAGCTACAACAATCTCAAGTAAGTGCGTTTTTAGTCTAGGAAAAGACAAACTCATCAAAAAACGGCCGGTTTCTCCAAATAGTATTAGCTCATGTCGCAACTTTATTGGATTCAAGTCGACTTAATCGAGGATGTATCTTACGACTAATTGGAGAAACTGATCTTGTGTGTTCATGTAGAAACAGGTGAAGAATTCTTCTTAAACGTAGCATGAAAGTTTACGGATAAGAGATGATGTAATTTTTATAGTTGAAAATTCTCCACGTGGGTCCTTGTTGAAGAATTTTGTGCTTGAAGACAACCAAAATTCCCATAGAAAAGCATTCAAGTGAAATAAGAAATGTCACATGAATCCGTTTTGTAAGATTCGCGCACGTGCTTCGCTAAGGTTCAAATGAATTGGAACTTAAAATTCGCAGAAGTATTTTTCTTTTAATTTAATTATTCAGAAAATTGAAAAAATGTATTGATTTTAATCGATAAACATTAAAATTTGAAAATGAGCGGAGGCTTTTCGTTTGCACTGTTTTTTACAACTTAAAAAAAAAAAAAACACCGCAGCATTTTTGTTAAAGTAGGTGTAAGTTCTTTCAGGAACCTCTTGTTCAATTTTTCAAGCTACTTTTTAGAAGTTATTCCTGCTACATTTCCTTAATTCACAATAAGTAAAAATAAATAAAATGTATTAAAATTTTAATTATATGTAATACTTCTGTATATATCCACTGACTACTATTTTTGGTGGTTAATAGCCGTGGATTAATGTGAAACTAAAACAGTTTTTCAGTGTTTCTTCTTCCAGGACATTATCCATTTTTACTTTGGATTAAAACATTGCCTCAATTATCTGTTCAACTAAAACAATTGTGAAATGTATGAAGTGCTTCCAGTATTAGTCAGACTTTTCTCTCACTTCTAAAAGCAGACTTTTTTATTGATATTATTCCTGATTTCATCCGAACTTCTGTTTTGTTAGCCTTAGCCACTCCGAAATTACAGATGAAAAAGTTCCTTCTGAACTTCTAATAATAGTAGATCATAAGATAATCTGCTTCAGTCACTACTTATACTTTCTTTGTAAGAAGAGAACTGCCTCTAACCATGACTTTTGACCCCAAGTTCTTTTCTTAACTATCCAATGTATATTAAAGCCTTCACAAATATTCATCTTTTTACGATAAATAGCTCTATTATTAAGTTCTCTTAATCCCATCGAATTGCAACCAGGATATTTATTCCAGGGTCAACAATTTACATCGACTAAAGAGTCTATGGAAGAATGGTTTTACAAACTACATTTCTAAATAATTTGAGAACTACTTTTCTTTAAAAGAAAACAGCAAAAAAGCATTAACAGATTAGATGTACAATTTGTGTCTAAATCTACATTATCCTACTTCTCTTAAAATGTTAAAGAAACTCTTTAATTACTTGAGGCAAAAAGCCTAGAAGATGTATTTGTTAATTTAGGGGCCCAAGTTGAATTCTTGTGAAATCCCTGCTTATCTTACAATCTGCTATCAGTTCAAAGTAGCCTAGTTGACTTGTGACTCATCCTGGGACTTATCCTTATAAATGATCGCTTATCATAGCGTAGTCAGTCTGTTTTGAATCAACCTCAATGTTTTATCTAAATGATTTCGTATTAGCTCCCATTTTCACAAGTTCCTCTAATGATATTTGGAAGATAACTTTAAGTTTGTTTGGTCGTTCGAGGTCGTCTCCCTAAATACTGAGGTTTGACCCTCCCCGAAATGATATCTTACGAACTGATGAGTCAGTGATGATCATGGAAAGAAAATAAACAGAATGCGAAAGAATTCAGAATAAAAGTGGTTTGTTGTAATTTATGTTTGGTTTACAGTACTATAGAGAGGTTTTGGTTTAAAAAAATCTAATCAATTAAAGAATGTTGAAAAACGGGTTTGTTAAAGACCAATAAAGATCAATAAAAACCCATAGACTTTAGTTTCTTTTGATGAATCTCCTAAGTCCCCTAAACAGGTTAACTGTAGAAGGAATGTCCCAAAGGGATTTATGTAATCTATGGATTATCTGTCATTATCCAAATTTATTTAGCAGTGTACTGATGTATAATGAACACATTTTGCATATAACCAATTTCATTGCAAGTATATGAGTGTTTCTGTCCTCACCTCCACAATCAAAAGATAGATCATTTCCATTGAACGTCTCAAGATATTGACTTCAAAGACGGATAAGTAACAGACCTTAATTAGAATATCTTTTAAAAGCTTAATTTGTTGCCTGAACGAAAAAAAAAAAAAATGAAATTCTCTAATAGGGAGAATTGTGTGACAGTGTCCTGATGCAGAAGTGAATCTTTATAAATAAGAAATGAGTCATTTTCGTGTCTAACAAGCAAACTTATCTAATCAGCAATCATTTCAATTATTTTTATCAGTTTGATAATGAACTAACAATTTCAGATGCTCTCTTTTGTTTTGAAACTTTCTAATTCGAAGCGAACGTTTAGATTTTTCTTATTTTAGGAACCCATTTCCGGTTCACATGTTTTAGTGAGGAATTAGGAAAGCGAATATTATCACCCGCAGGTATATAGGTTAGACGTTGGGGGAAAAAAATGGAAATAGGGATCGTCCATTAATTACGTGAGGTCAAAAGGGGGAGGGGGGGGGGGG
>JAFIDM010000003.1:66960543-66982654 GCA_023159025.1 Thereuonema tuberculata
CAAAAGGGGGAGGGGGGGGGGTCAACGAAAATCTCACGTCAACTTTTCATTCAGAGAATATACGTATTACAATAGATTACAACATTTTGTAAAACTGACTTTTTGAACTTTTTTGATGTTTTGACTTTTTGAAATCTCACATGAAGGGGGGGGGGGGGGGGCCCCCCCACTTCCCCACAAATCACCACGGGGGGGGGGGGGGGGGAATTTTTTAAAAAACACCTCACGTAATTAATGGACGGCCCCATAGTGTGGCTGTGAAATCTACAACAAACGTCCGTCTTCACTAATTAACTGCTTAAAAACAAAATATTCCAATGACGTCTGATGATCAAAGCCTATCAATAAACTTTCAGTTTTCCAAATAATCAGTTGTTGCATTGTCGCGATAAACAGTAGGTTTTTCTGTAAATCCTTATCATATTTGTAGACAGTCAACAGGAAACTCAGATTGAGAGAGATTCCATCTACAATTAAAGTTTCATTTGTTAATAATTAGTTAGGATTAGAGATATTATTATGATTACTGCCCTTTTTAAAGTAAATCATAGCATGGGGTGTGTGAGTCCACTTTTTACTAAAACTAACAGAGTATTTAAAGTAAGTCTCATCCATGATAATTCTAGCTATCTAAGATAAGAAGTTTTTGAGTAACTGTGATTTAAGGGCAACCTATAATGTAATTTTCAATTTCTACTACTGATATGTGTTAAAGTTCAATAGATCTCTAAACTTTTGATATCCTACAATATTTAGATCCTGAATTTTCGTGATTACGGAGCTTTAATGGTAATATTTATTATCGTTTTTTTGTTCCGTAGCTCCTTGCCTATGGTTCCAACTCTATCAATAACAACATTCTACCAACAACTGAAGATTAATCTTCCTAGATTATAAAATTTTGAATCATCCCGATCACAGACCGACGTCAGACATTCGATTAACGATGGGGATAAGGTCTGAACATTTCATGCCTTTGAATTAGAGGCGAAATTCTACCATTTTCCTTTTCATTATGGTTAGATGATCTTCTTTACAGTAGTATAAAACAAAACCTTTCTTTCGTTAAGCGAGGAATAACTCTTATGTAATTTCCTACTATTTCAGGAAATGTGTCATCTTATTTTTCCTATTAATTTTAACAAAATCTTTTGTTTACAGATCTCTGAAAGGTTTGCACGATTTCCTATTACTTGAAGAACTGATTCTTGATAACAACAGCCTCAATGACTCCGTTCAATTTCCCTCTATTCCAACATTGCAGACATTATCGCTTAATAAAAATAAGGTACGTAGAACAAATGGATTTTATATCTTCCCTGCAATTAAAATCATGATTGATTTTTGGTTTTGTTAATTTCAGTAATGGGTCATTCCACAGAAAACGTACCTTTTTACGTACAAGGCAATTATTTACTTAAGAAATATTCAAAGTTCTTCTTTCAGTGGTTATAAACAGCAATACAAACGAAGGAAGATATGAACATTGGTATTCTTTGTTCTTTCATTTTATTTCTATTAAATTTTTAAACAACAGTGAAGATATGTATACCTCCGTTACGTGTCACAAGTGCTTCGTCAGAAGGGTGGTTAATTATTTCATGAATTTAAGGAAATATTGAATAAGTGAGTCACATTGTATTTCTTACATTAAAAGGTGAACTTCAGTTCGACATAAAAAAAAATGAGAAAATGTAAGCTTGAACATATGTTTTTAGGTTTGAAAGTTTGTCACAGACTTTCCCTGTATCCTCCGTTCTGAAGATATTTTAACAAATTCCCATTAGATGGCAATGGTATTCACAAAGAGTGGATGAAGGAGGAAAAGACGCCACTTTGTTTTAGCTCTATCTTGTGTTTGGAGTAAAATAGTATGGTTTAACTATATTCTATCTAACAGTTTCTTCAGGATTCTCAAGACGGTTCTAATCTTTGTGTATCCTCCGTTCTCAACTTAGACAAATAAATAACATTGAGAAAATACATAGAACTTGTTGAAGTTATTCTTAAATACGATTCAATTACATTTTAAAGGATGTTCACGAGCTAACCTCACAATAAGCATGACAAACTAGGGAAATTTTGCAGAAATGTATCCTCCGTAGATGTATCCTCCGTTACATTAACATTGAATGGAGGATATTAATTTCGTAACAGAGGGTACAAAATCATTTATTTAAATACTATGAGTCTCAATAATTGATTTAGTATATGTACTATATTGTTTATTATCATTATCTCAATAATTAATTTAAAATATTTATGATTTTGGAATATTTGTTTATTATTATCGGTAAATTTCTTTTCTGCTATTTTGCGATAAGTTAATGTTCTGTTTAACCACTCAGTTTCAGAATAAATTGAAATTTTATTTAAATTATGAGTTATGCTTTTAAAATACGGTAGATTTCATTACTGTATCTTATACTCTGTTACAGTTGTGTATCCTCGTCCATATCAAAATTTTATTTTATTCCTTATTTCATGAAAAAGGAAGAAACAATGTAACAATTCATTTTATAATTCATAGAAGCAATAATACTGCTTAGAAAATAAATTTCAGATTTGTTTGTCAATATTTTTTTTTTAACATTTTTGTCTCTTAAAAGTTACGTTTTCTGTGGAATGACCCTAATAGGTAATTTTGTTTGTCCTCATCCCTCACAATCGTCAAATTTGAATTTCAAAACAGCATTTTATTTTAATCAACACTAGAAGATATTGGACATAAAAAAATAATTCCTCCCACCATAGAACTGCTTTGGAGGCTATTTTAAAGAAGACACTGACCATTGCCATCCTCAGTTTCTGACTCGATCACCTACATTACGTTCTAATTATGTACATTCTGTATTGGAAATCGGTAACCCGCATCGCACCCAGTTTTTTATTAAAAATTTCCGGAGTCTGAGAAATCTGTAGTTTGTATTTAATTTCAGTTATGAATGGCTGAAAAATAATTTAATGACCCATCGAACTACGCTTGGTTATCATCTATAGTAAGAAATATGGCGGTTAGCAACTTTCACGCCGCTTCCGATAAACGAAGAGCTTATTCACAGTAATAAGGTAATCCTTCGAATAAAACAATATTTTATCAATATATTATCTATTCAGTGCATTAGAATACTTTAAAAACTATTTTTAATTGCTTATAATAGACCGTTTCTATATTCCCGAAATGCGCGCAAAGAATTCTGGGTAATGGGCTTCGTCTGAGTTCTTGATGGGAAACGGATAGCCGTGTAAAGAAGTTGATAGGAAACAGTGAAAACAGCGATGGCCTCAAATTCCCTTCCAATTCCCATCAAATTACCATCTGTGTAAAGCCCGCCTTACACTCGAATAATAACCAAAATAAATGAATAAACCATTGAAATATTTAAATTGTCATTATCGTTCTTTATTTTTATATTATTTGTATAAGCCCTATTTGATATTAAAAATCAATGTAGAATGTTAAAAATCAATGTTAATAAAATACAATTAACCCTATTCACTTATAAACTATTACATAAGAATCTCTCCTCATCTGTTACGCTAGAAACCACTTCACTTTCTCACTCTTATAACACAAGAACTACTCCGGCCCTACTAATACCTACAACCACCTCCAACTACGAAAGAAGAGCAGTCAGCTACACAGATCCAATCTTTGGAATAAAGTTCCCCAAGATATAAGGAACTGTCGTAGTCTGGCTCAGCTCAAGAGAAAACTAAAGAATCACTTCTCCACACCAAGTAATTCCCAACCTAAGTTTTCAACACTTGAACCAGCTTCCCACCCCTCCTTCCCTATACTCTTCTCTACCCCTCTCCTCTGTTTCCTCAGTCTGAACCAAATGAAACTACACATTTATTATCAAAGTATCGACTTATTTTTAAACGCAAGTATCCTAACTGAATTATTATGTATAGAATTTCTACTTATGTTTCTTCTTTTTTATGTTCTGTAATATATATCTATTTTATCAATTCTTCGCCTGTGACGACACTCTGTCTGCCTTCATGACGGGATCACCCTTAAGGCAACTGAGTGTCACATCGATAAATTGCTGTATATTGTAAGAAAAAACCTACAGGCAATAAATTATTATTATTATACAGGACACTACAAAACAATGTGTATCACAGCTGCCAGTTCTTTAGCTGGTGTTGGCCTTCAAACGCATCGAATTCTTCCCAAGAATCTAGGATGTCGTAATGTATCGGCGCAAAATATGTGCTGATCCCAGCAGTGCGGCTTTTTGGAGTTGACCGATGGAGATTTTGTCAATATTTAGATCTTGTAAGTGCTTACCAAGGTTTTTTGGTATAGCACCCAGTGTGTCGATAACCACTGGAACCACCACTGCCGGCTTGTGCCATAATCGTTGAACCTCGATTTTTAGGTCATTATTATTATTATGTTTGTATGTTTCAAACCTTGGGTTTCCCCAGCAAAAACAATATGGCGGGTCAAGGACCAAAGCACATACTGCCAAGTGTAAAGATGTGTGCAAGAATGATTAGGGATGTGTGCTTGTGTCCATAAATTTCCTAACTATGCGTGTAGTGTTGAGTACCACAACCTTCTGCAGTTGTGCAAAAGTGTTTTTGTGAAGTCCTAGTGTGCTGAGACTGTGGTGCAATGTGTGAGGCACCAGACCAGTGGCAGACAGAACGATGGGTACAACACGTACTCGATCCTGCCTCCACTGCTTCTGGAGCTCGTGTGCTAGATCAGTGTATTTACTGATCTTGTCTGCGTGAGTTTTCTGCATGTTCTTGCTGATAGGCACTGCAATATCAATTAGATAGGTCTGTTTGTTGACCTTATCAACAAGTGTGATTATTATTATTATTATTATTATTATTATCATTATTATTATTATTATAGAATCAAACTCCTAGCTGATGATAGTCAAAGAACATGAAACAGCTTTTCTAGGATGTCACTTACTAAATACTTGATCTCACCCATTGATGTTATGTTAAAAATATAAGTCTGAATTAATTACAAGAAAAAATTCTTTATTTTTATTATTTTAGTTATTTATTATTATTTCTTTTATAATTATTAGATAACAGATCTTGAGAATCTTCTGGATAAATTGGTTGTAAAATTCCCCAGCCTAACCTATTTGAGTTTATTGGGAAATGCAGCTTGTCCAAATCAATTGTCTTCATGTGACAAAGATGAAGAAGATTATCAACGTTATAGGTATAGATATTCGATTTAATTAAACATTTAGATTTATCCATCCTCGTTTGATTTATTCTTATAAGCCTACAGTTTTAACTCGCCAGATTTAAAAGCCGTTTATCTTTAAATGATGAATAAATGAATCCCTCTTAACCTAATGTTAATATCCCTTCAGTATTGAAGCTATTGGATCCCCAAGAAAAAAAATGACAGTAGTATAGAACGCAAACTACGTCAGTTAAATGAACTCAGATATCCTGTAACATAAAGGATTTATAAATAAATATATAAAATAAAACAATTGGTTTTGGCGAGCTTCAAAGAAAAAAACAAGTTGTTCTTGCGCACTTCTTGAAGAAATGTATAAAAAATATAAATATTAATTGTGAAAAAAAAATATTAAAATATTAATAGCTATTTATCACTCTGTTGATTCATTTGTACTCTGGAATATAAATTTACAGTATTTTTATTAATAGTAACAGGTAACACCCGAACAACATAGTACTTGAAGAACACAAGTTTCGAAGAACACGGATACTTTCCCCGAATTACACGGTTTCAAACTACACGCTTTTCGAGTAATTCTTTTGAAAAAGAATAAAATACATATATTATTTGATATAAAATTACAGTAGTTAAAAATTTAGAGTAATATTCTCATCAATTACGTCAGCGATTAATGAAGTTTTAACCTTTTTAATACTTTTAGTGTTTTAGAATTATATTTTCCTCAATTAATTTGACTGAATAATTTATATTTTATATAGTTTTCCAATCTTAAACCAAAATTATACTTCAATTTATTGATTTGAAAGATTTTTAACCAATTGTATTGAGTTTTTTTTTCCTATTGACATTATAAATTTTATTCATAATTATTTTATAAATAATTTTTTCTTTAATAGTAAGTATTTTACATTTTTTAAAAATAAAATTTTTTAGTTTTATATTTAACAAAAATTTTTTTTTAAAACGTAATGTTTTTTTTTAATTTTCATACTTGAAACGGAATCCCGTTTTTTGTAGTCTCGAACAACACGGTTTCAAAGAACATGGAACCAATTAATCGTGTTCTTCGGGGGTTACCTGTAATGGCATTAGCACTAGTGTAAGGTTACTGGGTTTTTTTTTTTTTTTTGTTCTTTACCATATATCATCAAACAATTATTGTTACGAACTAAACAGTGCAAACAACCAAATAAACATAATATTGACTTAGCAGATTTAAGGCTATATTGCTTAGAGGAACGAGTTGCAACAATAATCTTATGAGATAAACAGTAGCCAAGTTTTGTTTTTGTATTATTTGGAATGCTTTTAAGCAATACGAAAAGACAAATTCAGAAAGAATTTTCGAATATTGCAAAGTTGTAATGCTTAAAGTGTTAACGAAAATATTATTACAAAACTTACAATGATTTGCTGTCAATTTGAGGCTAAAATCAAGTCTCTTTTGATTGTCTTTTTGATATCGTCTGCTAACTCCGTCGGCCATGTTGCTTTGGTGTCACCTGACACTAATGCTAGCATCTGATTGGTCAAACGAAACTGCAGCCTTTTAAATAAATTAAAGAGTACTTAATGTAAAATGCTCTTTAATTAACGAACATTTGTTACTTGGAACGTATATTTGTGACCCGTTCCATTGAAACTTAAGCAAGACTTCTTAGGACATCGTTTGCAGAATGACAATTATTTCTTTTACAAAATTAAGCAGCTGAGAAATAGAAAATATTAATTATTCATTTATTGTAATACAAGATATCTCAGTTAAGCAATGATGGTTAATTTCCTTTTTAATATAAAGGGAATTTGTAATAAACAGATCCGGGGGAAAGAGAAATAAATGTTTTTTTGTCTTCAAAAAACATTTTTAATTATTAAGCAGAGTTAATATATATCGGAATTTGTAATGGAGGGGAGTGTGTGATGATCCTACCAAAGAAAACATCATACACCTTTTTTATGAAAAAGAAAAGTTATGTATTTTTCCGGGTACAAACAAAATGGCTATCCAACCAAAAAAAAAAGGGTCCAAAATGCTAGATTTCTTCCATTTTAGGAAGCACTGGGAAGTTTACAATCCTTCCCAACCCTTGGTATGCCAATGCTTTACATTTATGCATTAAAAATAAATAAAGCTTCAAAATTTGTATGAATTAAAAGACATTTCTTTAAAACTTCTTCTTCCTCAGGTATTTTGTTCTTTATAAAATGCCAAGATTAAAATTTCTCGACTCAACTCCTGTGAAACAAACTGAAAGAAAAGAAGCTGCTAGGATTGGTGCTTTTACAAAAGTTCTTAGACCCAGCACAGCAAATGTAAGTATTCTATTTTAAAACATTTTCGTGGATTGATACTACCTATTAACAAGTAAATGACACACTTGATACCTAAGATGAATAAACAGTTTCTAAATCTTAAGATTGTTAATTTGTTAAAGCAATTTCCTTATTTTTTTTTATGCAATTATGTTTTATAACAAAATACTCTGACAAGCTGAAGAAAACAATAATTATAATTTTGAAATTAATGTTTTATAATCTCTCAGAAATTATCTTCATTGAATTGCTTCTAAAATAAAACTGCAGTCAACATCAGTTACAATAAGATTTAAAAAAACAATGACAAGTACTCTTTATAATTGTTACTGTATCTGCTACATAAAGATACAGTATATATTTATATCCCTGTGGGATAAAAATGTAAGGGAAATATAATAAAAGATTAAACATAACACTTAGATTTTTTTTCTTTTTTGTTTAATCTAGTTTAGTAAATTTTTATCTAATTTCAAAAATACATGTTTACTTATAAAGATTTGAATTGTCCTTAATTCTTCACTTGATTGAATTTGAAATCTGCATATGCTAGATATGGAGAAACTTTCTCCTTTCATTCATGGTTCAGCCAAAATTCATTGGCTTAAAGAATTGCATATATCTTGTGTAGTTTCTCGTCAACTATAATCATTAAATAATGCTCACAAAAAACATTATTTCCAACCAACTCTCACAAGTAGGAGAGATCTTCGTGCTTGTTTTCAGTTCAACTCTGTATCATAATTTTTTAAGAAGTTCTGAATAATAAACTAATTTCAAACAATGTATTTGCATTTACTGTTTGCATATTGAAATATTTATTTTCTGTTGTAGTCTGAAGTGGATGGTTTATTCAGTGCTGTACCAGAATTAACAACACATTATTCTCCTCTTCCCAAGTCAAAATCGGATTCAGGATCTCATTCAGGTAATCAGTCAACAGTTCAATTACTTTATAAAAGTATATCTAATAATGTTATTAGTAATGTATATTCTTTAAAAGCATTTTGCTAGAGTATTGTTGTAAGTCACTGATAGACATAAGTTTTACTCAAAGACTTTCATGTTGCAGTTTAAAAACTAATTATTTAAAACTTTAAGTCTATTAATTCTTTTGAAATTAGAATTCCTTGTGTAAATAATGATAAACCAACAATGGAGCAGGAATATACTTTGTAACGAGACCATTTTAATCCTGTTAGTCTATTCTTAGAAATCCTTTTTAGCCTATTTCTTTAATAAGTTCTTATAAACATCTTCAATGTTGTAATCCATTCTTTTTTGAAATGACTTCGTGCTTCACAGTTTCCACTGGGTGTTTGTCTTTAACCAACACTATTCACTAGTCTTTCAATTTAGACAGTTTTATATTTAAAAATTGTGATAGTTTTGTGGAAATAGTCTTTTTATCTGACTCAGCAGTTTGGTTGTAGGGCAGTAATGGGCATGATTTGGTAATAATGTAGGTAATAACTGTAAGGTAATATTCAAGATGCTTTTCAGCAGAATTATCAAGCATTCCTGGCTGAATTTCTTTTGAGAAATGAAGTTACATGATGTAAACAAAATCAAGGCCAATAAGCAACAATGAAAATATCACACATCAACTGAAGAATTTATAAGTTAAAGTATCCCTATGCAGGCCCTTGGGGAAGCAGGAGCTAAGGCATTTCCTAACCAACAGGACTAAGTTGAGTTCGGATGGTCACCCCAACACCTGCCTACTATTAACTCCTAGGAAAGAAATCCCTTAACCATTCTTCAGAGAGCTGAAAGGATCCCAGAACTTGTCAGGAGGAGAATTCAGTGTGGAAAAACTCTTGATGTCCGTAGGTGTTACGAATTGACTTCCAGGCTGCAGTCAAGTGACTTACCATTTAGCTACAGGGTCCACTTCTATAATGATTGCTGATATATAAAACTACTAATATTTATGGATAATCTATTCATTAATTATACTTACAATGATAAGTTACTGTAGAATACCCAATGCTTATCTACAGATAGAGGAATCAGCTTCAATCTCCTACAAAGATGGCAGTTTCTTCTTTAGTTATTAGAAAAATGTAGATATCTTGTCAACATCAAGTCAGCATTTAATCATCCATTTGCCTTTCCACCATAAGTTCAAGTTAACTGAGGTAAATGTTAGCATGATAATTCAGAAGAAAACTTTTAATCAAATATTAAATTCTACAGACACACGTCATTTAATGTGCTTTTACTCTGGTAGTTTTTTTTATTTCCACATATTATAGTATTATTTTACACAAATTACTTTTATTTAAATTTCACTGTTAAATCTAGATTATTCTAAGTATTTTAGTGAAATGTTAGCTAGACTATTAAAATCTATTAAGCTTCTCACCAATGCAATGTGGAAAACATGATTTACTAAAGGTAATTCTCCTCCTTTAGTGTAGAAAATGATTGGATTACTCTGAATTACTTTAATGATTCGGTAATTTATTAAAAAACGAAAGTTTTATTTACTTTTAATATTTCTTTTTTACAGTTATCCTTATCATGGTTTATATGCAATACATTTTTTGTTCTTTCTTTCTTTTCAGCTGCATTTGGAGTTTGTAAATATAGATATTCAGGGAAGCACTCTGAAGGCAATAGATTTATTCGAAATAATGATCTGTAAGACAGAATTGATAAAAAAAGTCCCAGATTATGCTTTGTAAATACAGCTTCCTCTTCCTTTTTATTTTTTTTAAACTGATATTACTGTATCTATATATTTTTTGTTTGGAAACTTTGTTACACCATTTTTATATTAAAATAAAGAATGAAATGCTCTACATGTTATTAGTTTCGACACAGATTTTTTTTTTCCTGATACTTATTAATTTTTAAATAAGTATCTTCACAGTTATATTGAAATGATCTGGTTGAATTGTACTTCGAAATGCATAATTTCATCATCTTATTTTAGCACTTAAATTTTGGCCAAATTTACAAATAACATATTTATGAATATTTTTTGTAGATTTTATGTAAAGCATATGTTGAATGAAACCCTCTTTATAATTTTTCTTAAAAGGATTTTGGTCTTATTTTGAATTACACAGAAGCTCGGTTATAACGCGGTTGATTATATCGCGAATTCGGATATAACGCGATTTGGTCTTGATTTGGTCTATTTTCGAAAAGGTGTACAATTGTAAAATTGCAAAATTTACTGTTTTTTCCGACTAAAATCAAATCAAAGGTGTAAATTAATATGCTTGTTTCCTTATTATTTACAGTTATTAAGACTCTATACCCACCCTAATGTCACGAAGATGCATCAAATACAATAAATTTTTTAAAAAATACCAGAATCGCGGACTTTTTCGTTTAACCAAAATGAATATCGAGATCTATTTTTCTGCCAATGACAACCAGTAAAGAGGCCCATGTAATCTAATAGGCGTATGAATACCTAGTTTCGATCCATGTAACTCGTCGTTTGTACAAGATGCCAAGATGGCGGCGCCAAATCGATTTTGGCTAATGTAACCCAACAAAGTGTTGAAAAAGTAATGATTTGTGTGTTTAAAAATATAAAATCTCTCACATAGCTCTGAATGATGTAGGTAATCGCGAAATGACCATTTTAAATTGATTTGGAATTGTATGGGCGATAATAGGGTGCGATATACGACACTTGACGTCGCGAAGTAATAAAAGTTCGGTTATATCGCGATCTTCGAGATCTTGGATCCGAAAGATCGTGTTATAACCGAGCTTCTGTGTATTACATCAATAACTGCATGCTTACAAAAATTTTCAGATCATAGAAATCCAAGCCCTATTATTAGAAATGATGCTGCAGGTTTCAATAATAGAAATATATGTTTTGTTTAGTTTCCTGTCTATATAAGAATTGCAGCTCATTTAACAATGTAAGTTCCGTAAGTTTCTTTTTTTATTCTTCCAAAAAAACCTCCATCAATTTTATATTTTTCATTTTAACTCCATAATATTTAAAACTACAGAAAATCATTTTCATACACAAAAACTCAACATCACTTTTAGTTTAGTAAATCCGTTAACGGAAATTAATCTTACTGAACAAAAAACAGAAATGTCCCACTACATAAAAAAAAAAAGAAGGGATTTGTCAGTTTCAGTTTGTTTTTATATTTAAAATCATTATCAATTAACAAAGTTTTAATGTAAATCTAAAATGGCAGTGTATCTAAAAATTTTAATAAAAATGTGAAAGATTTGGATTAAAAAAAAATGATATATTTTATTACAATGTTTGAGTCCTAATACAATTTCACAACTAAATAACACTCACCTTTAATATTTTTCAAAATTTTATTTATATATTTACAAATATACAGATATTTGCCATTAATATTTTCTTTAATATCTAAAAACTATTTTATTTTTACAGTACTCCTCCCTCCTTTCAGTAAATATGTACAATATATACAAGAACATTAATGTAACGATTGAGAACAATGATTAAAGGCATTGTATGGATGATTTTCTTTCAGAGATTAGCTAAATTAAACATTATAAGGGATGTATATAGGTAAACAAAAAAGAAAAAAACAGATTATGAATGAAATTAATGATAGTGGATTCTTTCTTTTGATGATTTAAAACTTTTGATTTCTTCCAACAACTTCCCTCTGCAGGTTCTTAAAAAATAAAATTTTAATTCCTATAAAGTTAACTTTAAATATATTTAATAAAATATCTTCTTTATTATTCTGAATGATGAAAATAAAAAATTATATATAAAAAAAACATGTGAAATAATAGTGATGTTACGATGTATGACAGGATACCAGAAGCAATTGATCAAAGAAACTCTTGCTGGAATCGAACGAAACATGAAGACTACCTGGGCGTTTCTTTAATTGCTCAAAGTATTGGTAAGGTGACAGTGATAAGTGCTGCCTTTTATATGTTACTTCTCATCTTATTGCTCAATCAAGAGAACTGTTTTGAATAAACATTGTTTCTGCAAAGCTGACTGACAAGATTGCTGTCAAAGAATGGCAATATATTTATATCAGGTAATTGGCAGAGATATTACTATCTCCATGTTTTGTTCTACTCAAACAGGAATCGTTTTTCTTTTTCTTCGATGAAACCTTGAGAATTGAGATTGGATAATTACAGTTCATTATATGTAAAAATCCAATTAAAGTTTGTAAATCTATAACACCTTACTCTTATAAATCTGTGTCGCATTTTCCCCAGCTACTGAGATGAATAAGAATCTTTATTTCTCATTTTATAAACATTCTTTTTTTATATATCTTTTCTCATATATATAACTAAATCATGACTTTCACCAGCATTAATTATATAAAAGAATTGCTTACAGTTTATTTTTCTAATTTAAATTGGAAAGCAAACTCAAAACATGCTTTACAATATAAATATTCAAAGAACTATTAAATTAATATATTTATATGTATATATATATATATATATATATATATATACCCCAACATATTCTCTTAAGGCTTTTTTTATATTTAATTGGCTACAAAATTATTTGTAAATTATATTTTCTATAGAGTTTTCTTTGTTATAAATATTTTATTTTCAATAATTTAATAGATCAAAATGGAGTTACAAGATTAAGCTGAACAAACACAGTTATATATGTATAGAAAAAGCTATACAAAAATTAACAGGTGCTGAAGTCTTTATTGATAAATACAGTTTACATATGTTTTCTTTGGATACAGCATTCTAATAATTATCCCAAAATCTTCACCAAAAAAAAAAAAAAAAAAAAAAAAAAAAAACAACAAAACACGAATGACCATTTGAGGAATTATTTTCTTATTACGATAAGTAATATTTGTTGTTTTGAGCTTAAATAGGCACTTTTACTTTTTAATATTTCATTTCAGTTCCAATATTTACAAGTCCTGCAGATTGCACTTGCTATTATTTTTTTCTGTTATCTCTAAATGGTCACTCACTGCCAATCAGATTATTTTAATTTAATGGCACTAGCAGAAAGCAAAAATTTACTAAATGAATTTGAGTGAAACTGAAGCTATTTAAAGTGGTATCACGAATAAACTGAAATATTCAACAGTAATAATAACTACTACTTTTAACAACTGATTAAATACTAAATCTTATTTACAGTCGAGTTTGAAAACAGAAGCAAATAACTTGGGTATTTAATTCTTTTTTTTTATCAAAATATTATCAGATGAATCACAAAAAGATTTTCATACTTTAAGAAATACAATGATAAAATAATTCTCAAGAAATATGTAATGTTCATTCAAAAGGCTGAGTCTCCTGGAGCTTTGTAAGTGGATCAGGAATATTGTTTTCGGTCAGCCTCTATTTCTTCTCTGCGTTTTAGGATAGCAGCATTTCTTGCCTGAATTCGCTGTATTTTTGCTTCCAAAGTGCCCTCATTTTCAACTGACATGCCTGGACAAAATGCATATCAAAATATATCAAATTTAATTGAGTGTTGAGCAAAATACCCACTGTCACCCACAAGAACTGGAGGACTGGCGGGAAGGGATGACTTGTGGTCGTGATCATGTTTTTAACAATTTTCAAATAAAATAAATAAATAATAAATAAAGCAAGCAAAACAATAATAAGTGAAAAGAATTATAAATACAGAAACCAAAGAATTATTTTGACATCTCATTTAGATTAAATATTTCTCATTCCTAAAGTAAAAGCAAAAAAATCATTTAAAAATCCACAAGAATGGCAATGTCTCTTAATAAAGGACTGTTACATATAAATTTTAATTCTAAATTTTGCTAAGTTATTATTTACTGCAAAGCGAAGCAGTTTATAGTGGACGAACATGCAAATATGTCAAAATCTACAAGGTACCACAGTCTTTTCTGTTCAAAAATTATAATCTAAGAATTAAGTTTTCAACAAAATGTATTAAATAATATAAATATTAAAATTGTCTTCATGATGAGTAGATAACATTTTAAATTAAAAATTTTATAAACTCTGAAACAGCAAAGTGATAAGATTTTTTAAAGATGATGCGAAAAATTCACTGGAAAACTCATCAATTTTGTAGGTACAGAACATTAATGAAATTATTGGTTTAGCAAATTAAATTATAGTAATGTAAATATAATATAAATTTCAATAATTGTATTTTCCATTATTGAAGAAGTCAAAACAATATTGATATATATTGTGATATAAACCACAATAACAACAGTTTTAATACAAATGTCATTTTTTTTTTTTTTAAGATTTGTATTCTTTTTACAGTTTATTTTCTTTTCCCCCAAATATTCCACAAAAATTTCAATAAAAAAGTAAACAAAGATATGAACTATCAAACATTTAGTCAAATGTACAGTTAAGAATTAGGTTAGCTAATAATAATAACAACATTATTTATTAGTTTTAATAAAAGATTATTAGAATATTTTTACTTTAAAAGTTTAAATCTCATGAAATTAGTTATCATTAAATAAAATATCCAGACTTAGCTAAAAAAACTTAACAAAGAATAAACAAAAAAAATTTGCAAAAATCATGATTATTGCTGGAATAAAACGGTAATAAAACCAAAATAAGGCAAAATTAGGAGAAGAAATTAAATAACTACCGAGTTAACTGAAAGATTTTTTTTTTTTTCAAAGAAAAAAACAAAACAAAAACAAACAAAAATTTTCCAAAATCAAGGTTGCAAATAGTTCAACTTTTTTTTTTTTATTGAAACCTTTAAGGACTAACTGAAAATTAATGCACGCTATAAGCCTACATTAGCAAATAATTATATAAATAAGGAGGAACAAAAAAAAAACCCTAATGTTTTCACATTCTTATTTATAAAAGAATATCATGAATTCATACGAATAAAAAGATAGCAAAACAGATACTGAAGATTACATAAACCAATTTACAAAAGTAGTTAACTTAACCATTGCTGATAGAGGATCACACGACCATCTTGCAAAAAGCTAAGAGTTAATTCTACATGGCCAATCAATTTTCATGAATGATTTAGTAAAAATATTGAAGACAACTGTGCATCAAGCAATGCAACTTTTTTAACAACTGAGTACTTACCATTCAGTCTGTGATATGAATAGGAAATCTCAAACAATGGGAAAAGTTAGATATTTAATGAACAATGGTATTAAAGCAATAACACATCCACAGTCAGTGCAATACTAAGGCAATTTATCTCAGTAATCTGTAGAAGTAAACCTATATCAACAATATTGTTATCTAACTCACATTGTCTTGAATGTTAGGAGAACTGTAATTAGAAGAGTAATTTATTTGTATGACATTCTTGATGAAGTAAATTAAAATGAGTTATCTAAAGAATGCGATTTCTTTGGAATTTTAATTTCAGCATTCTCATTTTGCTGCAAATTAAAACAATAAATTTTAAGATGCATATAAAAAAGCACATCAATGTAACGATGCAATCGAGATCTCCTTAAAATCAGTTTATACAATAACTTTCAAGATAACAGAAATGCTTACATAAAATTGATAATTTTAAAATTTCCTATATTTGCTCTCTCTGAATTTTTACATTTAAGGTATCACAACCAAATTCATGATTCTGGAGATTAAGTAGTATATTTTCTATCTACATTTTGATATATTCCCAGGCTCTAAATTTCAAGAAGCTGGTCCCGAAATGCCTTTTCATATCAAAAACCTTTCCCCACATAGAAGACCTTCATTTCCCAAATTTTTAAGACTTACATTTTCTCTTTCTTAAAGCAGATCTAGATACACTAGCCAAGAAACCCTTTTTTGAAATGTATTGCTTTTACAGATGGTTTTTCTGCTGATCATTATTTCAGTTAATACAATTCAAATCAATTCCTTTGCAAGTTCTTCGATTAGTATTTTAATTTTAAAATTGAATTGTCCACAAATGACTGCTCACAAGTAAAAATATCTTAGTTTGTCAAATCATTTAGATACGTGAAGTAAAACAAATATAGTTCAAGTTTTACAAGTTTCATTAGGCCAAATTAACTTCTAAATAAATAAACTTCAAAATCTTATTTCTTGAAGTCACAATGATGCGCAGTATTTCTACATTGTCAGTTCATTAAAAAATTACAATTTTATCTTAACTAATGTTTCTCAGGGATGAAAATAAAGCAAATCAATGAGTAATGTATACACGTACATTACAAATAAAAATAATAAATTTAAAAGAAAGAAATGTATATACATTATGGCAACTATACATCACCCAGAGCACAATTAAATTTAGTTGAATTCCATTAAAAAAAATAAATTAATGCTATCTAAATTAAGTAATGCAATTACTTCAAAATTTAAAATGTGTCAATTTCTCAGGTGACTTTCAGCAATCCACTTGTAATTTATTAATGCAATAAATATAATAAAAAAAGCTGCTCTTCTGCTGAAAACTTTTAAAAAAGTAAATGTAACCTCACCCAAATCCCATAAGTAAACATTTGTAACATTTGACTGGTTTGTAAATGTAATGCTTTATAATAAACATATCAAAACTTATTTTCAATTTTTTTTCCAGACGTCTCAAAATTATTCAAGTCTAAATAGTTTGTTGATGCAGTTTCTTAATATATATATATATATTAATTCAGCTTAACACTACCATGTGCTGGAAAGCATACATACACAATGTATTAATTACATCCCCACAGTTGGCTATAAAGCAATTCAGTGAAACATCTCTAGAGAAATTTGCCAGAGAAAATTGTAAACACTTGGTGATTTAAAAGATAAAAACCGACCAATACTGAAAACAAGAAATTAAGATTAATCAAGAAAAACAAGTTTTAATGAAATGTATTTATAAATAACAGCATTGGTAGTTGATTTTCCCAAGAATTAACTTGGGAAGTGTCTCTAGATTTTTAAATGTTTTGAGGAATTGAAATTGAATTCTTTTTTTTAAGTATTCCACTATAGGCCAAAGTGGTTATGAAACTTCCATTGATATTAGTGAAAGAATTTCGCTAAATGTTTATTTTTGGGCACATTTTTCTTTTTGCTTGATATTATAATTACTGAAAATTAATACATTACTAAAATATTTAATAATCAAAATAAGATACATTAGCACAAATTTTCAGGATCTCTGAAACACCAACCATATCCTGTATTCAAGCACAAAATCCAAATAACATTTCAGAAACAGAACAATAAACAGTTAACAAAACAAAAATCAAACAAAGACATTTTATCCAATATTAACAATGCAATATTACAAGGTATAATATAAGTAGACAGGAAAAATACTTTCTCAATGTTGAAAAACAGTTGTTCTCTTTTGAATATATTTAGCAACAGTTAACTATTGAGAACAATTGTTTTTCAACATAAAGGAAGTGTTTTCTCCTGTCTATTTATTTCTGTGATACGTTATAATATTGAATATTATGTCTTTGTTTAATTTTTGTCTTGTTAACTGCTTAATGTTCTGTTTTTTTTTTTTTTTTGTTATTCTTTGGAAATGTGCTTGAAAAAGGGATACAGTTGATATTAAAGAGACCTTGAAAATTCATGCTAATGTATTTTGGTTACTAAATATTTTACTGATAATACAACATGCATTACTGACTTATATACAGCCATTTGGAATAACAATCTCTTAATTATTCAATAGCATTTACTCAATTCACTTAATTACAAAACAAAAAGCAAAACATGATGTTATGAACAAAGAATATAAAACAGATGATATGATGACTCAATACACAGTATATTTAAAAGTGCTCCATTGGGAATACTCAAAAAAATCAGTGCAAAAAATTATAAATGAGATGAGCATGTCATTACTGAAAATTACTATGTTTATCACAGTCCCTTAAATGTGGTTGCATTTATTATATTCAGATGGAGCCACTATCAAGAACCTAATTATTTTACTTCCTGCTTCCTTTAGTTTAATAGTCAAACTAAAGACAAATGGTAAAATTAATAAGTTCTGCTCAGCTTTTGATGTAATTCAGACGTAAATAATACTGAAAATTCAATTTCAATCCTCAGCAAATTCTTAAAAAATGAACTTCAGTTCAAAATTTAATTTATATCAAGTGAAAATACATCCTTTATTAATATTATTAGCTAATAAAACTTTTTAAAAGCTTATTTACTGATAATCATTTGCTTTCAAAATAAAGTAATAATATTAATAAAATTATGTAAACGTAAATACTATCATTAATAAATCTTTAACATGTGCTGAGAATTGTAGGTAAAAATAACTAAGACAAACACTATTGTCTTGTGTGTTTGCTTTTGTTAGTTTTACGTAAATACTATAATGATTTCAATTATAATGAACACTAATCTTTTGCATCTGCAACTATTTTAAACACAGGCAGATGAAAATTAAACAAAACTATTAAACCTAAGTTAAAAAAAAAAAAAAAAAAAAAAAGTTGAAAGCTAAGCAACAAAATGACAACATTATGTTTATACATTTAACACACACTAAAAATATACCTCTGTAAATTTTACAGATATAAGTTATGCCATTTTTAAAATGGATATCTATTCACAAACTTTACCTTTGTAAAGGAAATATAAATTTACAAAATACTGTCTTTCCAAGAAAACTAGGGACAAATATTAAAAAGGAATGTTCAATATCTATTTACACGTATGATAAACAGTTAAGCATTTCTATATTCTCTTTCAGCAATAAAACATGTTATCATTGATATGCCTAAAGAAATTGTCATAGATATTAATATTGAAATTACTATTTTTCAATCTTGATCATTTTCATTTGAAACCTGAGTATTTATTTATAAAAGTAAAATAATTTAAGCAATAACAGTCCTGCCCAATTTTCCTTCTTTCTTCATACTTTTACTTACATATTTTGTTTTGTATTTTGTATGCAGAAAAATACATTTGCTTATATTTAGTTAACTTAGAAATAAAACTCAAAATGTTAACTTAATCGAAAGTAAAACATATCTTCTAAAATTAACATCCAAATAGCAGAAGCATTCCCAAGTACAGTTACAGAAATGAAAAGAGACAATAGGCAACATTAAAATAAGTTATAAGATATACATCCTGCCATAAAGCCAATATAACTCCTACTTCAAAAACTGTAGCACTAATTAATCATTAAGAATAGGCTATATGATTTACTTATTGCTTTACTGCTTTCATTTTTTTTTAAATACTTAATTTGTAATATTATGCTTTATTACTTTGGGAGAAACTATGGGAACATTAAATAAGGAGCTTTGCTTTGAAATACTAACTTTCCTGCCTGAATAAAAAATTGACATCTTCTTGTGTTATTTTAATCTTGCCAATCATCTTTGTACTGCAATCAAACCTCCAAATATCAAAAATCTAACAACTTCACTGGACAGAAGTTCCCAATATAGTTATTATTATTATATTTAAATTATTATTATTAGATCCATAAAAGTTAGGTGCAATAAAAATACTGAATTTCTGAAAATGATTTAAAATACTATACAATTTAGCTTCTTTGGACAAAAAAAAAAAAAAAAGTGAAAACTTTTTATAAAGAACTTAAAAATGTGAACATCTGAGGAGGAAATCATAAGTTTTCATGTTAGAATGAAAATTAAGTTTTTACATCAAGGAATAATAAAATATATTAAAGTAGAATTTTGCTGTATGGAAGTTCTATTTTTCATTTTTTTTTTGTCAAAAAACATTATTATAGCTAAATGCATTAATAAGAATTTTTAATAACACATCTTTAATCAAAATTTTAAAATAATGTATCTCATTCTATTTTTTTAATATCCATTTTTATATTATTTTTACTTTCTCATATAATACTAGTCTTAGAGAAAGACCTGTTTAATGAAGCTTTTGTATCATTACTTAAATGACTAGATATAAAGTATTTTAAGCACAATGAAGACTAACAGAAGCATTTTACAAAAATCATGGCATAAGACTATAGATATCATACAAACTTGAATGCAGAACCACTTCTTCTAATAGGCATTTTGTTGTTTCATTTATATATATATATATATGGGCCGTTATGGAAGTCTTGGCAACCATTTTTCATCTGCCAAATGTTTTGGAAACACACTAATTCTAGAATATATGTTTGAAAGCCTGTCTGATGTTCTTCTGATTGGCACCACTGATATGGTCTGGGTCAGTGGAGAAACGTCATAGGGGAAGTGGAAAATACGTATTTGGAAATTGCCATTTAATAAGGCAATGCAGTGTAGCCAAGGAACAAAAAGGAACAGAGGAATGCTCAATACATGTTGCTAACACCCCTCCAAGTAATCTCCAAGATTGTCCACCGTATGTTGCAAGCATTTGGGAAAGCGGAGAATACCATTGGCTGCATGTGGGTCATTAATGTTGGACCTCTCGCCAAAACGCCATCAAAATTTCATTTTTGTTCGCAAGTGTTTCCCATGCAACTGCAGGTTGAGTTTTGGAATCAAATCAAAGCCACATGGAGTCAAGTTTGGTGAATATGAAAGGTGTTCCAAGACTTCCCACCCCCATCAATATAGGAAAATCTGTGCAGGAGCTGCTGTGTGACATGTGGTGTTATCGTGAAGAATGATGGTGCTGGCCAACAGTTCTAAATCTGGCAACATCCATTGGATAATCTTGAAGTTTACTTTGGGGCGTTAGCAATGTGTATTGAGCATTCCTGTGGGTTTTTTCTTCTTCCTTGGCTACAATGCATTGCCTTATTAAACGATGATTTACAAATAAGTATTTTCTACTTACCTCCATGATGTTTCTCCACTGACCCAGATCACATCAGTGATGACAATCAGAAGAACATCAAGCAGGTTTTCAAACATTGTAGAATTGCAGTGTTGCCACGTTAGGCACATAAAAAATAGTTGCCATGACTTTCATAATGGCCCACATCATAAATGCAGATTTATTATATGATAAATATCTGATGAGTGAAGAGAGACAAGAGAAAGAATTTATAGCGTTATAAGGCACTACAGGTTCTAATTATTAAAACTTTATATTCTTTTTATAAGTTAAAAAGATATAATTATAAATTTACAATAATAAACTGTGTTCCTATAAAATCTTCCAAATTTAAAGAATAAATAAATAATTAAATTAAGTACAGAAGGAAAAGATTAATAGGTTTGATAATCGTTTTGAAATTTAAAATTCCCTTTACAATGTTGCAGTTGTTAAGAAATTCATAACCGCATAATGTAATGCACACCCATTTTTATGTTTCTCAACTTTCAGTGTTCTCATGGCATGCAATGAAGAGTGAAGAAACAACTTACAATTAATAAAAACAGTACAGCTAAATCCTTACTCTTCAATAACCCATTTACTTAGTAAGGATATAAAATTATCAGTAGATTAAGACAGTTTATTATCAACATCAATTTTAAATGATAATAAAAACAATATCATAACTTATAAACATACTTATTTTAATATTTTCATTTATACAATAATCTATCTTGAGCCTTGTGGCCTAGCAAGTTGACAACCACTGGCTTATTTTTAGCTTTTTTGTCAATTGCAAATTATTTTACTCATAAAAGAGGACAAAAAATTCCTAGAATCAAGTTACCAAAAAAAAAAAAAAAAAAAAAATCAATTATATTTAGATTAATCAATGAAGAGTAATGCAGT